>CM008336.1:29834749-29851461 GCA_002525835.2 Ipomoea batatas | reverse complement strand
TTAAAGGTTATAGAAATGCCTATTATTGCTTTTTAATATAAAATATCTAATCTCATTATTAGATGCATCCTAAGAATGACTTTATTGCAATTATTGATGTTCACTTTTGATTTTCTACGGAGACCAAGACTTGATGTAGGCAAGATGTCCAATAACTATTGGTGCTAATGTCTTTTTCCCTTTTAAAACGCTTTTTCTCCACTGTTTCCTCAGAATCATTTGTTCTATCTTAAAGTAATCAACTTTTCCTATCCGCTTTCACAAAAGAGCCCGTTCTTATTCAATCTTCTTCTTCTTCTTCTTCTTCTTTTTTTTTTTTTTAATTTCTCAATATATTTAAATTTTTATTAAGTTTTTAAAATACTCAACTTTCATTTTAATTGTTGGTCATGAGCAAATAAATGTCTAAAAAGAGTAATAGATTTTTAAAAGCTTTTTGAAGAAATGAATTGAAATTATTGAAGTGTTTGCAAGCTAAGATAACCCTGGCCTTGTACTTAATTGGTTCAATCAAACGACAGATTAAATGGAATGAATTTGACAGTTTTTGGAATGACTTTGTTGTATATTCTTTACTGCCTAATTTTCTAACCTCGATGGTTGACTACAAAGTCACTTTGATTGAAGATTACCCAACTTCTAATCACAAGAAGGTGTATGCATGGTTGAAAAAATCGCTAGGCGCTCCCTAGGCGCTCGGGGAGCACCTAGCGCCTAGGATGCCTAGCCGAGGATGAATCGGCGCCTAGGCGCCCATGTATTTTTTTATTTTATTTTTTATTTTTTAAAAATTTGTTTAAGTATTTTTAATTTTTTAAAGACTAATAATTATAAATTATATAATACTTTAATAGTAAATACTAAAATATTAAATATTAACCTAAAAAATATCTAATGCTTGTACAATTTAGGATTATTTCGCACAAAACAGTGTTGTTTTGAGTGAAATAACCCATTAAAAAAAAGAACAATAGTTAATCGACCGACTAGAAGGCCTAGTCGGTGCCTAGTCAGTCTAGTTGACGCCTAGGCGGTGCTTTGGCGGCCTAGGCGGAGCTTAGGCGGTCGCCTAGCCGGCTAGCCGCCTAGACCACCATTTAATGTGATACGCTAGGCGGTCGACCAGCGTCTAGCGTCTAGGCGGGGATTAATCGACACCTAGGCAGAATTTTTGCGACACTGGTGTATGTTTTTGTCTGAGGAGATAGTTACGTTGGATAGAATCTATATGATTATATTCTTAACGCTTAATTGTTTTGATGGCTTGAGTACTCGTGCATTTCTTTTTCTCTTAACAATTAACTTGAAAACTCGTTAGTTTTTTTCTTCTTTTATAAATAAACTTCAAGGAGGGCTCTATAACCTCTATTAATAGAGTTGACGTACGAGCCAAAGTGTCAAATGGCTTGGAATCTA
This sequence comes from Ipomoea batatas, assembly GCA_002525835.2. Lineage (NCBI taxonomy): Eukaryota > Viridiplantae > Streptophyta > Magnoliopsida > Solanales > Convolvulaceae > Ipomoea > Ipomoea batatas. The sequence goes on along the minus strand of CM008336.1, from coordinate 29,850,045 downwards.
TATGTTAGCACCTAGTAATATTATAGGTGTCAAAAAAGTTACAATCTCCTCCTTTTTCACTACACGACATTAACCTTTAGGTATATATTCACTAACAGCACGTTTGGTTCACGGAATGAATTTTGAGGTAATAGGAATGATATTCCATAAGGAATGGAATAGACAAGGAATAGAATAGGAATTGTATTCTATTGTTTGGTTCGCGGAAGGAATGGACTTTAGGAATTATATTACAGTGTTTGGTTGGTTTAAGGAATAGAAATGAAGTATGTTTTAAAAGACAAAAATACCCTTATAAAATATGTAATAATAATAATAATAATAATAATAATAATAATAATAATAATAATAATAAGGACATTCATGTTATATATTATTATTATTATTATTATTATTATTATTATTATTATTATGTAATAATAAAATAAAACTTATAATAATATTAATAACAATAATAAGAAAAAAGGAATAATAATAATAATAATACAAAACAAAATTATATATAAAATAATTTTTAAAACACAAGTTAGAGTTTTTGATCCCACATTGATAACTCATGAAGAGGAGCTCAAATGAGCTCCTCTATATAAGATATGCATTGTTTCTCTTTTGAAATTAACAACAAGATGAGGAAGCCCAAAAACTCATTCATTTAAGGAGCCTTAATTACTTTTAGTTACAAGTTTTTTTTAAATAAAAAAATGTATTATTATTAATATTAATTACATTTTTAATATATAAATAAATAAATAAATAAATATATATATATATATATATATATATATATATATATATATTTAAATAAACAAATATTATATATAAGGATTATAATATAATAAAAAGGGTATTTTTGGTACTATAGTATAAAAGCTATTCCCAAATACTTGGGAATAGCTAATACTAAGGGGTCTCCTAGGAATGACTATTCCCCTTGCAAAGAGAATAGCTCATTCCCGGGGTCTCCTAGGAATGACTATTCCCCTTGCAAAGAGAATAGCTCATTCCCGGGAATGCTATTCCCAGGAATAGAAGGACGAAACAAACAATGGAATAGGTCTATTCCCGGCCCGGGAATGAAATACCATTCCCGACCTATTCTACGAACCAAACACGCCGTAATATCTTTTAGGTGAACAACATCAAATTGTCCCTAAAATAGCTTTATAGCCTTTCTGAGTATATCTTGAAGTCATGAGTCTTGAGAACTTTGTCCAACAACTCTTTTTCTCAAAAGGCATCTCATATTTCTCATACTAATATCTATTTGATGTACTTCTACCAGTAGAAATGTGATCTGCTACCTTGAAAGGATCTATCATACGTAACTTAGATAGCTCAGTTTATTACAATTGTTGTTAGTTGATAAGACATCTATGATCTCCCCGAAGCCCTCATCACAAGAATTACAAGGTTTGTTGTTGATATGTCTGTCGTGTACATGTCTGCTGAAGATCTACTGAACAATCTATTGAGATCTGCTGCGTGCGACAACTTAGTATATGATCTGCCGAATGACTTCTACGTACCAAGACGAAGATTTATTGCGTAATTATTTGTTAAAAAAATATTATAGACAAGATTAACTGATCACATTTTTAGCAAATAACTGAGGGGGTGTATTCAATCATGACTTTTATAGAATTTTATAGACTTTTATGAATTTTAAAAGTTTGGAGGTATTCAATTCAAACTTTTAGAGAGTATTTAAAAGTCATGCGGTATTCGATCAAGATTTTTAAAGAGTTTTTAAAAGTCATGTGGTATTCAATTAAAACTTTTAAAGAATCTTTAAAAGTCATGTGGTATTCAAAAAGTTATGAATTTGTAGCGACTTTTTAATTTTAGAACTTCTGTAGACTTTCATATACTTTTCCTTCTCAAATATAAATAGTTGAAATCCAACCCTCAACCCCAAGATTTCAAAATTTTCTTTCTACCAACCAACACACTGAAGGTTTTCTCTCTCTCTCTCTCTCTCTCTCTCTCTCTCTCTCTATTTAAACTCTATTTTTTCTCCTTATTTAAAATTTTAAACTTTATAAATCTTATACATAAATTCAATAAATTATTTTTTCTCTCTCCTTAACTTTACAATCTTCCTCTAAAAATTCAAAATAATTTTTTTTATTTCATTGTTGCTTGTATATTTTGATTTTTTTTCTAAGAACTTTTTATCCCTAACTTCTAAACTTTTTCTCCTAAATACATGAACAGAGTAAATTTTTTTTTTATCTATCACCGTCAACTTTTACTATATGTTTCGTAATATTCATATGTTTATTCGTAATATATTAACAACATGCTATTACGAATAGTGAACTATTGTTCGCAATAGCAACTTGAGGCTACAAAGAGAAGCACCTTGTTGTTGTTAGCAGTCCCATATTGTTATTGCAAATAATAGCTCTTTGCTTGATACCTAGCAGTATATCAAATATAGTTTTTATATATATTATTAATTTTTTTTATTTTATGCAACTAGTAATTATATTTTCTTAAATATTAATTTCTGAAGAAAAAAGTAATTATATTTTTAAATATTTTATTTGAACAATTCTATAACTATAAATTTTAGTGTTTAATATTGTTATGAATTGTTTATGAAAGTTTGTAAGGATGTATTCAATTTAGAATTTTAATGACTTTTGTAGACTTTTTAAAATAAAAAAGTTGATAAAAGTTTATGCAAGTTTTTTATACCGACTTTTATAGAGTATTACAAAGTTTTAAAAAGTTTTGAACGACTCTATGAAAGTCAATAAAAGTTTATTAAAATCTGTCATTTTAAAAGTTTTTAAAAATCTACAAAAGTCATGATTGAATACACCCCCTAAGTCATACTTTTGTCAGCCTTTACAAAAGTATGATTCTATCAACTTAATAGAATAATCGGTAAAAATTTAGAGATACTAAATTCCTAATATTAAAATTATCAAAATCTAAACAACATTATTTCTAACAATTTCCTATTTTCAATGATACCGAAAGCAAACATTGCAAAAAAAAAAACAAAAAACAAAAAACAAAAAAAAAAACAAAAAACAAAAAAAAAACAAAAAACAAAAAAAAAACAAAAAACAAAAACAAACAAACAAACAAACAAAAAAAAAACAAACAAACAAACAAAACCTGAGTACGTAAATTAAAGAACACTCAAGTGCTATCTATGTCTCGAACATATATAATATATAAACATAAATGTGTAATCCAACTATCAGTTTAGACTTTTAGTTTAAATGGAGCACATGCTTCAATTTGGTATTAGAGTCAACCCCATGCCAAAGATCATGGATTTGAATCTCCGAGTCACCCGATAAAAAAGAGACTAGACTATGATCCATGTGTTTCTTAGAGCTCATCAAAAAGTAATCGGTCTGTACACGTAAGGAGGCATATTGAGCATGTGTAATGCAACTATCAGTTTAGACTTTTAGTTGAGATGGAGCACATGCTTAAATTCTATGCACATGCGCACCGTACCCCTTTGAAAATTGGAAGTTTATTGATCATTCATAAATGAACACAAAGGCAAGTTATTACAACCTATGTGGCTATGTATATAATAATAATAATAATAATAATAATAATAATAATAATAATAATAAAACAAAATGGGAATTTATTAAGAAATGAATCTAAGAGTTTGAATGCTCAGGTAATAGATAACAAGGACCTGATATGATCCTCTAAGCCAAGGAACCTAAAGAATATAATTAAAGACAACATAGGAAGATAAACTAAGACCAATAAAAGTTAATCCATCTACAACTGAGTTCGCTTCTCGATCCAAATGATTGACCAATGCCCCTGAAGTGCTGCTAAGGGCATTTCCAACCCAAGAAAACTGAAGAGGAGGAAGGGAAAAAAAGAGAGGAGAAAATCATTGGAGGAGAAAATCATTCGAAAAAACATTAAATGAGCGTGTGGTCAACACAAACCGATCAAATGGCGTGTGTTCATGCGACGCGCAGATGGTGACTACTTTTTTTTTTTTTTTTTAATTGAAAACCAGCTTTGTTTCTTTTTATTATTATTATTATTATTATTATTATTATTTTATTTGCTTTTTTTAATATAAAATTCTATATTAGAATTTATATTTAAAATTTTTAATTTTATTAACTTTTCGTATATATAGAACTTAAATATTGATTCCAAATTTTATTAATTGATGGTATATATAGCATTTAAAAAATATACTCCCTCTGTCCCATTTGATCTGTCATACTATTTATTGGTCAAACTAACTATTTCTTATTTATTTATTTTTTTTATTATTTTTTACTTATTTTTAACTTTAATTTTTTTGTATTTAATAGTACTTTTAGTGTAGTTTCTAAATGTATAAATTTTTATATTAATACTAAACTTAATATTATGAAAAATTGAGTTAAAAAGAACTTCAGTCAAGCCTAGCTCGTTAACTGAACCAGACACAAAATGGGATGGAGGGTGTACTATTTAAAATTTGATTCCGAATTTTTAATTTTGTTATTTAAATTTATTTTATTTAAAATAAAAATTATAATTATAAAGTTTAAATTATTAATTATAGAAAAGTGAATAAAATACTATACATGTAGGAGTTTGAATGATTAGGACCCATACAAAAGGAAGAAAAAGAGACAAGGATTGGAGAGAAAATAGGATAGAAGATTATAAGGTGTTGCGGAAGAGGTGGAGAAAAGGAGAGATTCATCGTGGATGTCCTAATAAGGTGATTAATCTCAGCCAGCTCACCTCTCATTGTCCAATGAACTGCAGCTGAGTGTACAAAACTAGCCAATACTTTGCAGTCCACTTGCAACACTGTTAGAGAGTGAAAATTGGTAGTGCACTATTCCAGAAAAAATTGCAAAGCCAAGATCTTAGCTTGTAAAGTAGACAAGGCCACGAGTGGAAAAGCGAGCATCCATACTTAGTAGTTTTTTCTATGCTTTTTGTATGAGTTAGAAGAAAGAGGTGGTGATTTGGAAGAGAGGGGAGAGAGGAGAGAAGATAAATTGTTTTTGTAGAAGGAGTGGTTTTTTGTGGGCCCTAGGAGGAAAGAGAAAAACAATAACATTCTGCAGGTCTTGGGTGTTCAGCGCACAAGGGCGCGTGTACTGTACATGCTCTTTGGGCGTGTAAATCCTTTATTTTTTTTATCCAGTTCTGACAGTGTTTCCCTTCCCCCCCCCCTTTTTTTCCCTCTCCTTTCATCTTCTCTTTCCTAATCATACCTATAAAAACTCCTAAAATACTACAATTAATGTCGATGCTCTAAATATATTGTCTTCACCTGTAAGACTTTTCCCATACGATATATATTACATATTGTGGGCTTTAATTATGTAGTGCAAGTGGACTAGGCCCATTAAGTAATAAGTTGGATTAGACATCTAGGCTTTGTCCATATTCCACTATTATGCCTATATGAAGCCTGTATGGTACTCATACTGCTCAGAAAACACTAGTACACCGTCTAGGTTCTGAGTCAAGTGTGGGACAAATTGGTTAACACTTGTAGATTCTAATTCAAGGGCAACATAGCAAGATATCAGGCTTATGCTTCCCCTATTACGGGGTTAGGTTTCTCGTAGATTCTACTATGTATGATTAGACTCTATTTTAGATCAAACATTTGGTATCAAAGGCCTTTATCAAAGGAAGATGGTGACGTGGGAAATTCTTGTCGCGAGATTATCATGACCACAAAAATGAGACAACGTTTTCACTACTTGATCAATCTTCCAATTACTGGGTGGAACTTCATTGATTTGGCTGCTCTAAACCCCTTCCATTACTGACATTCGGTGGCTTGTCTTATCCATTTACCATACTAGAGCAAGGTCTTTGGATGGAGTCACCCAACATACACACCGGTGGTCTATGAATTTGTAGCCAGTCTAGAGGTCATAGGAAAAAGCGGCGATCTGAAGAGCCCCACAATTCGGTTCTCCATTTTTAATGATTCCTATCACATCTTGGTTGACACCTTAGGAGTACTTCTCGGATTCTACAACAAGGAATACCAAGAGAGACCATGGTATAGACGTCTTCCTTGGGATTTTGGAGATTTCGAAACCCCGAAGAGGTATTGATAAACGATTGCGAAGCCAGGAATTGAATGGAGCGGTGCAAGAGTACTTCATTCCCAAATCCGTAGAGACGATATTCGGGTAGTACGATGAATTCTCGCCCAAATGTACCTCAGACACATTTGCCTTGGTAACATTCTTCTTACACTTTGAGGTTGTTTAATGTTCACTCAAAGAATGTTTGAACAATAGTGTATGAGGAGTCACTTTTACACTTCGAAGAGTAACTCTCCGTATCGAACTTCTGCAACCCTTCAGATTTTGCTTTACTTAGTCAATTCTTAATCCTTAGAAATTAAGTTAACTTTCAGTATCCCCTTATTATCCGGCTAAGGTTGACGCTTCCACTCTTCGATCAAACATTTTGGTTTTGTGCTCTTCATCTTCAAGTCTTCAAATCTTCGTTGTTGACACATTTACTTCTCGTAGATTCACTTCTTGACTCTCTATAGCCTTGATTGCTCGACTCTTCTTAGTCTTGACTATTCGACTCTTTGTAGTCTTGACTCTTCGTAATTTGAATACTCAAAGGCCTTAGTTATGACTAAGTCTAGTTTGACTTCTTGTAGGTTTACTCTTCGAATGTATTTTACTTCCTGGTTAGTTGACTTTCCGGTTGATAAGATTTATTCTCTAAGTTACCTTTCGAAGCTTTACAAGGATGACTGCTCTAAGTTAAAAGAAAATCATGCGGTTACTTCTCGAATTAGTTTTACTTTCTGAATTAATTACTCTCCGGTGGGCAAAGTTTCATTTGCTAGCTAAGTCACCATTTGAATTCCTAACTCTAACAATAAATAGGGGACTAAATTAAAATTCCTAACATGTTTGGTATCATCCGAATTTAAAATACAATATTACTAACAATAGGCACATTGTCAAAACTGGTCTCACCTAGCTTGCCCAAGTCTCTAATCCTCCTAAGTATTGGACATATACCTATGAAACTGTTATTTTTCTCATTAATTGTATGCCTTTAGCAACCTTAAACATATGAGCACCTATGCTCTCATGGACAAAGAAAATCCTGATTTTCCATGCCTTTGTGCATTTTGGTTGCTTGTATTTTTCTTATCTTCATCCTTATAAAAATCACAAAATAGAGTTTCAATCAACCTCATATTTCTTTCTTTGTTACCTAGAGTCATTTCCAGGATATCATAGTTTGAATCTCAATACTAAAAAGATTTTTATCATATGTCATGTCCAACTTGATGAGAATGTTTTTCCTTCTACAACAAATACTTCTCCATAGGTTCTTCTTTGTGCTCGAGATGCATTACCATATGTTATCGTTAGTGCCTCGAGCTGATCGCACTACTAATAAGAGGACACAATTATGTCACCTTCATGTCATGTCGTGTCACCTAGCCAGCAAAGAGCACATTCAAGATACACCCTGGACATGATCGTGCCGCCCAGCCAGACAAGGACACAGCTTCGGGATATGACCATATCGTCAATCCTGACAAGGGAACAGCCCCATGACACGACCGTGTTTCCAGCTAAAGGGGGACAAGACCATGAAACCCCCTGGATACAGCCGTGTCGATGCCACTGATATCTACTATTTTGTACCAATAATTCATCCCTTATTTTAGTTGTTTTGAGGTTTATTTTCTGTATCCTAGTGAAATTGGGAATTGTTTGTGTGTTATATTGTCCAAGTGCTGAATTATCTACAAGGAGCAACAAAGAAAGAATATTGGAACATTTTGGACAAGTTCTGGAAGAAAAGGGAATTACAAGGAAGAATACAAGTTGGAAAAGAATTGGAAGTTGCCTAATGGGCCAAGGCCCATCTATCTCCTATATATTCTACCTATTTTCTACAATTGAAGGAGGTTCCCTTACAGAATTCCAAACCCTAGTTTTAGTTTATTCTCTTTATATTTCCTTAGCATAGTTTACATTAGTTATACATTAGATTATTTACTTTCAAGCTTGGAATCTTGGATTGAAGTTGTATTTGTTCTTTATCAGTTAAGTTCTCTTATTCCTTTATTACTTTCTTGCAATGTTTATGGTTATTAATTATTGCTTTGTTTTGTTTACTCCCATCATGCGGGAGTAGTTCGTTTATGGGTTTGGATTAGGGATCCATTGTTAATCTTGATGTTCAATTGGTAATTAATTGCATAAAGGGATTGAATCTTTTACCTAGGGTTTATGTTGATTTGGGGATTTCTTTGCGCTAGTTATTGGTTTGTGGCCAGAATTAATTGCTAGTCTAGGAGAGGGATTCATTACAACGACAGTTGGATGAAGACCTCGAGCCTTACCAATTTCAACCTAATTTTCCTGCTAAGAAAGTAGAGGTAATTTTGGGGGCTTACAATGCTTAGGTGCTTAAGGTTATGATTGATGCATCACGACAGTGGGGCAATCTTACCCTAATTCTCTTATTGATTACGAAAGTAGCTGAGTAGAATTCTTTTGTGCATTGCCTATATATCCTTTTGTTAATTATTCTTTCCCTAATCCAGAGTTTGTTAGAACATCAAGGTTACAATCCCCCTAATCTGGCCCATACTTTTATCATACCGTTTACACCTAAATCAATTGCTTTCTTTTACATCATTCAGTCTTTGTTGCTTGGATTCTAATTAATTCACATACTCTAGTGCCTGGTAATTCACACAATTACGTGCCATAGCCCCAATCCTCAGCAGAACGACATTACACCCTTTTTACACTCATCATTTGTACTCATCAGCCACCCCCAGCCCCCAACGAAATTCACACTCGAGTATCCTCTAGTTGTTCCTTCCAAACCCAAACAACGCTAACTGGTAGCTCTAGTTCAATTAACACATCCTATGTTACCTCCTCGCCACATAACTCGTGGCTCTATAGGTAACAAAGCTTTCATCGCATGTGTAGAAAATTCCAAGCCCACATATTACTCTCAAGCCATGAAAAACTCTTAATAGCAAACAATGATGGACCAAGAGGTCAATGCCCAATTGCACAATAACACTTCAAAGTTGGTTCCACCTGAACAAGATATGAATGTGATTGTATGCAAGTGGGTGTTCCGATTCAAGAGAAAGGCTAATAGATCAATTGAACATTACAAGGCTCGACTTATTGTCAAAGAGTTTCAAACTTTTAGTCCAGTGGTCAAACCAACTACATTAAGACTTCTCTTATCTTTTGCCATAACAAAAAACTAGTCAATCTGCCAACTTAATGTTTACAATGTCTTCCTAAATGTTTCCCTAAATCAGAATGTTTTATGAAGTAACTGCCAAGGTACATATATAGATAAATATTTTCCTACTCATGTTTGCAAATCGCAGAAATCACTCTATGGTTTGAAACAAGTTCCTTGTGTGTGGTCAAGCATCTTCATGACTACTTAATTTCAATCGGTTTCAAGGCTTCAAAAACTTATGTGGATGTCTTTGTTTATCTATTTAGATGCTAACACTTAGATTTATTTATTGGTTTATGTTGATGATATACTAATAATGGGTAGCGACAAAGGTCTCTTGACTTCTAACAGGCTAGCCGATGCCTTCAAAATCATAGATATGGGATCACCGAACTTCATTCTGGTAATAGAGACAATTAACAACAAGGGGGCGATGATCCTATCACAAAGAAAGTATATTATTGAAATACTCAAAAGGTTGGGAATGGAATGTTGTAGACCAATCTCATTTCCAATTCCAATTAATAGTAAGCTAAGGGTAACAACCACAATTCAATCATATGAAAATTCTACACAATATCGCAGCCTTGTTGGAGCACTTCAGTACCTAACCATTACTTTGTCAATTCATGCACTCTACAAATACTGAGCACTGAGTGGCACTCAAATGAGTTCTAAGATATGCCAAAGGGACTCTAAACTATTGATTGCATTTTACAAAGTTTGACTCCGATGATATTCATGTTATATATCTTAGACTCTAATTGGGTGGGGTTCCCTAATGACTGAAAGTAAATCCACTAGTGGTTATGTTGTCTTCATTAACAAAAATTTAATCTCTTGTGCTTGTCGCGACCAAAAGATGGTGGCTAGATCCTCAACAGAAGCAGAATACAAAGCCGTAGTAGATGTCTCAAAAGAAGTAATATGGTTAGTCGTTCTCATCCGTGAATTGAACTTCGACTTATAATAGCAAAACTGCATCAACTTTAGTGTGACAATCTTCGTGCTATGTATCTATTTGCAATTGTGCAAATCCTGTTTTTCATGTCCAAACTAAATATCTACAAATAGGCTTCAACATTGTTTGTGACAAAGAAGCATCAAAGGAGCTACAAGTGAACTATATCTCTACAAATGACCAACTTGCAGACATCTTCACCAAACCCCTCACCACTGCTAAATTCAATATTCTAAGGGAGAAGCTCAATGTTCTCTCTAACTAGAGAACCTTATGCGTGAGGGACATATATATTAGAACTCTATATTTTATCAGCTCTAGCATTATACTACATCTTTGTATATTATTGGAACGTCATTACTTTTACCAATCTTGCCCTAACTAGAACTATTTCTTGTATCCCTATAAATACGTCACTTAATTCTCTACAAAAATTATTATTCTCATCAACAATAAGTCCAAGTATAATAGCATTGAGCTAGTAGTAGCATTATCTATAAAGCTTTAATTAAGAAAAAGAAAATTATAAAATTGTTTATTGAATATCATAAATTGATTAATCACTTTATGAGTTAATTAATCGTATAAGATGATATTAAAAAGAAAAAAAACTTCTTTCAATAAACAATTAAAAATCTACAATAATTAAAATAATGATACAACAAAATTAAAATCGAAAAATAATTTGGAAGAAAAATATACTCTAGACTAGAACTGAAGTGCAATAGCAAAATTCTACCCTAAGGATAAAAAATTGTAGGGTAACTCAGCTGGTTATAAAAGTAAAATTATAATAAGAAACAAGAATTGAGTCACACCATCAACTCTCCACAAGAGGTGATTCCACTTTTGGGCAAATTATACCGTGCACCACGGTGCACACAGCAATGTGCACCACGTACTTAAACGACGTCGTTTTGAGCATTGTAAACTAACCGTCATTTTTTTTGGAAATTACGTTTCCAGTTTCGGCCGGTCTGTGTATTTATGTTAATATTCTGTGTATTCTAGGTAATTGTTTTGTGTATTCCAAGCAATCATTCTGTGTATTCTAGGCAACCGTTATGTGTATTCATGTTAGTAACACATGTTGTGATGTGTTTGTGCATTCGAATGTTTAGGAGGATGAGTTCTGTGTATTTTGTGTCAATATTCTGTGTATTCATGTTATTAACACATGTTGTGATGTGTTTGTGCATTCGAATGTTAGGATGATGAGTTCTGTGTATTTTGTGTCAATATTCTGTGTATTCTGGGCAAACATTATGTGTATTCTAGGCAAACGTTCTGTGTATTCTAGATAATGATTATGTGTATTATAGATAATGAATTCGCTGAAGTCATTCGCGTTCGTGTCCACTAACATCAAAACGACGTCGTTTTGGACCACGGTGGACATGTGCACGATATAACGATTGCCACTTTTGACACAAAAGGGGAAAAAAAATTCTATCAAGAGGGATACTCCATACATTTAAAATTTAAAAAATAATAATAATAATAAAACAAAAAATAAAATGTTTGCAGGTATATAAATATATTCATATACTCCATTTTGGAGAAACATATAAAGATTATTGCCTCAACATAAAGAATTATTGGCATCCACCATATTCATTAGCAAAGATGACAGAAGTTATCCTCCATGTCTACGACCTAACCATGAGCGGAAAAGGGAACGACACCGTGAACTACATGGTGGTCCAGATGAACAAGCTCCTCAAAGACGGCATCAATCTCGGTGGCGTCTTCCACGTCGCCGTCCAAATCTACGGCGAAGTGGAATGGGCGTATGGCCACCGCGACAAGGGCAGCGGTATCTTCAGCTGCCCGGCGACCAAGAACCCAAACTACACCTACCGGGAAAGCATCCCGGCCGGTAGGACCCACTGTTCTTCCTCCAAGGTCAATCTCATCCTCAAGGAGCTCCGGGACGAGTGGCCCGGCGACGAGTACAGCTTGGTTTCCAGAAACTCCAAGCACTTCTGCCAGGAATTGTTGGAGAAGCTCGGAGTTCCCAAGCTCCCCGCCTGGGCCAACCGCTTGGCTAACGTCGGCGATACTGCTAAAGACGTCGGTAACAAGCTGATGCAAGCACCTAAAGACGCCTTTAAATTCCTCAAAACCGCTACAGGCGTCGGCGCCGCTGATTCTAATTCCCAACCCAAGTCATCTAGCTCCTCATTTTTCAAGTCTAAAAATTCAAAATCCAAATCCCAAATCGAAAACCTGCCGTTAATCGGAATTGGAGTCAAGAGCATCACCAAAACCTTCCGGGTTAATGCTCCGGTGATCGCCCTTGACGACAAACCGGTAAACGTGGAACCGGAAACTGAAAAAGGCGCCCAGGATTCCGATGAGCCAAAATATTTAGAAGAGGATGGTGAAGAAGAAGAGAAGACAAAGCGGCTTCCAGCAGCGCCGGCCTGTCTCCTTATTGAAGATGGCTCGGAATCGCAAACTGGTGATTGTAAAGGGGGGAAGAAGCAGCACGCGACGGAACCCATTGTGGAGGAGCCAATTTCAGATGAAGAAGAATATTCGGATTCCGAAGACGAAGCCCCAGTCATGAAGAATACTCAGCAAAAGTTGAAGGCAATGAAACCCATATCTGCAGCTTAATTAAATTAAGAATAATCCGAGCAGATCGAGTTAAGCTTATAGGCTGTGTGGTGTTTGTTCAAAGTTAGTATTGTGTGAGATTGTGAGTTTTAGTTATGGATGTGTGTGTAGTCTACTACCTCTCTTCTGTATGGTAAACTAAGACGTACTTCATCAATTCTCGTTCTTAATTTCTTATTCTCGATTTCCTTGTTATATTTCTTTGCTCCCAAACCTTCTTATATTTCTTAACTTCTTGTGCGGAAGCCCGAAAAGGGCTAAGTTTATCATTTGATGACTAGAAGATTGTAGGGTTAAGGCTGAACAAGGGTCAAGTTCATCAATTGGTTGTTAGGAGGTTGTTGAGCGGGGCGGTTAAAATTTTAAGTTCAGCACCTTGTCCCTCGAAAATGTGATCACCTATAAGAAAATAAAGTTGCTAGCTTTTTACATAATGGTAAGGGCTTGAATGGCTGGATTTTAGGACCTGCAAGATGTGTAACAGCACAGGGCCTTAACTTTTAAAGGATGCAATATTAATTTTTGACCTTGCAACTTAAGAAATTTTTTCAAAAATATCTACAATTAATCTTAAAACTAATCAGTTTTATCCCAAATCACTTCTCTCACCTAATAATTAGGACCTAATTAATTAAGCATGACAAAACCATTCCATTACGTCAGAATGATGATTCAAACCCTGAATTTGCATAAATAAACTTGTACAGTTGTACCATTCACCACCAATACCATTCACTATCAATGCCATTCACCATTAAAGGTTGCACTTATACTTTTGGTAGAACCTCATTTATTTATAAAAACGGAGCCACAGCAATCCAAAAATCGACCCTAACGCTTGATCCTAATAAGTGGTAACAGAGCAAATCGTGTGCATATCCATTACAAATGTGTATAAACGTGCCTTGATAATCTAAATCGGTATATATGATGATCGATCCCGATGAGTAGACTGCAAACACTGAGCACTCCTAACAATAAGTTTCTTTCTCATGATTGCTTATGAATTCTACTGCAACATGCCTCCATTTATGTACTGCTAATTGTGGGTAGCTGGGCAGCGTGCATGTGGTTGCGAAATTAGCTTAAGTCTTATGGACTGTTTCGTTAGATGTAATTTTGATATGGTTGAATTGTAATTCTGTGGATATTAAAATTACGCCGTTTAGTTGGAGGAAATTGCAATTCCACCAAATTACAATTCCCTCTAAGGGTGTGTTTGGAAACCTGAAAAATGACTTCCGAAAAATGAGTCATTTTTTAGAAAACATTTTCCTTTCCGGTATTTGGCTGCACAACAAAAAACTGTTTATTTTGTATTTGGTTCATTTTTCGAAAAATAAGCAGGAAAATGAGCAGAATTGTATAATTCATTTTTCAACTCAAATGAGTTTATTTTGATAATCAATTTTTCATTCACTCGGTGGGGTTAGGGTTAAAAAAAAAGAAGCCCGCTAAGGCCCGTGACCCGCACGAGCTGCGGGCCAGCCCTAAAAAAAATGTGTACTGTGTACACTATATATTCACGTGTACTGTGTACACATGAATATATATTCATTCGTACGTGTACACATGAAAGAATTCATGTGTACATAGTACACATTTAAAAAAAAATAAAAAATAAATAAAAAAGTCTGCGGGGACCGCGTGGGTGGGCTAGGGTTGCATGAATCCTAGCCCGCAGGCCTAATGGGTCGGCTCGCAAAAGTTCATCAAAAATTAAGTCCGCGGTGGCCGGGCCTAATGAGGCGGGCCGGCCCGCTTTGACAATACTAATGTTATTATTTGTAGACTTTACTTATTTTTTTTAAACTTTGAATTAAAAAAAAAAAACAAAACAAAAAAAATAAAACAAAAACAAAAATCACGGGTCACCGGCCAGTCCACGTGGGGCGGGTTAGGGTCCCATGGACTAGTGTTGTAAAAAGTAAAAACTAAAACCACACCATTTCGACAAATTTTGCATGTGCATATCTCTTGGAAAATGACTTCCCCCAAAAAAATAAAAGTCATTTTCACCAAAAACATACCTATTTTCCTTTGACTAAGGCATCATTTTCCATTGACCTCATTTTCCCCCCTCTTGCCAAACACTGAAAACTCGGAAAATATTTTTCAAAAGTTATTTTCCGAGTTTCCAAACGCACCCTAAATGTTAATTGCAATTCGGTGTTCAAGAGGGACAAAATTGTTAGTGTAAAAACAATTTTGTCCCTCCAATAATACT
Organism: Ipomoea batatas; assembly: GCA_002525835.2. Classification (NCBI taxonomy): domain Eukaryota; kingdom Viridiplantae; phylum Streptophyta; class Magnoliopsida; order Solanales; family Convolvulaceae; genus Ipomoea; species Ipomoea batatas. The sequence continues at coordinate 29,834,998 of CM008336.1, read as the reverse complement.
CTTTGTCTTTTTATTTTTTGTTTTTATTTTTTATTATCATTATTTTTTTTATTACTTAAGGGCAGTTCAGTCATTGTATCACTTATTCCTTTTCAATTTCCTGTAATCTTATTCATGCATACTAAACACTGTAATTTGAATTCATATTTTATTTTAACCTTATTCCTTTTCCACCGAATTGCAATTCCTTTCTGTCATAATTCATTCCTTCCAAACAAACGCCCTATTAGATTACTTTACTTCTTCTTC
>CM008336.1:29812782-29833771 GCA_002525835.2 Ipomoea batatas | reverse complement strand
ATTCTACTATAGTTTCATTTTATCATATAAATTATTGCTTGAGCTCTATTTTTAGTTTCATTTTTCACACACATTAGTTTAATTATAGTAATGTTGAAGTATTATTTTAATTGCACTTCACGTCATTTGACAATATATGTTATTGTATGGCTCTGGATTTAGTTTTATTTTCCACGCACACTAAATCATTATAACAATACTAAAGTATCATTTTAATTATGCTACAGTTTCATTTGACAATAATGTGCTCTGTTTTTAGGTTTCATTTTCCACACGCACTGGTTTCATTATAGTAACACTAAAGTATCATTTTAATTCTACTACAGTTTCATTCGACGATCATGGTGGACGATGTGTGGACCATGGTCACAAGCAATTCTGAGCAATACAAAATATTTATTCTCTCTAAATTCTCTAGCTCCATATATTTTTTCTATATTTTTTTTTCATATAGTTGTTATTTTAATGGTAATGTTGGTCAGTCATTGACTGCCCAAAAATCATAAAACCAACAGTAATTAAGTCTTCTAGTGGTTAAGCTCTAATTGATGTATTGATTATGCATAGAATGTATAAAATTTCCAAAAAACAAAGAAAACAGGACATGCATGCTCACATTTTCACACACAATAGAACAATAATTTTCCAATCTTCTCTAAAACATTCAATTTTAGTTAAATCACAGTCCAACTCTGTGGGTTTAAGTTGGTGTAGCCCTTAAGTTCATACCACACAATCAATATTGGCATCCTCTCTAAAGATCAGTACAAAAATTCACATTACTAATCGTACCAAGCTTTAAAAACATCTTAACATTATGAACCAATGACAAGATTAAAGAAGGGACGAGAAGTCTCTATGTGGCAATTAATTCACATTCACATTACTAAATCGTACCAAGCCTTAAAAACATCTCAACATTATGAACCAATGACAAAATTAAAGAAGAGACAAGAAGCCTCTATGTGCCAATTAATCCACGATTTGTGCAATCAATTGAGCCATGGACACTCCCTAGTGTGTATTAGAAATGAAAGAATATATTAATCACAAGAGAAGCACAGTACAATATAAGGTTTAAATAGGGAAGATCCTAACAACTCTGGACCAAAACTACATGAGAAAAATTATAACAAACTAGACCAAATCAAATAGAATAAATATAATAAAATATAATAAAATATATACAGATACTACTCCTTAATACGCCCGCAAGATGGAGGAACCATCAATTACACCAATCTTGGACCTGAACCGCTGAAAGAGAGCTCGACTCAATGGTTTAGTTAACATATCTGCAACTTGCTCACAGGCTTGGACATGACGGACGAACAAAGGCCCTTCAACCACTATATCAAGCACAAAGAAATAATCAAACGCAAGATGTTTCATTCTCGAGTGGAAAATCGGATTTTTACAAACATATGTCGCGCCAAGATTGTCACACAGTAGCAACGGCGATTCAAACAAGACAACTCCAGCTCCCCGTATAAGATTTTGAACCCAAACAAGCTTAGCAGTAGCGTGTGCCAAGGCCCAATATTCTGCTTCCGTGGAGGACCAAGACACCGTCTTCTATCTTGCAGACTTCCAAGATATAACATTATGCCAAAGATAAACAACATAAGCAGTCGTAGATCGCTCTTTCTCCCGTAAATTACCCCAATCTGAGTAAGAAAAAGTAGATAGGCGCAAAGGAACATCAAACTTCAATAACAGACCATGATGAGTCGTACCTTTTAAGTACCTTAGGACACGCTTCGCCCCTTGCCAATGTTCTGCATCTGGGGCATGCATAAATTGTGCCAGTTTATTGACAACATATGCTACGTCTGGCCGAGTAACAAGAAGATATTGCAGTAACCCAATCAACCTGCGGTACCCAGTGGCATCAACCACCTGACTAGAATCACCACGCGACGCACCATTGACAACCATAGGAGTGGATACCGGTTTAGCTTCGTCCATACCAAAAATTTGGATAGTTCTAAATACCAGGCACGAGGTGCCTGCTTCAAGCCATACAATGCCTTACGAAGTTTACAAATAGAGGAAGGGTACTATGCATCCCAATACCCTAGGGTTGTTCCATATAAACATCCTTGTACATCTAGTTGCCGAAGGGACCACCTGCGACTCAAAGCAATTGTTAAAATAACCCGAATATGACGAGCTTCATGACAAGACTAAATATTTCAAAATAATCTCGTATTGATTCCTACAAGAATCCTTTGGCAACCAAGCATGCCTTATAGCAGTCAACATTACCATCCGACTTCCGTTTAATGCGGTATACCCACTTGCATCCAATAGTTCGATGACCATCTCTTGGAACTAAAAACCATGTCTGATTCCGTTGCAACGCTACAAATTCTTTGTCTATGGCAGTACGCCATAGTGGATCTTTCAAAGCTTGAGTGATGGCGGTAGGCTAAAGAGAAATAGGTAGTGGATGAACGATAGCATGATTCACAAATTTTTCACCATAGTATTTTGGAGTTTTGTTTCGATGGCATTTAGAACAACGTGGAATAACAAGCAGCTGGGAATTTTGGCCAGTGGGTGGTAGACTTTGGACGGTGGGAAGTTGGGAACGTTCAGAGGTTGTCGGCTGATCCAGCAAGATAAGTGGCTGGGAAATTTCAGAGGTGGCCAGCTGGAGATGTTGGGCGGTGGGTATTGGCATTGGTATATTGCATGTAGAGTGGTGTTGTGGTGACGAGGAGGATGAGGCCTAGGTATGTGTTGGTAATGCATGGTCTATCGGCTGGGAATTAATGGCAGAGGGGGTTAGATAATGCATTGGGATTGAAACAATAGTGGGCATAAGATTAGCAGGAGGATAAGAGCTCAAATTGGCATCCACACATGTAGGTTGAGTATGTGATGTAGACTAAAGAAACTGACAAGAAGAAAATTGACTTTCAACAAATTTAACGTGCCGAGAAATATACTTATGGCTAGACAGAGGATCCCAACATTTGTATGCTGCTTGGAATGTTGAATAGCCTAAGAAGATGCAAGGTATGGACTTTGGTTGTGATTTGGTTCGTACATAGGGCCACAATCAAGGATAATAAAGGCAACCAAAACTTTTGAGACGTTTAACATTGGGTATTTTCTGGTACAGGCATTCAAATGGAGACTTTTTTGCTAGAATTGGTGTGAGAAGACGGTTGATAAGGCATACAACAGTTTGGACTGCATGAGACCAAAATGATATAGGCAATGACGCACTATGCAACAGAGATAATGATGTCTCCACTATATGCCCGTGACGGCGTTCCGCCGTCCCATTATGTTCAGGAGTATGTGGCGGTGTGGGATATTCCAAATGAATTAAATAATGGAACTAATTTAATGAATTCACTCCCGTTGTCAGAAAAAACTGACACAATATTATGACCACATTTTTTTCAACAAGCCGTTTGAATTGTCAGAATATTAACGATACCCCAGACTTCTTTTTATGAGAATACAACCAGGTGTATTTGGTTAAGAAGTCTACAAAAATAATGTAATATAAATACCCATCAACTAACTTTTTCGTAGTACTCTAGACGTCAGTATAAATTAACTATAAAGGCTTGGAACTAGTCAGGGAATTTTCTGAGAAGGGTAGTTTATGACTCTTATTGATGTTACAACTTACAAGATGAACAATTAAAGTTTGTAACAACTGAAGATTTAATCCCTAACTTGTACCAATTTATTAGCTTCTAGAGAGTGTTATTTGAGGGATGGCCAAACAGATGATACCAGGCTGTGATAGTTGACAGACCCGTAACATTTATTTGTGGACCATGGTTAGCAGGAACACAATAGACATCATAAACGTTCTACCCCTATAGAAGTGGCGCCCCCGTGACAAGATCCTTCACCAAAATAGAGAATGGAAAGAATTCAACAGATACCTTATTAGACTTACACAACTTGGACACAGAAATCATATTAGTGTGTAACTTTGGAACACATAAGACATTATTAAGGTTCAAGGAACGAGTGGAGGTGGGAAGAATGGTATGGCCAATATGAGTAATAGGGAAAATCTTACCATCACCCAAGCTAATCTCATCAGGGCCCCCATAATCGGTAAATTCATGCAACGTAGATGTGCTGGGTGATGTGTGATGAGAGGCCCCGCTGCCAAACATCCATTGAGGCGAGGTCACTGGAGGCGAGGTAATTGAGTTGGCCACCGGTTGTGAATTTCGAGTACTTTGCAAGTTAATAGACTTACAGTTGTTGTCACGCAGAAATTGTGCCAACTTCCTACAAAATTTAGTATCATGTCCTGGGAAATCGCAGAAGTTATAATATCTACCTTGACGATTGCTAGTGTTGTTCCCACGACGATATGCACCGCCACGGCCCCTACGGGAGTTCGAGTTAGAAGCTTGTTCACACGAGGTGCCTGCCCCAGACTCGTTGGTCGAGAACTCCTTAAGGAACTACCGTTGTGTAACATTTGCCGTAGGCAAATGTGGGTTGATCTATAGATTGTTTCACCGTGCAATCATATTCCGTGAGGATTGTCTGAAGTTGAGCGTAGGTGACAATAGTTTCACGAACACTGACTACAATAACGATGGGATGTAATTCATCACCTAATTGGGAGAACGTATGAACTATAAGATCCTCATTGGAAATTGGATGTTGCGCTAACGCGAGTTCATCAGCAACAGAATTCATGTCTTGTAGAAATTCAGACACTGACCGAGGAAATTTGGGATTTTTGGCTAGTTTTGTTTTAAGAGATATTACACGTCTTCTATACGAGCTGGCATAACTTGACACGAGGCGAGCCCAAGCGTCCGCGACTGTCGTGGCTGTGGAGATAACGGGCTGGATTGTCTCAATGCAAGTACCGAGTAGTGCTGCAAGAATAATTTGATCCTGGCGCATCCACTTCACATGTTCAGGGTTCACAGCCGTCGATGCAGCATCAGTAAATTGGGCAGGTTCTTTGATAGTACCATCAATGTACCCCAGTAAACCAAGACCGTTAAGCGCTGATCGGACTTAACGTTGCCAAACTAGAAAATTGACATCAATTAAGCGAATTGGGAAATTGGTCAGGGCAGATAGTTGAATGATAATCGTGGTAGTTGAAACAACTATATGATCGAATGAAAAAAGGAAAAAAAATATCGTCAGAGTAAGGCTCTTGATACCATATTAGAAAGGAAAGAATATATTAATCACAAGAGAAGCACAATACAATATAAGGTTTAAATAGGGAAGATCCTAACAACTCTGGACCAAAACTACAAGAGAGAAATTATAACAGACTAGACCAAATCAAATAGAATAAATATAATAAAATATATACAGATACTACTCCTTAATAGTGTGTTCCAAGAACACAAGGGCCTTTATCTAGATGTGTGGCAAGAACGAAGGTTACTCAGTGAGGTTGCGAGGTAGAGGAGGCAAAAAGTGTGACATGGGACGAGAGTTGCTAGACTTACCACTGGCACCAATGTCTCCCCAAATGCTAACAATCACCGACACTTTAGCAAGGTTAGTGGCCGAACATTATGGAAAGGGGGAATCAAGCAAGGGACACCGAACAAGTGGTTTCACTACTACCACCAGCCCCAGCAAACCATTTCAGAATGAGAAGATGCACACTTGACCAATAGGCAAGCAAAAGATATGGTGGAAGAGAGATTGTACTTTATGTTTGATCGGCTTAGGTTAGGGACAACCATTATTCCATGGACCATGAATAAAAGTTACGTTTTTAATATATTAAAAGTACATTATTTGTGTATTGAATTTATATTATTTGAAAATACATTATTTGAGTATCGAATGTATATATATATATTATATATACTATCAAATAATATACATTCAATATATAAATAATATACATTTACAGTGTGTTTGATTTACAAGTTTAGCTATCAAGAAATGTGTATCAAAGTCATTGTTCTTGTTTGGTTGATAGATTTTAGAACACTACTATGTATTTTTATTACCCCCTTAATTGCAAAATTCATTCCCTAATAAAATAAGGGTTTCATCCTTCCTCCTCAGTCGCTTCCCCAATTATTAATAATCATTCTCATTCCACCCTACTACCAAACATGCAAAATACTTCCACCAAAAACTCATTACTATTACTAAGTATTTGATACATATTCCAATTCTGATTTCCATGTGTGGACCAAACACACCTTAATATATTAAAAATATACCTTTTATTATGTGCATGGTCCACATAGAAAAATTTGTCGTTTAAGAACGATTGTTCAATGTTTGATAGCACATTATACTTTGGACCATGGTCCAAAATAGTGTCGTTTCTTTTAATGAAAAGAAACGACACCCGTTCCCTGTACTTAATTCTGTTTGTATAACATATTCAGTTTCATTTTATATTCATTGTAGTTTCATTTAAGCACAAAACTTGTAATCTTATGATTTTCAAGTTAATAACTTGGTGAACATTATTGCTGTTGCCTCAAGTATACACAATATTTTGAGTTAATTCCATTTTTTGTCCTAGATTTATATATGGCAGTCTACTTTTAATTCTTTTTATCAGAGCATCCACATTTAGTCCTAGTATTATTGTGACATGACTATTTTTTATCCTCCATCAACAAAATCATTGAAATGTCGTTAAATACAAATGTATTTCAATCATTTTTATACAAAGTAAGTTGACCCCGTTATATTTTTATGTTTAATTTTTTTTTTAAAAAAATTCATAATTGAAGACCGAAATAACTTTGTATTGAAGAACATTAAAACTATTTTGTTGATAGAGGACAACAAATAGTCATACCACAATAATACTAGGACCAAATGATGATGTTTTAATAAAGAAGACTAAAAATAACTGCAACCTATGAGTTGCCCGCATGGGAGCTCAACTGGTCACAAAGTGCATGTGTGGTTCAGTTGAGTTATCATGATTTACATCCTCCCAGATGCTTTGTCGGGCCGGGGCGTGGGGGCCATTGGGGTTGGAAATTCAACCTTTCAGGAGAAGAAGAAAAAAGGGAATTAACTCTATTATTTTCAATGCACCTTTGTGACTTATGAGAAAGACTAGTTTTTCTTATGCGCGATGCGCAAAAAATATGTGACCAATATTAGTATTTTATAATAAAATTTTAAATTTATTTAAATTTTAATATAGTAAATAATAATAATAATGTAAAATATTTTTATAAATTGAATATTTATATTTTAAAAAATAACTAACATATAACTCTAATATTTAATGTGTATATTTATTATTATTATTGAAGAAGATAAGAAAATATATGGTGGATGCATGTGCATAGTAACAATAGTGAAAAACAGAAGTTATAACGGTAGGAGTATATTTGTTCAAAATATTATGTAGTACAACTTTTATAGCATGATGTATCAAAAAAATTTAATGAAAAAAACGGACATAAATGAGGGATATAACCTTCATACATATTTTTAGATAAGGATCATAGGGTCAAAGCAGTCAAACGCAACTTAATGATAAACATCGCGTATAAATAAATAAGTGTAGTACGGAGTAGGGCTTACCAAAAAAAAAAGTGTAGTAGGACAAAAATTCCCATCGTCATGACTCATAAGTCATGACACTGTTGTGATTGTTTGGGAGTGAGTTTACTACTGCTCTGCCCATCTTCGTCTAGTATCTCTATCTGGATTTTCCCTTTCAAGAATCGACGATACAATGGCCACCGCCGGAGTACGACGTTTGCGATCGCTGCTGGAACTACACAAGTGCGGCTGCCGCCGATTCTGCTTCTCTCTTACACGCCGCTTTTCTTCATCCAGCCCCACCTCTCATCTCTTTGAAGTATGCTCCTTTTCTTCTCCATTGCAATTCAAATATGAAGCTGTCTATTTCTTTATTGCTTAAAGTGGTTGATATAGGGTAATGTTTTCCTCAAGGTCACGCTCTTTGATCATTAGTGCAAGTCCAATGTTCAAATTTTGAGGCATCGGTCGTGAAAATGAAATGACTTGCCTTTTGATTTTTGATTTTTGATTTTTTTTAAATTTTGTGTTGTATAAAAAAAGGCTATAAGTTTAAGCACATTAATTCTCATGGAGGTTGAATTATGAATTTCTTGCCTTTTTATTTCACTATTTTTCAGAAGATCGGATTTATAGGGCTAGGGAATATGGGATCAAGGATGGCTGATAATTTGATTAAGGCTGGATACGATGTTGCCGTTCATGACATGTAATGTAATTTTAAACTTTTTTCCCCTATATCCATATAGTACTCTCTGTGTGCTTCCTTTCTTTGATTTAAGCCCTTTTTAATTGACTGCTGGTTCCAAGTTGAGATCTCAATTGTGACTTGCATATGAGGAATGTAAAAGCACACTGTTGGAATGAAACAAATGAGAATGGAGATGGTTATTTCTTTCAATTTTTGGAAGAAATGTTGTACAATATACTGATTCAAACTCATGCATTCATATTTCTTGTGTGTTATTATTCACTTCCAAGTATCATTTCTATTCCAATTTGAGTGTGTGCTTATTCATTTGCTTTTACTTTTTCAGCAACCATGATGTAATGAAGAGTTTTTCTAACAGAGGAATTCCCACAAAAGGATCACCTGTTGAAATTGCAGAAGCCAGTGATGTTGTAATTACAATGTTGCCATCATCAAACCATGTGAGTTCTAGTGCCCTTTTTTTTCATCTTACTATATTAGCCATATTGTATTGCCTCTAGGATCTGAAACTTAGAATGACCATCTATTAGTCACAGTTCACCTGGATATGTAAAAGGTGGATCACTATGAGACTTCTACATGGCAGTGTTTGGGAGAATTAGACATAAGCAACAACCTTACCTTAGCCCTACTGCCAAGGCCTTCTGTGTGGCATCACTATTAATCTATTATAATCTCCTTCTCCCTCTCTCATACTTCCAATAGTTCCAACAAGATAACAAAATATTGCATGCTCTGGACCAGGGGAAATACTTTGAAATATGGAACCTGAATTTAGTGCTGATAGAATTCTTGAGGGGAAGACATGGAGAAGTAAAGCTACTGACCCAATTCATTCTTAGATTGTTTTAAATTTCTGTCTCTTGGTGTAATGCAAAGCTGGGCCCAATGGGCTTGTGCCAGTTGAAATTAGGCCCTCTAGGTTTATTGCCGGACCCTTGACCATTGAGATTTGGTTTCTATTCTAAGTCTGGAGATTAAATAGGAAAGTGGAGAGTCTATTTGAGGCATGATGAGGAAATCTTTTTGAGCAATTCCATTTGCAAGTTTTGACAAGTTGACAACATTGGTAATCAATTGGTTCTAAGGAAGCATGAATTATGTTATTCATAGAGGCATATCTGACCTTGCTTTTGCTGTCTTGTTTGACACCCTCCAATCCTCCATAAAGTAGGATGGATACTTTCTAAAGTACTTCATGTCCTCTTGGTTATATAATAGTATCAGACTGCTATTTCTATCAGCTATTTTTACTATTTGTTGTGACAAACTGGTAAATGTCTGGAATTGCTAATTTTAAGATATCTACGTATTATTTTTTTCTTTCATTGCCATTTTAGATCCATTCAGGCAATTTAACATTCACTTTGCTAGGTACTTGATGTCTATACTGGACCAAATGGTTTGCTAATGGGTGGAAATTCAGTTAGACCATGGCTATTTATAGATTCTTCTACAATTGACCCGCAAACATCAAGAAATGTCTTTGGGGCTGTCTCTGACTGCTCTTTGAGAGAGACAAAAGGTACACCTACGAGAATAATGCTTTGATGTTTCATTTGTCTACACTATTACTTTTTTGTAGGCTCCTTGATTTACAGCTTGCTACCCTTATCCTTCTTGGTTATTTGTTCTACTTGTTGGTTCATGAAATTTTCATATCTTTTTAGCTATCTACTTCTGGTTTTCTTCTTATTACCTTAGATTTGTGTTACCTAATTTTACCCATAATTGCTGTCTGTAATCCTTCCCTTACTCTTGAAATAAGTTATGCCATATAAAACCTGCATTCTTGCATGGCACTTGGAAATGAAGTTTGACAGTAACTGGACTGAACTCTTCCACTTAAGATTCCTAAGAAGCTTTAAGAGATCTTTCATCTCAATTTTAGTTCTCCATCCAAATAGTATAGCCATATACCGTTGATGCCATCAAATGGGCTCAGAGTTGTGATGCATCTTGATCACTTTAAGTTTGTTTTTGTTGATATGCTATTATTTATTTATATATGGAACTTGGAATTCTCCAAGTCCTCCATGCAATTAGAAGCTCTCAATTCTCATGTATCAGTTGACAGTACTATAGAAGGTAGTATTTTATATTTTTATACTGGGTTGGGGTTACCTAGGTTATAGTTTCCTTTACAGTCAAAATTTTCTCACCTCGTCAGGCTATCTGGAAAAGTCTATTCTGCCTCCAAAATTTCCAAGGTTTTGCCTTTAAACTTTACATCCAAAAAAATGGCCACGAATATCAATTTACCGCCACATCTTTACTAATGCTAGTTTTTATTGACAGTGTCCATTGCATTTTAATATTTTTGGCAAAGTGATCTTTTCCTTTATAGTTGACCAGGAGGCTCCTTCCATGCTGGATGCTCCTGTGTCTGGTGGTGTTCTTGCAGCAGAGACTGGAAGTCTTACTTTCATGGTATCTACATTTTGTCTTCTAAGTGATTGGAATAACTGAAGCAAAGAATTCTGTGTGCTGTAGTGTTTTTAGTGAATAAGTTTTTCCCAATATGAATTCTTTGTCATTTGAAACACTGATGGTTTACCATATTAGGCCAGGAAAATGGTTTAACTCCTCTTCTAATTGATTAAATAATATTGGTTTATGCCAGTGTATCTCAGGATGAAATCTAAGTTAATGTGATGTTAACTTAAAATTTCACGAGTTATAGATAAACCCTAATAACTATGGAAAGAAGTATACAAAGTTCTGAATTTTGATAAGGTGTATAACAAAAGGAAAGGTAGTTCTTTCAACCCACTCATTGCTGGCCACATGTGCAATCAAATAAAATTGTTGAAAAAGCTTATGGTTGGTTGGTATGACATCACATTTCCTGGACACCGCAGGTGGTTTCCCTGTGCCATCACCAGTTAGCATCATGTGATAATATGATAGAATTTGACATGATATCAGTTACCTAAGCTAGTAATCATCGCTCCATTTTGGCGAAATTTTCTTTTAATTAAATTGTTTTTTGTTTGAACTGATGAACAAAATATGGCATGCATTCAGGTTGGTGGCTCCGAAGAAGCTTACATAGCTGCAAATCCCTTGTTTCTGACAATGGGCAAAAACTCAATTTATTGTGGTGGATCGGGAAATGGTTCAGTATGTTTGTCTAGACCTTTAAAATGTTTATCAATTTGTTTACTATTTAAAATTCTATGTCAGTCTTTCTCTAAAGTTCTATTAGTAGGCATCTGAAACTGCAAAACTAGTGTATATGGATGCACTTGTACTACAAGACCAACTAGAAAAATAGATCCACCATACTAACTGGTATAACATCACCCAGAGATCCAAATGCCACTGTACAATGATCAAACTATTCTATGAGTTGGGACCCAGACCATTTAGAAACTCATTACTATGAGCTTGTAGTTGGGAGTAGTATTGTCAAAGCGGGCCGGCCCGCCCCACCGCGGGCCTAATTTTTAGCGGGCTATTGCGGGCCGGCTCGCTAGGCCCGCGGGCTAGGGTTCATGCAACCCTAGCCTGCGCCACGCGGGTTGGCGGGCTCTGCGGGCCGGCCTGCGAGCTTTTCAAAAATTTATTTTTAATATACTTTTAAATATATAAATAAATAAAAATAAATAAATAAATTAACTAATATATAATTATATTAAAAAAAAATTAGTGTACTGTGTTCGCATGCGAACATAGTACACTAAGATTATATATATAATCTTATATAATATATATAATCTTAGTGTACTGTGTTCACATGCGAACACAGTACACAAGTTTATTTATATATATAATTTATTTATTTTTTTTTATAAAAAGGGATTGGCCCGTGGGCTAGCCCGCAGCCCGCGCGGGCCAACCCATGCGGGCCGCGGGCCTTAGCGGGTCAAGCCCGTTAGGCCCGCGTTTTCGCGGGCCACTTTTTTAGTAGCCCTAACCCGCCCTACTGCGGGGCGGGGGCGGGTCGGCCCGCGAGCTTTGACCCACTTTGACAGCCCTAGTTGGGAGGTATTGGGGGTTTGAAAAGGATATTATTGGACGTAAACTATGATGTATTAGTAACCTGAACTGGTAACTAGTAAGAATTGAGTCATAATTCTCATTTTTTTCAACTTGATAGCAGCAGCTATTGCTACTAAACATATCAGATATGCTTGTCTATGTTAGATTCAAATCAATAGTGTTAAGAGTCCAATACTTATTTCTGTTGTAGTGGTTGATTTATCGAATGATCTACCTGAAATATGCATATGTAGATCTGTATGTGGTTGGGAGATAAAGAAATAGCAGATATATAGTGAAAATTAACAGTAAACACTTACAGACTGCTTTTCCTTCACTGTGAATTTTTCCTAATATTTTAAAGCAACTCTATTGGAAATTTTCATTGTGGTGCAAGCAACAATAATAAAGGACTGTAACTTTTCAAACTAACTAGAGTAAAAGCTTCTTAAACAAATAAGCATCACATGGAAATTGTGCAGATTGTACTTATGAGTTATGACCAGTCAAAGAAATATTCTCATTGCTAAAATAATTCTCCTTTATAACTTGTCAGACAGCAAAAATTTGCAACAACTTGGCAATGGCTGTAAGTATGCTTGGGGTATCAGAAGCCTTTGCCCTTGGTCAGTCACAAGGGATTGCATCAAGTACTCTAACAAAAGTATTTAATTCTTCAAGTGCTCGCTGTTGGAGCAGGTATTAATTGCAATCTTTTACCTCTTAATATTTGTATATATTTTAGTCTAAAGAATTTTCAATGGATACTTATGTACACAAACTGACAAACATTCAAGTTTCTATTGTTAATATTCTGTCTCTGCAAAACTGCAAGAATAAAATGGTAAAACTTGTGAATTTATCATTTACTGCCTTCATACTATGAAATATAAATATATATAAATGCACACATTGAAAATTTTAATTAATGTTTATTGTTCATGTTCACAGAACAATATACTCCGTAAATGTAAAAGAAGATGTGCATTATTTCTTCATCTAGAACCTGAACTGATGAATTATTCCGTAGTCTGTAAATTCTGTTTCAAAGATTTACTTATTCTTGAATTGGTATAATGGTTTATGCCCAATGAAACTGGAAATATTGTAGAAAAAATAACACTCAAAGGAAGAAAACTGGTGTGTTTGTTCTCATTGATTAGATAGGCATTTTTACTTTTTTAGGCTACAATAGAGATCACCAACAACCCATACCAGATTATTAGCAAAATATCTGGTGAAATCAAGGTTCAAATAAAAAATTAAAAAAAAAATTAAAAACTTCATAGTAAACTTCATCTCTAATAATCTTGTGAACAAGAGTTCAAATTTAAAGCAAATAACTAAAAACATATCAAAACAGAAAATCTAAGCAAAAAAAACACATGTTTTAACAAAATGAATGAAATATCTTTCAAGAGTTGTTGTGCTCAAGTCTCAAGCAGACAAGCACAAAGTTTGTGTTGAATGGTAAAATGTTTGCTGCAAACAGAAAAATTCTTGAGATTGTACGTGGTCCTGACAAAACCCCATGAGGGGGGAAATATACTTAGGCTGCTTAGTTTGACATATTAAATGTTGCTTATGACTGCATGGACTATGATCTTTCAATGCCAAATGGATGGTCTTGATTTTTGCTTTTGTGCATTTTATCCATTTATTTATTGGTATAGATTGCGACCTTGTCTCTTTCATTTATGAGAATGCAAATGACACTATGACAGTGACACATATAATCCTGTGCCTGGTGTAATGGATGGGGTGCCCTCTTCAAGGAATTATGAAGGAGGCTTCATGTCCAAGTTGATGGTATGTGGTACAATATGTTCTTCAGGAAGTAGATAACCTCCATTCATATGTTTTGATTTCAACAATACCCTGGTTCATCGATTTCAATTCTATTAGCATCTGAATGGAAATTACTTAATTACCTGAAGAGGTTATAAACAAAAAATCTGCCATGCATTTGTTATCTAAAATTTAATATATTAAAGTCCATTATATTTTAAAAAAATAATAATAATAAAAAAGGGAAAACAACACTTTTGGCCCCTGAATTGTTTCGCTTTTGGAAATTTGGTCCCTGTTAATTGATTTAAGCAGATTTAGTCCTTTAATTGTCTATTATATTACACTTTCAATCCCTGGTATTATATAATTACCAAACTCTATTAGCAAACTCTTTTTTATGAGGTTTATTTTTGTCATTTAGAATCAACATTCATAGTTAAAGTCTCATTTTCTCCATGTGAATGCCATTTTTAACCATGAAAATTGATACTAAATGACAAAATTAAACTCATATGTTAATGGAGTTTGACAATTATAAAACAATAGGGACTAAAAGTGGCAACATTATAGACAATTAAGGTGCTAAATTTGTTTAAATTAACTTACAGGGATCAAATTTTCAAAACTGAAACAATTCAGGGGCCAAAAGTGTCTTTTTCCCTAATAAAAAAATAGTTTTGCTCTTGCAATGAGCAACATGCATTTATCATGGGAAGCATATATAGCGTCATTCCAGTGTATTTTGTTCTTTTGTATTTATTCTGGCATTGGTAAATTTATTGATCACGAGTGTATTATTGCCTCTTCTTTTTGTTTCAGCTTAAAGACCTAAAGCTTGCTCAAACATCAGCTAAAAATGTAGAACTAAGATGCCCTTTGACATCACAAGCAGAGGGGATGTATGTCTTCTTTTCTAACTTTATTACAACTCTCTAAAGTGTTCTGAACATTTGAGCCTTTCCGCTAATACAACTTCTGTTAAAGTTTTTAGTATAGCTAAAGCACACACAATCCTCTTAGGAATGTTAATCTCGTTTTATAAGCTTTGGTTAATAGCCACGGCACAGTTACAAACTGTCAAGGAGAGGAGAAATTGTTATTGGATTTCCTAATTTGCTCTTGGTTACCCACATCCAGATATGCAAAGCTCTGCAATGATGGTTACGAGACCAAAGACTTCTCCTGTGTTTTCCGGTATTATTATTCTGGAAAGGATGAGCAGTAAACTACGAGAAATTGCTTTAAGTAGCTAAACAAGTTGAGATCTTCTGGCATTGGATCTGGAAAAGGGGGGCTCATTATTGATTGTTTTCGAAGTAAATGTTCCTCTATTCTTGTATTCATATGCAATGCACATTCATACTAGTAAATGTTTGAAGTAATTGTTCTTACATTTGTGTTCATACTTAACCAAATAACAGCATTATGGTGTCATACTGTCATCCATTGTTTGTGTGAAATATCTTTGTTTTCTAAAGCTCATAATACATTGTTGTCAGCTGTCAGGTACTCAGGTTCATCAGAACTAGGATAAGATGTTAGCCCTTTTAGCAACATAGAGCTTATCAGTCAATTTTAGCTTATTTGACCACTATTAGTTATTTGATTTGGTTAAACATTCAATAAAATGTTTGATTAATTAGCTTTTTAGAATAAATTATTGCTCTAAAATGCTAAAATTAAAAAAGCTGCTTATCAGCTTTTTGAAAAAGTCATTTTGCATATAATCAGTTATTAACTAACAACTAATTCTTCAGATGGCATGTAGTGACTCTCTCATATGAGAAGTCATGAGATCGAGCCTCAATGAAAGATGATACGACTCTTTGTGCTTCAATAGATTGAGAAAGTATAGATGAATAGATACTACAATGTAATAGAGTGCATAGTATTAGAAAAAAAATTAACTAATTTACCAAACATCTTTCTACAATCAGCTAATGCTATTAACTAGTCAAATTCACTAACTACTAACAGCTATTTACCAAACATCATTATTATATTGGTTGACATTTTAGAACATATCCATCCAAAGTGTACAATTCCAGGTGCTCTTGACTATGATGGGGGAAATCATAGCTATTGAACTCCATCAATCATGCCGCTCAATAATTCTTCAGAAGAATATTTTTCCCTTTTTTTTTCCCTGCAATTATGTTGTAAAAATGATGTAAGGGATTGATCAAGAAGATAAATTACAGATTGCTTCCACTGAAGAGATAAAAGTTGTGCTAAACAGCCTATACCAAAGAGGGAATGTGGTGTGATGCATGTTCAACACGTTGTTTTGACAGAGGAGGTGAAAATAGTGCTTGCTACATTCTACTATCCTCCAAAGGGTACCATAAGTGATATGAGGATAAATATAAGTAACAAGATTAGGGACAATGCTTACTCAACTTGTAAATTAATATTACACTAGGATTTGTTTGAAAATTTGCAAAATGTTTTTGGAAAATAATGTTTGGGAAATGACTCATTTTTAGAAAAATATTTTATTTTTTTGGTGTTTGGTTAGAGGTTAGGAAACTATTTCTTTCCGTTTAGCAGAAATTTAAAAAATTGTATTATTTTTGTTTGGTTCATTTTGATGATGATTATGATGATGATGAGTGGTGGTGGTGGTTGTGGTGTGGTGATGATGTGGTGGTGGTTGTGGTTGCGGTGGTGGTGGTAACGGTGGTTATGATGGTGGGATAATGGTGGTGGTAATAATAATTCAGAAACTAACTTGAAGTAATGAATATTTTTCTTTAACTTTATTTTCTTTGAATAATCAAACATGGAAAAGTAAGAAAAATAATCAATTTTTTTTTTTTTTAGTTTTCAAACGGATCCTAACTTTAGGTTGAACGTTTCACATAAAACAACATACAATTTTAAGCACTTCTCATGCTAGAAAAAGGAAATTTTCATTCAAACTCTTAAAGAAATCATGTGCTTACTCCTCAGCCAATGGCTATTAATACATCTTAAGCTAGTAGCTCTTTTCAAAAGGCATAGGGGGTGTTTGGCAATCAGCTGATAGCTGGTAGCTGGTTGTGTTAGCTGATAACTAATAGTTGATTGTATTAACTGATTTGACCAGCTGATTGTATCAACTGATTATAAAAAAGTGTTTGGTAAATTAGTTGTTTACTTTCAGCTGATTGAATGTAAAATGACCTATAAGGACGTTGTACTAATTTCTTAATTCTTAAATTAATTTTTAAAATTAATTATTATTATTATTATTATTATTATTATTATTATTATTATTATTATTATTATTATTATTATTATTATTATTATCTCTAAAGTGCAAATTGAAGAGGAAGCACTAATTTTGAACTGCAAATTGAAGACAATCAACGTGAGAGAAGAGGCAAATCAGAGAAGTGTGCTACTGAAGGATTAGAGATTAGGGACAACATTGCCATTTACCCAAGCAGCTAGTTAGAAGCACTGCATTTGTCAGCATTTTGTATTTTGGCTTATTGAGCCAATAAGCCATTAACTAAACACTCAAAAATAGCTTTTTTGACTGGTCAATCTACTATATTGGTCAAATAAGCTATTTTTTAGCTGATAAGCCAATAACCAAACACCCCCTATATAATTTGAAAGCAATTAAACAAAATTAATTTCCTTAGTTGATCCCCTTTTTCATAGAAAGGTCAAATGTGTTGAACTTCAATTAACTTGAATGAAAGTATTAAAGGCTTCTTTAATCCTTTTTTACTTTGATCTTGTTACCTGGCCATTTGAAACCTTCAAAGGATCTTGGCATTGTTGCTCTTGATTCTCACCAATCATTCGCAACATAGTTATTGCACATTACATAAATTACATTTCTATCCAGAAAGTAACAAATATATTCGTTAATGTCAATAATAAGCACATTCTTAACATCATTTTCATTTAACATAATAAAAATATAAGAAGATAGAAATCTGGATCTTGACTAGGTAAATTACTTATACAGTTGTAGACAAGTATATTCGTTAATGTCAATAATAAGCACAATCTCAACATCTTTTTCATTAAAAAAAATACTACCTCCGTCCCATTTTATGTGTCTGATTCGGTTAACGAGGCTTGACTGAAGTTATTTTTAATTCAATTTTTCATAATGTTAAGTTTAGTATTAGTATATAAAATTTATATATTAAGAAACTACATTAAAAGTACCATTAAACACAAAAAATTAAATTTAAAAATAATTAGCAAATAATAAAGAAAATAAGCAAACAAGAAGTAGTTGGTTTGACCAATGAATAGTAAATAGGACAGGTAAAATGGGACAGAGGGAGTAGAAGATAGAAATCTTGGCTAGGATACTTATACAATTGTAGATGGTAATGTAAGAATGGTTGCAAAATGAATAGATGTTGCTAAATTTAGCGATAGAATTAGAATTTGTCGCAACACTTTAGCGACGGACATCACTAAAGTGAATAGCGACAAATTTTTTTCATTTTTAGCGACGGAATTCTTCATCGCTATTTTTACATTTTTTTTTTTATTGTAGTGGCAGCTGCATATTCAACCGTGCAAATTGACCAACAGACGTGTTACAACTACCTTTAGTAAAGACAAAATAGCACAATTCTCATTTATGAAACATGATTCAATTGATTTATCAATTTAAATTAATACTCCCTCCGTCCCATTTTACTTGTCCTACTTTCCTTTTTCGTCCGTCCCAAAATATTGTCCACTTTCCAAAAATAAACACCATCACTTTTTCATTTTTCCTATTTTACCCTTTAGATTTCAAAATGCTACTCCGCAATATAATACTGTATGCATTTGGTTTTTTCTAGAAATGGGAGCCCAGTCAATTTACCCTTATCCCATTATTCTTCAAACCCATTTCTCTCCACCTTTTTTTTTTTCTGCTACTGTATTTGCCCATTTCACCATTTTAGCTTCTCCATTTTCCTCATCAGATCTTTCAACCACACATTTTTCAGAGATGAATCGTTGGACTACCGCACAACAGCTAACCTTTGCAACTCCACTGCCTTTTTACTCCCAGATTATACGGAGTAGCTTTTAGTCTTCTTTCCTATGTTGTCATCGATTCCAACCTCAACGAAGGTGTATATGAGGTCCATTAGGAAAATTTCTTTCATTTTCAAACCCAGATCCCTTTCTCCCCATCCCTTTTCTTAAACTATACATAAACAAAACTTTTAGTGATGTAGATCTTCAATATAAGTATGACCATGGAGATTTAAAAGTTTTCATGGAAGAAAAAATCGTATTTGAAGAATAAATTAAACTTGAATGGGAGATGTTGCAGAGGAAAGAGAGAGAGTAAAAAACGAAAGCTGATGAAGATTTAGTGGGTTTGGTTCTCAAAAACAATGTTATGAAAAAAATTGCAATAGTGAGTTTGTGAGTGGATGCCTGGATGGTACGGTGACTGGTGAGAGAAAAAGAGAGGGGGCAAATTTGGAAAACAAATTGCATTGCTTTTGCTACCTTAAAACGCGTGCCAAATAAGAATCGGACAGGGAAATCGGGACTGAGGGAGTATTAGCTTTACTTTTTTTTACTTGAAGTATATCGTGTACTTTACTCTTTTCACAAAAATATTGTTCAACCATGAAAGGACTTTCAACACTGCTGGAAATGAGCAATTTTCCGACCACCCAAAGTGGTTGAAAATAACTCGAGTCCGGTCGGAAACACCTGTTCCAACCACTTTTCTGACCAAATTGGGTGTTCGAAAAAACCATTGTCGCTAATTCCGACCACCAGCGGAAATGGTTGGAAATAGCAAGTTTAGTTACGTAGTGTTTCATTCTAATTTCCACTTTCAAAAAACTAGCTTCCAATTCTAAAATCCTACTATACAAACTAAAATATTTCCTACACCACAAGTAGCATCACAAAAAAAGTTAGCTTCCAATTCTAAAATGCTACTATACAAATCAAAATATTTCCTACACCACAAGTAGCATCACAAAAAAAGTTTGAATATTCTATGATCTATTGGGCTTGCATAGGAGATTGTGTGCCATCATTGAATCCAAGGTCATCTAGTCCAACACCACTACTTTCATGGTTATCGGCTCGATCAGTAGATTGGAAACGCTGTTGATTTGAACCACGAAGTGCAGCAACTTCAGCTACCAGCCATGCTACTTGTCGCCGGGATTCAAATTGGCTGGGGTTTTGGATTGTGGTGCATGGTGTTGATGGGTTTTCTAATTCTCTAGTTCTTGAGTTGACCTCTGCCGACGCTGCAGCATTCTTCTAACAGTTTTTGGATGGGCTTGGCGTACTTGGAATTTCTCGATCAGGGCATTGCCTACTCTAAGAGAAGACGACCCGAAGTGGACTTGGTGGTTTTGGCCGACTAGGCTGCCGCCTACGCCGGGTATGCTGCTGTCGCCACTCAAATTCAGAGTTTTATTTTATGGGTATTGCACTACAAAAAAAAAACCCGAAAATAGCGACGGACGATTTCCGTCGCTAAATTGGTTAGCGACGGAAATCGTTTGTCGCTAGAATTTAGCGACGCAATTTTTTTTCGGTCACTACGTGAAAATAATCCATCGTAATATTTGTTCGAGCGACGATTTCGACGCTGATTTTTGCGACGAATTGGTGACGGAAACATCTGTCGCTATACTTAGCGACAAAATATCCGTCGCTAAAACCATAACGTTTCCGTCACTAAAATGCTATGATGACGATTTGATGACGAACTTTGCGAGGGAATAGCTATGAATTTTTCTGTCGCTATACTTAGTGACGGACATGTCCGTCGCTATCTGTAGCGACGGAATTTGTCGTCGCTATTTGAATTTGATGTCATTTAGCTACGATTTAGTGACGGAATTATCTACGAATTAACTACGAATTTTTCCGTCGCTATTTCGTCAGTATTCTTTATTTTATTAAATACTTAGCTACGAATTTACTACAACATTTGTTCGTCGCCAAATTGTAAAAAAAAAAAAAAAAAAATTATACCCGCTAATTAATATCACATATCTAAATTAA
>CM008336.1:29778595-29790827 GCA_002525835.2 Ipomoea batatas | reverse complement strand
AAGAGCACCACAAGAATTTCCCAAATGGTGAAGGATCAATTTCACCACCGGAAGAACGCCGCGTCGCCTCTCGTCGTCGAGACCGGCTTTCCCACTTCCCTCGTTGATCTCATCGTCAATCATCGCGACCGCTTCAAGAAGCCATCCTCCTCTCCCCGCTTCAAGAAGAAAACACCGCCGCCGTCGCCGCCGCCGCCGTTTGATCCGCCGCAGTCGCCGTTGCCCCCTCCGGCGCCGTCCCCCACGCCTCTGGCGCCCACCTCACCGCCCAGAACCCCAATCGCGACAACGGTTGCCCACGAAATTGATGGTGCTGGCACTGTTAGCGAGGAAGGTCAAGAGGGTGCCTATTCGAATAAGGTTTTGGTGGCCCTTCTGAAGATCTTCCTGCTCGTAGTTCTCGCTCTGGGAGCTAAGAAGTTCGCGGTTGGGATCACCTTATCGGCATTCTTCTTGTTCTTTGTAGATTACATGGCAAGAAATGTGTTCAGAAACGAACACTTGGTGCCATGTCCAGAAGTGCGGGAGAAGTTGAGGCTTATCATCAGTAGAGTTTTTAGATTAGAGGAAGAGGCTCTGCAAAAGGAAGAGTCTTTACCAGGAAGCTCAGAATTTGAAGAAATCCAGATTGTGCAGCCAAGGTGTTACTTGGAGCCTCCATATAGGAAGGAGGAAACCGATGATCCATCTTATTGTGGCAAAAGTTTCAGACCCGAAGGGATAAAATCAATTTCGGAGCTAATTGAGGAAGATGAGGACATATGTGAAGTTCCTGAATCCAAGAGTGGGAAGTCTCGCAGGGCTAAAATAAAGTCAAAAATGAAGAAACTTTTTCCAAAAAGGATTGGGAAGACGGGAAAAGACTCGAAACTTGAAATGAATCCAACTGGAGAGGGTGTGTTTCCTAGCGTTGAGGAAAACGAGTTCCCTGAATGTCCCAAAAGAGGATTGGAACCTGCCACCATGGCTATGAACATTACACCTGATGTGAAAGATACCATCAGCAATTCTCTGGAGTTGCCTGAGGGTGTGGTGGAGAAATCAGATTTTGTAGAAAGAGAGAAGAATTACGGTTACTTGTTTCTTATTCTGGTTACCCTTGTTGGACTTGTTATTGGAGGTCGAATTTATGCACTTCTTCTTACCTTGACGTGGTGCTTCTTATCAAAGTCAGGAGGAGCTATAAGGAGAAGTGTATAGGTTTCTTAATCAGGATGGTATATATCTCCTTCACTATGCAATCAATTCCTATCTGTTAGAACAAATTCGCCGAGTCTCTGCATCTATTCTTTTCTCGGAACCTTTGTTTAGAATATTTGAGCTTGTTCATAGAAGCAGCTGCAGTTTGGCACTTTTTGTCGTATTGTTGTCTGCTTATTATGAAATGCTCTGTTAGTCTCAGATTGTGTTTAGGCCCTTGAGGGAATATTCAACCTTTGGTTGGTTACTCAACTACGGTTATTGTACCATGACCTGTAAATTTACTGATACAAGATTACCATGCTAACATTTATTCCCGAATCAAAATGTTTATTGCCCAGCAAAATGCTCGACTCTGTTCGTTATTACCTTCTTTATCCCTGTATTTGAGACGAACACGAAATTTAGGCATGCCCCATAGTACACTCTCCTAGTATTGTTAAATCATGTGAGATCGCTAGATCATCTGATTTCTTGCTTCGTCTGCAGTTATTGACAGAGAAGTCAAAGATCATTAACCTTTGAGAAACAAAATTCTGCAACTGTGTAGTTTCTAAAAGTTTGAAGAGTGTTTGTATTTGGATGAGCATGAGCTGTATCCATGTGGGGTGGCAGCAAATTAAACGTTTTGAATGTGCTGATCTTTCATGGGGCAGCCCAGCCAGAATGAAACGTTATAAATCACGACTGCTCAATAATTTCATTGACCTGACCTCCATTGTGTTTCACTCTAGATTTGAATGAACCACTTGTATTTCAGGTGAAAACTGCAATTTCTTTTGTGGAAGCCGGTGATGCTTCTTAAGGAATACAACTGTAACTTCATTTTCTCTCTGCATTCTCATGCGAATCTCTAAGATTGAGTTTTTCTCCTAAGTAATTAGAAAGCAATTGGAAAGGAATATACACCTAATTATTGTGCACCATTATTACAATCTGACCGGATTCCCTAGATTGGGACTACTTGGGTTTCGATTGTAGGCTGTCCATCTTGGAGAAGCTTATGATGAGTAGGTTCATCAGCCTATTGGTAGCAAAGAAGGCCGTCGGCTCTTTGAAAGTGACTTTTGTGAGGTCCACGAATGCTATTTGTGGAATTCTATCACCTTCATTGCTATACTTACTCTTTTTATAATTGACACAGTTGTTCACCCCAATGTTTTGTGGGTAATCCCACTTATGTGGCTCCCGGTTGTAGCCTGGCTTCTTTCATTATCTATTCGAATGGGTCAAACTATTCCTCCACGTAGCGCTACTTGTAGCATTTGGCGTTTTCTTTTGGACACTGGCAAAATACACTCTTCACTGCTTCCTTTTCCATATGAAGACTGCAAGCTATTGGTAAGTTCTTGTGCCTATTCTAGTGATCTATTACTTAAACGCCATCTTTCTACCCGATTTCTTGTGTATTAACTGTGTTGGTTTCATAGCAACTTGTTCCAGGGGAATCACGGCTCATTGTATTCGTCATGGCTGTCATCACAAGCGCCCCATGGATGGGCTACTCCTCATTTTTGCTCCTGTTGCCAGAGTCATTTTCTCTGTGCCACTATTTTAATGCCATTTCCTGAAAACTCTTCTTGATCTTAATATATTATGATACACTTCTTGTATGTGGCCTTGAACTCAGTATTTCCTTAGAAAATTCTGTTTTACGATTTTCTGCAAGGCACTGTATATATCGATTATACAGCATTCATGAAATTGAAAATGATTATCTGATATGCTTGCAGAAAGTTCACTGATTGCTAAATTCTAATCAAGTCGATGACCACTGCTTCTGATATGCTCAAGTTTGTAATTGCGGGTCCACCGCTTCTACAGCTCTTGTCGTGTTTGGAGGATATCTTCTGGGCTACGCGATGTATGATCTAACCCGTTACCCGTTACTACTAGCACCATCGACAACCAGCAACACAAGTGCCTAAAAATCTCGAGGTAAGCCGATGTCTTGGATGCTGGTTTGCAATTTCATGTTCCCGTTTTTGCTTTCTTACAATGCCATGGCAACTCCGACTTAATTTAGATCATGAATGAGAGCCATATCTGTTGATCTACTGATGTTTACCCCGCTTCATTTAGTTTTGTCATAGCTTTATTTTTTTGTACTCCACTTTTATCATCCTCGGTGTGTAACACGATATGATACATTATCTTTCCCTTAGAAATCTCCACACCGGTGCTTTGCTCTCTTTTGTGATGCAGAAATATGACTTGTTTCATCATTTCCACATCAGGTATCACTTTCTTGCTGTAGGATAGAGTGTTTGGAACGCTAGAATGGATAATTTTGTTGTTGAAGAAAACAGAAAAATATTGGCAGATTCTCATTGAGAATTTAGCAGCTTTGCATGGTTTTTCTCGTGTTGTTTGGGCGTTGTTGCCATTAGGGATTGGTAAAATGTAATTGTAGACTCGTGATTTCCGTACATAATCCAATTGTAGACTCGTGATTTCCGTACACAATATCAAGAAATTGAAATGTTTTGTTATGAATATTGTTGGGGGTTGTAAACTTGTAATCCTGGGCTACCCGCCCCACCCCATAACAAGGAATGGGCAAAATTATACATTTATACTCATAAATATTCATTTTTAATATATTAAATATTCATTTTTAATGTATTATATATACTAAAATTGAACCATTAAAAAACATATAGTGCATTAAAAATGAACTATTTGGTCTAAGAGCAATGGTTAGTATGGGATGGACTGGCAATTTTCATGTGGTTACCATATAACTATTACGGGAGAATTGGACTAATCGAAAGACCAAATTACATCATGTTATCAGTATGAGTGTTCTATATCTTCGGTCAACGATCACGTCTTCAATTGCCAAATGTGAGTCTACTAAGCTTGTCCTTGAGGTAGCAACTATTTGACTTAGGCGTTGGATGTTGAAATATATCTGGCATCACCGCATCAAAGAAACTAAGTCAAACTATTGTTGATAAGTTACAGAGTATTGATGCTCATAAGGCGTAAGCTCTTATTTTCTTACGTCACCACTTTGAATCACGATCTTAAAAATAAGTAGTTAATTAAGAAAGACCCCATTGCATTATGAAAGTCCCTAAAGGACCGTTTCGACTAACAGTCATCAATTGTCCTCCCACTGGCACAATTTGATTGGGTGAATCTCAGGTTTCAAGATTATAAGTTAGTAATTTACTACTACCTCCGTCCCATTTTGTTTGTCTGATTCGGTTAACGAGGATTGACTGAAGTTATTTTTAATTCAATTTTTCATAATATTAAATATAGTATTAGTATATAAAATTTATATATTTAGAAACTACATTAAAAGTACTATTAAACACATAAAATTAAATTTAAAAATAATTAAAAATTACTAAAGAAAATAAGCAATGAAGAAAGAGTTGGTTTGACCAATGAATAGTAAACAGGACAGGTAAAATGGGACAGAGGGAGTATAATTTAGCTCTACATAGAATTGTCTCGCAACTGAAGCTCTGCTAACATGAAGCTTCAGAGACAAATTTAATTGACAAGACTTTGTCAACTTTTCATGCGAATAACCTTGTATTCCAGCAGCAGTACAAGACAAAGAATTATAAAAAGCATTCTGAGATGATTTTAACACTTCTAGGGGAGCAACTCTAGAAGGAGTTGAGGAAGGGGTCGTGGTGTATGCGTGGTCGAGGTAATTGAGGTGGCAGAGGTAGAGGCAACAACAATGAGTTCGCGGCCCAAATTCAAAAACTGAGTGATCATGACTCATTGAAGAAAAATTTTGGCCAGAAGTAGATTTGCTACCGATGTGGATGTGAAGGGCACTGGTCTTGTATGTGCTGCACACCAAGGCATTTGGTTGATGTTTATCCAAGGATGAAGAAAGATAACAAGCAACCATCAAAGAATGAATCTCATCATGTCACTGCCAGTTTGCCTGAAGCAAATGCGGTGATAAATGATGATGATGATGATCTTATGAAGTATGAGCTTGAAGATTTTGGTGATCATGTGTGATCACGTTATGAAATTTTATAGAAATTTTCGTTATGACATTTTATGGATATTTTCTTTATGGCATTTCATGAATATTTTTTCTTTGTTTTGTTTTTGAGTTGGTGAAAATGAATATTTCGTTTTATTTTAATATGACGATTGAATATTTTTTGGCATGTGCGCATAACAACATTATGCATTTTTACTATCTAGTATCTATACAATGGAGCATGAATCAACCTTGTGCTTGGTGGATAGTGCAACTACACATATTATTCTTACAGATAGAAGGTTTTTTCAAACCCTAACTAAGACAAATAGTAATATCACAACAATTGCCAGTGATGAGGTACATGTAGTGGACTCTAGTAGAGCTTTACTTATCTTCCCTAAGGGTACATAGTTATTAATTGAAAATGCTTTTGTTAGGAATAATTGTTAGCTTTTGATGAGCCAAAAATGTATTTTGAAAAATATTAGTATCCCCAATTTTATTTTATTTAGTCTAAATTTTTTTTTAGAGATATTGAGTTCTAGCTCTTTGGAATTTTAATTAAAAGGGTGAAGAAAGCAAAATTGTTCATACCAAGAAAAGAAAGAAAAATAAAATTCTTTAATTTTAGTTTTGGAACAAAAATTGCGTGAGAATTATTTCTAAAGAGTAGCAAAGCTTGTAGAAGGATTGTACAATTCAAAGTCTATTAGGACTCTATAGGTTGTGTCCTTGTATATCTCTACTTTTATTATGGTTTGTGTATAATTGTATTCTACTGTGTAACATCCGGTGATTCTATTGTGAATACTTTTTGGTTTGTGTATAATTGTATTCTACTGTGTAACATCCGGTGATTCTATTGTGAATACTTTTTTTTTAAAGCGATTCTATTGTGAATACAATTCATTGGTTTTCCCTAAACACTTATCTGGTATCAGTTTGCTTCGTTTGATCCTGGATGGCTTCCACAAATCCTTCTAACGCTTTGTCTAAACGTACGGTTACCGCCGGTGATCTCTCCTCCGCTCCGGTGGTTATTCTACCATCTTTGTCGTCGGCTCATCACTTCATGTCAATCAAGTTAACCTCCCGAAACTACCTGTTTTGGCGCACCCAGCTAGTTCCATTCTTTTGTGGCCAAAATCTGCTTGGTTACGTTGACGGTACGAACCCGTGTCCTCCGGCGATCGTTATTGCTACTGATGGTTCCTCCACGGTTGTGAATGCAACGTATTTGGCATGGATACAGCAGGACCAATCAATATTGTCCATGCTTGTATCATCTTTATCTGAAGAAGTAATGTTCTTAGCGGTTGGTGGAATGATATCACGCTCCGACTGGCAGGCTATTAAGAATGCTTTTGGTTTTTCTACATGCGCTCTTGCACTCAGCTTGCTTGGGCAACTGCAAAGTCTTCGCCAAGGTGACAGTTCTCAATCGGAATACCTTGGACGAGCTCATGTTCTCGTCGAGGAGTTAGCCATGAACGGTCGCTCTATCTCGCTGGACAAACAAAATCTGTATGTCTTTCACGGTTTACATCCGGAGTTTTGCGTCATGGCTTCCTCGCTGATCACTACTAGCACGCCGGTGACAATCGCTCAATTATCAGATTTTCTAGTGGCAACAGTTTATTTGTGGTGATGAATTCTCGTCGGTGGTGGACTCACAAACAGCGGGGGATCCAACAGCCTTTGTCACTCATCGTAGCAGCAGGCAAAATGGCAGTGGCAGTCCTTGGTGTGGTGGTCAAACGATGGTTCATGGCGTGACAATCGTGGTGGTCAGACCGGTGGAAACGGGCGAAGCAATGGAGGTCGTAGCAATCGTGGTGGACGTGGCGGACGAAGTGTAAGGTTTCAAATATGTAGAAGCCATGACCATACTGCAATTTATTGTTATAGGCGCTATGATGATCAATCACACAATCTACAGGTTAATTTGGCCACTACTTCAAGTGACGTGTTAGTTTCTTGGTCTCTTGACACCGGTGCTACGCACCACACTACTCTTTCTGATGTTGGTGTGACTGAAGTTAAGGTGTATCGTAGAACGAATACGCTACGTGTGGGTAATGATGAAGGTTTGCACATTTATCATATTGGTCATGCAATTATTCCCTCGTCTAAATCCTTAAAAATGTCTAATATTGTAGTTGTTCCTCATTTGTCAAATTCATTAATGTCTATTCAACATTTTGCCCAAGATAATAACTTCTTTTTTGAATTTCATCCTGATTTTTTTTGTTGTGAAGGACATGGTTACCAAGGCAGTTCTGCTTAAGGGTCCGAGCTTTGGGGGTCTTTATTCTCTACGGCTTCCTGCGTCTCCTGTTGCTTTTATATTCGTCCGTGCTTCTTCTAGGATTTGGCACAAGCGTCAGGGTCATCTAGTTCGAGTATTCCTACATCTCCTGTTGCTTTTGAGTCGAGTATTACAGTCGTGTTCGGTTAGCAAGTCAGATTTTAGTTCTGCTACTTTATGTTCTTCATGTCAGTTAGGGAAATCATCCTGTTTTTTGTTATCTCGTGTTGAAACATCTAGTTCGAATGTATTAGATTTAATATATGCTGATACTTGGGGTCTTGCGCCCATCTTGTCTACAAATGGTTATCGTTATTTTGTTTTGTTTGTTGATGATTTCTCGTGTTTTTCCTGGTTATATCTATTGCGTCTTAAATCTGTCTTAAATATGACATTTATGATGTGTTTAATCGTTTCCATTTAATGGTTGAGCATCTATTCTCACGAAAAATCAAGTTAATTCAATATGATTTAGGGGGTGAATACTGTAAGTTAAGTTCTGTTTTTTCATCTCTTGGGATTATTCACCGTCAGTCTTGTGCATACACGCACGAGCAGAATGGAAGGGTTGAATGTCGTCATCGGCACATTGTTGAGACGGGCCTTATCCTTCTAGCTCAATGTTTTGCTCCTCTAAAATATTGGGACTTTGCGTTTGAATCTGCTGTTTTCCTAATTAATCATTTGCCTTCTACTACGCTCAGAATGCGAAGTCCTCACTACAAGTTGTTTCAATCCTCTCCCTCCTACTCCTTTCTTCGAGTCTTTGGATGTTTATGTTTTCCTTATCTTAGGCCATATAATAAGCATAAACTGGCTTATCGTTCATCTCCTTATGTCTTCTTAGGTTATCCCTTGTCTTTTCGCGATTATCGTTGCATGGACCTTAATACGAGTAAATTGTTTATATGTCGCCATGTTCGGTTTGATGAGGGTGTTTTTCCCTTTTCCATGTCTTCTTTTGTGCAGGCTGAATTTGGTGGTATTCAGTTAGAGCTGTGAGGTGCTAGACTGCTTGTTCCTGTAGGGGTAAATACCCAAAATGATCCCTCGCCTATGCCATAATTCACAAATTAGTCATCGACTATCGATTTTACCAATTAAGTTCTCAACTATTCAATTCTTTCTCAATAATTCACAAATCAATCCTTCATTGAGGACCTTATTGAGTAAGAATTGAAAAGTTGAGGACTTTATTGAGTAAGAATTGAATAGTTGAGGACCTTATTGAGTAAGGATTGAATAGTTTAGGACTTAATTTGCTAAACTTGATAGTCGAGGACCAATTTGTGAATTTTGCTATAGTCGAGGGATCATTTTGGGTATTAACTCTTCCAGCAGTTTTGGCTTAGTCACCCCTAGTTATGAGCATTCTGAGAATGTTGAGCAGTCGTCTAGTAGTGCTCCAGTTGAGGTATCTTTGCCTGTCTCATTTGAGTTGCGTGATCTAGGGATAGCTAGTTTTTCCCTTGGAATATAAACTATCTCGTTTGAAGGTGGTATGCTTTTGTCTCAGCGCAAGTATATTACTAACATTTTAAAGCTTGCAGGGATGACTGACTGCAAGCCAATCTCGGTGTCTCGGTTTGCTTCATCTTCTGAGGAGTTGTATGACAATCCAACGTAGTATAGGAGTTTGGCAAGTGCATTACAGTATCTCACGATTACGCGCAGTGATATCTTGTTTACAGTGAATAAATTGTGCCAACATATGCATTCTCCCACTATCACGCATTGGGTCATGCTTAAACATGTGTTGAGGTATGTCGAAGGTACTTTGGATTATGGGTTATGGTTGTGTGCCTCAAATTCCTTTGACTTGCATGCCTATTCGGATTTGGATTGGGCTGGTAGTCTTGTTGATCAGAAATCAACCAGTGATTTTGCGGTATTTCTTGGCTGTAATCTAGTGTCCTGGGTCTGTCGCAAGCAGCGCACTGTTGCGCGGTCTTCTACTGAGGCTGAGTACAAGGGGTTGACTGACGTGGCAGCAAAGGTCACTTAGATTATCTCCTTGCTATGAGAGCTCGGTCTGCATTCGACAACTCCTCAGTTGTGGTGTGACAATTTAGGAGCTACATACTTGTGTGCTAACTCGGTGTTTCATGCCAGAACCAAGCACGTGGAAGTTGACTATCACTTTGTCTGTGACAAAGGGGCATCTAATGATTTTGTAGGTTAATTTTATTTCTACCAAAGACTAGGTTGCTGATATTTTCACCAAACCGCTAGCTGCAACTCAGTTTGGAGTTCTGCGTACCAAGCTCAATGTTGTTGCCTCTTGTGTTTGATGGGGTGTATTAGGACTCTATAGATTGTGTCCTTGTACATCTCTATTTCTATTATGATTTGTGTATAATTGTATTCTATCGTTTAACATCTGGTGATTTTATTATGAATATAATTCATTGGTTTTCCCTAAACATTCATCAAGTCAAACTCAAGTAGAAAGAGCGGTAACACAATTGGAAGTCTTGTGTTCGAATCCTACAATAAAAAATTTATTCAAGTAGCAAGGTCGATAGCAACAGATGAAGGAGAAGATCACTTTAAGAAGTGGCCCGTTTACTAACAGGAAATTTTCTCCAGTTTTCTGGAAATTTGGAAAATTGGAGAATAGAAAATAGAAAACATGTTTAATAGCACAGTTTTCCATTTTGAAAAACAGGAAACAATTTTTTAGTTTTCTAGAAAACTGAAACACTCTTAAAAACTGTTTTCTAAATGGTTGACAGAATCATCTATCATCTATTAGACTATATGTCATTATAACCACATTCTCATCATTATCTACTTACATATTTATTCATTACTATGATTACATTCATTATCATCTTCTTTTACTTATCATCATCTTTTATCTTTTATACTTGCATTACTTATTTAAACATAACTTACTTGCTTATGCTTAAAATTATACATCATTCACATTATCAAAATTAAAAATTGAAAACAATACTACATTTTATATTTTGATTGAACTCAATTGATTATTGGTTCGGATATTTTTAATTATGTTATATTAGATACAAGTTTGGTCCAGATATCGGATGTCAAAATTCCGCATATATTATTATATTAGAATTCAAAATAAAAATTATATATTATATACATGTCATTCAAATGAATATATCCAAAAATATTTTAAATATTAGCTCAAAAAATGTTAATATTATTTAAACTAAATTTTATGTGAACTTAATAGGTTATTAGTTATGTTATATACAAAAATAAATTTGGTTCGGATATCAAATGTAAAAATTTTACATATATTGGACTTAAAAGTGAAAATTATATTTATTCTATTTATTAAACCAAATATATTTTAAAATATTTTAAATATAAGGTCTAAAAATCACTCAAAATTAAACTTGTGTTAATTTTATAACGTTAATCTAAAAAAAATAAATTTGAAAACATAAGTGTTAGTAAACAAGTTTTCTAAACAGAAAATAGAGAATGGAAAACTAAAAAATTTGAAAATAGAAAAAAGTTTTCTGTTAGTAAACAGGCCCCAAGAGTTCTAATCTCAACTATGAAAAATTAATTTGAGTAGCAAAGGAAGAAATTCAAACAAGGATAACATCAGAAAACATAATCGATCCAAAACATATTTTCAATTGCACTATATAATATTTGATGTTATAATTTATATAATTATATATCGATCCAAATATTCTTAATATATTATAACAAATCCATTCCGTGCATCGCACGGGTGAAAATACTAGTTAAATTAAATAAATTAGTAGCTACAACAAAAAATGATACATATGTATTTCTTTAATTTAGAATTATGTGTCTACAATACCTTTATTTGAAAAAATTATTCATTATCAAAAAATTAAATTAAATAAGAGAAATAATTTCATTAGTTATATTGTCTTTATTTGCTATCATGCAAAGATTCTTTACATTCAAATTTATCAATTGATATTCATTATATTGTCCATTATCTTATTTTTATAATATCTTGTAATTAAATATCAAAGTTATAGTACAAAATAATGTTATAAATTTTTTTACCAAGTATTTTATTAATACTATAAATTTTTTTTGAAGCAAATTATATTAACTACTTGGGGATTGGTTGACAAAGAGAGTACTCAAATAACCCAAC
Source organism: Ipomoea batatas (assembly GCA_002525835.2). NCBI lineage: Eukaryota > Viridiplantae > Streptophyta > Magnoliopsida > Solanales > Convolvulaceae > Ipomoea > Ipomoea batatas. Next base: position 29,779,232 of record CM008336.1, on the reverse strand, counting down.
AAATTGAAGTGGAATGGCTCTATTTTAATTTACTCTTATTGAATTAAATAAATTAGTAGTTACACCAAAAAATGATACATATGTATTCTTTAATACCATGAAAAAATAAAAAAGAATAGTTTGAAACCAATCATATTAACTACTTGGGGGATTTGTTGACAATGAAAGTACTCAAATAACCCATTACCCAAGAAATTGAAGCGAGAAACTATCTTTTAATATCTTTAGAATATATAATATTTTAAATTTTCAAATGTTTATTAATTTATTTAATCTTTTTTCTTAAACTAGGGATTTTCTTTATCCACAATAACTCATTCAACAATCATGGTTGGACCAAATGAACCCCAAGCAGAACACCTAAAGGAAAATCCATAGCTCCTATATCATAATCTCATTGCATGACGTTGTCATCTATGCTAATAACCGAATTGCAAATAACACACTACCAACAAAAAGGAAGAGAACAAATAGTAAAGATGAAGACAATGACAATGTTACTCAAAACAGAATTAAGAACACTTAGAAAAATTCAAATGAAAAGTAGTATTTATTTAGACGAGTTAATACCCAATATAGTCCTCGACTATAGTGGTTTTACTCAATTTAGTCCTAAGTGACTTTTTGTACTCTATTT
>CM008336.1:29742790-29761280 GCA_002525835.2 Ipomoea batatas | reverse complement strand
GTGGACAGTAAACTCCATGATTGTCTCATGGATTCTGAATACTATTGAGCCTACTCTGAGATCTACTATAACACTTAAAGAAAAAGCAGCGGATTTGTGGGACGACATAAAACAACGATTCTCAATTGCTAAGGGGCCTCATATTCGACAATTGCGTTCAGCCTTGGCAACTGTAGGTAGAATGGTGAGTCAATTTCAAATTATTTTGGACGTCTCAAATTGCTCTGGGACGAACTCAACAACCTTGAACGAATGCCTGTGTGTACATGTGGAGGGTGTAAATGCAGTCTGAGTACCCAATTGGAAAAATGGAAATAAGAAGAACGATTTCATCAGTTCTTGATGGGTCTTGAAGGAGAACAGTACAACACAATTCGTTCCAATATTTTGAGTCAAAACCCATTACCCAATCTTAATCGAGTTTATCATATGGTTGTTCAAGATGAACAGGGATGGACGATAGTGAGTGCACATGGCAATCGTTCAGACCCTGTAAGCTATGTAATGCGAGCAGGACAAGGAAATCGTGTTACACTTGGGGGGGGGGGCTAAAAAGGATGGAGTGACATGTGGACACTGCACCGCACCAGGCATGATACAAGCGGATGTTTTCAACTCATTAGATACCCTGACTGGTTGGGTGCTAGACCACGATCCAATGGTCGAAGTGCAAGTCGGGGCACACAACAATAGACTGGACGAAGAAAAAGTGCAACAACAAGAGTCAATGTAGTGCAAGTTGCTGTAGGTGAAACCCCTTCTCAAGCTGTCTCGATGACAAATACATAATAGACTGCTATTAGAGGACTTTCAAATGAACAATGGAGTGCTCTCTTGGCAGCTCTGAGCATCCATAAACCTGAAACCAACCAATGTCTTTCAGGTAACTTGCCATGGATTATTGACACTGAAGCATCAAACTATATGACAGGAACACTCAATCATATGGTGAATGCGAAGATAATCGAACCATGTCCTATTGGGCTGCCGAATGGAAAAGAGACTTATGCAGCAAAGCAAGGCACTGTGGTGCTTGGTGAAAAATTGAGTCTGCAAAAAGTTTTATTTGTGCCTAAATTAAATTGAAATTTAATTTCTGTATCTCAACTCTTGGCTGATTCGCCCTATCATGCTCTATTTACTGGTAAGTTTTTTGTTTTTCAGGACCGCACCTCGAAGACGCTGATTGGAGTGGGTGAACAACCGGGGTGGGGAGGGGGGAGACTTTACTTCTTGAAGAAGGCAGAATCCATGCAAACCAATAATGTTTTAAGTTTGTCACTGGCAGAGTTGTGGCATCAAAGGTTGGGGCATCCATCACCTATAGTTGTGGCATCAAAGGTTGAACAATAGACACTGTGAAGTTTGTTTCCAGGCCAAGCAAACTCGTGAACCTTTTTCTTTAAGTTCTAATAAAGCAAGTTAAATTTTTGAGTTAGTTCATTATGATTTGTGGGGAGCTTATCGTGTTCATGCTCTATGTGGTGCTTATTATTTCTTGACAATTGTTGATGATTTTTCACGTTCTGTATGGGTTTATTTAATTCGGTCTAAGGGTGAAGTTCCCGGGATCCTAAAAAATTTAATTGCCTTGGTTCACCGTCAATTTGACAAACAAATTAAATTTATTCGAACAGACAATGGGTCAGAATTCACATGTTTGAAAGGTTATTTTGATAGTGTTGGGATTATACACCAGACTTTGTGCGTAGGAACACCCCAACAAAATGGTAGAGTGGAGAGAAAGCATAGACATATTCTAAATGTGGCAAGGGCATTGCGTTTTCAAGCCAATTTGCCAATTGAGTTTGGGGGGAATGCATTCTCACTGCAGGCTATCTCATTAATTGGACACCCACTAAATTGCTCAAAAGTAAAACCCATTTTGACATTCTTTTTGGGCGCTCACCTGATTATTCTCTTCTTCGCACTTTTGGGTGCATATGTTATGCGAAGAACGATGCTCGAATCAACGACAAATTTGCAAGTCGTAGTCGTAAGTGTGTGTTTATTGGTTATCCATATGGCAAGAAAGGGTGGTATTTGCGTGATTTGGAAAGTGGGGAGCGATTTGTTTCATGAGATGTCCATTTCTTTGAGACCGTCTTTCCCTTTTCCTCTTCACCTACTGAGCACCGTATGTCTCCCATGATTAAAGATGTTGATAATATTTCCAATAGCCTTCTAGAGACAAATACTAAAAATGGGCTTGGGGAAGATTTTTCCAATAATGTTCCAGAGATAATTACTGAATCTGGAGTGTCTTTGACAGATGAAGTGACCAATATGAATGTAACGACCTTACCCACTTCCAACTCCGTTTCTAGTGATGATGATGAGAACCTTGGTCGTGGAAAACAGGAAAAACAGGTTCCTATATATCTTCAAGATTATGCCACGCACTCTACTAGTTGTACATCCCCCCCAGCATGTTCCACCTCTTCCAAAATGTCTTCATGTACGGTGCATCACATAACTCACTTTGTTAGTTATGATAAATTTTCTGTGGCACATCGTCATTACCTTGCAACAATTACTACTGAGCATGAGCCCTCATTATTCTATGAGGCTGTAAAATCTCCTCATTGGCGAGAAGCCATGCGCCAAGAGCTTTAGGCACTTGAAGACAATGGCACTTTGGTACTTGAGGATCTTCATCCTGGTCATAAAGCCTTTGACAACAAGTGGGTTTACAAGGTTAAATACAATGCAGATGGCTCAATTGAGCGCTATAAAGAATGACTTGTTGTCCGAGGAGATCGACAAATCGAAGGATTTGATTACAACGAAACCGTTGCACCCACCATTAAAATGGTTACAGTTCGTGCCTTTCATGCTGTTGTTGTTGCTCGTGGGTGGCCTCTTTAACAAATGGACGTGAGCAACACTTTTTTGCATGGTGATTTAACAGAGACCATTTACTTGAAGCTCCCCCTTGGATTTGTGTCTTCATGTCCGAAAAAAGTTTGTCATCTCCGAATGTCTTTGTACAGCCTTCGTCAAGCTCCTCGGTGTTGGTTTGCAAAGTTGGTAGACTCTCTCACTAATTATGGGTTTCACTAGTCATCTTCTGATCACTCATTATTCACCTTCAATCACAATGGTGTGCACCTATATATTCTTATATGTGTAGATGATCTGGTTATCTCTGGCAATGATGACACTATTGTGCACAGTTTCAAGCTCTACCTAAGTAATTGCTTTCATATGAAAGATTTGGGTACGTTGAAATACTATCTTGGTCTAGAAGTTGCTCGCAACTCATCTAGTATTTTCCTTAGCCAACGAAAATATACTCCTGATATCCTTGAAGAGACTGGTCTCTTGGGTGCAAAACCTACTACCGTCCTACTTGAAGAAAACCACCGATTGGCTTTGGCTAATGGAAACAAGATGGCCGATCCTACCAGTTATAGGAAGCTCGTTGGTCGGCTTATATACTTAACAGTTACTCGTCCAGATATTTTTTATAGTGTACATATTCTCGCACAATTCATGCATAAACCACAGGTTCCTCATTGAGAAGCTGCACTTCGAGTGATGCGTTATCTGAAGGCTAATCTAGAGCAAGGGCTCTTTTTCGGGCTGACTGTGATCTCTGTCTATATGCTTATTGTGGTGCCGATTAGGCTGGTTGCCCGCTCACTCGTCGCTCATTGACTACTTTTTTTGTTCTCTTAAGAAATTCCCCGATTTCATGGAAAACTAAGAAGCAACAAACTGTCTCTCGCTCCTCTACTAAAGTCGAGTATCGTGCAATGGCTACTGCGACAAGTGAATTGAAATGGTTGAAAACACTTCTCCTTAATCTCAGTATTTCTCATGCTACACCAATGCAATTGTGTTGTGATAGCCAAGCAGTATTGCACATTGCTCGTAATCCAGTCTTTCATGAGCGAACCAAGCACATTGAAGTTGATTGTCATTTTATTCGTAATGAAGTTCAGTCCAGTAACATTCAACCCTCTTATGTTCATACTTCTATGCAAGTAGCATATGTTTTGACCAAGGCATTGGGCAAGTCTCAGTTTAAATTTCTTTTAAACAAGTTGGGCATTCTTGATGTTCATGATCCAACTTGAGGAGGGGTAGCAATGTTATTTTTGGTTGTACATATTCTTAGGAAGGTTTTTCTTTCCTTATGTTCTTTTAAATATACTGTATTATTATCAATGAAAGGCAAGATTGATTTTTCCCTTCAAAACTCCTGATTTATTAGTCGGCAATGAATTTCCTTCACGCTTCCTTGAAAAAGGAAACTTAACGAAGTATATGTGAGTTTATTTTAGAACTGGACACCTTAAAAAGAAGTCGGTGATGAAGTTTCTTCACGCCTTTGTTCAAAAATGAGTCGGTAACGAAGTATTTGTGGGATTATTTTTTAATTAGACGCACAAAAAAGGAGTCAGCGATGAAGTTCCCTCACGCCTCCTTGAAAAAAGAATCAGTAACGAAGTATAGGTTGAATTAAGTTCATTATGGATCATTGCATTACACTTTTTAACGGTGCCAACTCCGCGAGCCACAAGAAAGTGAGGGACTAGATGATTGATCGGGGACTAGAGATTGTCACCCAAGCAGTTAGTCAATTGGGAAGCTGGAGCGACAGTTAAGAATTAGATCCAAGTAATTTTCTCTCTCAATGATGGATGCTCGATTAGGGGTGGTAACCACAATTATTTTCCATGTAAAAATTAGGCGTATAAATCAAGGGACATTCATTAGCGGTTGATTGTATATATACCCCTCCATGGAGACTATTCAAGGGTAACAGGATAATTGGGTAAATACCCGACCCGGAACCACAAGTAAGCAGGCGACGTATGGAACTCAAAAGGTCACCAACACATTGAAGAGAGGAATTACTCCAGTGGCTCCCCACCATTATTACCTGACACATTATGAGTCCGTTACACTCAGCAGAAAAGTCGTTCAACATAGTATAAATATTAAATAGTATACCATGTTGTAATAGGAGGGGGACACAAACATTCTTGTAGTGAGATTATTGTTACTTTATTGAATATACCCCGATAACATTATTACCATAAATGGTGCTTTCATTGAGAGTTGAGATCTAATTTCAGGCAAAATCATTACAAATTACTAAAATTAGTTTATCACGTGAAATGACACGATTAAGATCTAGCAGCTCCCATGGTTCTCATCACGTGAATCGCAACGACAACACCTCTAGTGATCTTCAATTCGAGAACAACTCAATAGTAACTATTGAGAAATCGTCGCGAGGAGATCTTCGTAGCCAACTCGACAACTGATGACTCTATTTCTAAATGCCTTTTTGCCCCACTTCCCATTTATTTTTATAGTAAAGTATTGTCACTTGAGTGGAATTTGTTACTTGATTGTGTGATTTTGTGTTAAAGGTCTATTCTTCCGCAACAAGTAGAAAAGGGAGCACATTTGATGGCTTCGAATCAATTTTTGGTAGCTTAGGATTCCACTTAAGGAGGGAGAGGAGCAGCGGAGCGCATAATGGAGCAAGAAGCAAAGGAAAAGCTGAAAAATGGAGGGAAACGGCCAGTGACACGGCTGTGTCCATGGCCGTTTCAGTCTGGCCCAGAAACGAAAACGTCACAGATCGAAACGGCCCGTGACACGGCCGTGTCCCTGCCCGTTTCGGTCTGTACTGTTCTGCTTATGCGCGTTTTTGCTGTATTTTTGTGATATTCCGAACCCTAGCTAGTTTAGACTCTCTCTCTAATATTTCCATAGCCACTTTTAGCATAGAATAGCCTAGATTTACATTGTAGAACACTTGGCAAGCATCTTTTGGTGGATTTGGAAGGGATTCCAACAACATTTCTTCATCATTAATAGTAAAACTCTTATTTCCTTTTCTTCGTCTTGTTTTTATATATATTGCTTAGTTATGTTTTCTTTGTTGAATCTTGCCATGTTTACCTTAGATATGAGTGAGTAGTCTTATATATGGGTTAGATTAGGTGTTTATTGCTTCTATTGATGCTTAATATGTAATTTTTGCATAAAGGGGATGAACACCCATTTAGGGTTCTTGAATTTGAGTTGGGTTTTGTTTTATCTTTCAATGGTTAATGCGCGCTAATTGTTGTTTGTCTTTGGAAAGTCTTCCATCACAATGGAAATTGGATGGGAGACTTGAGCCAAACCAATCTCAAACCCATTTTCTCTTCTATGGAAATAGGGGTAGATTTGGTGTTTAAATAGCTTTTGTTCTTCAAGAACTTAGGTTGATACACCATGGAAATGGGGAAGCCTTTGTTCTAATCCTTGTGGAAACTTGGATTCCTTAATGCTTCAAGAACCTAGGGTTAATGTTCATCCCCCAATTCTAAGTTCGAATGCATCAATAGAGTAATTCACCTAATTTAACCCATCTTTCCCTAATAGAATTTGCATCTAGTTTAATCTTGTTTTTCCCATACATCCAAAATTCCAAAAATACTTTAGTTAAATCCAAAACCAAAATATGTTTTGCTTGGATCCTTACGGGTTTCAAGACCTTGGTGACTAGAGTCTAGGTGATTACTCCTTACGTGCCATAAAATCCAATCCCCGTGGTTCGACTTTACACCCTTTTACACACCCTGCTCACACTACATCAACAACAATCGTGATGGAGGTTGCGCTCCAGTCCAGGCCGTGGAAATCCAAGCGACTGCTCAAGTCATTTAGCAACCGGCGGCGCTAGCTCGGCTAGTAGCAGGGATACAAGGCCAAGCTCCTCCACCGCCCCTCAAGAGGTAGAGGTAGAGATGGAATCCCTGCGGAGAGAGGGAGAACACAGCAGCAAGGAACGACCCATGTAACCGGGAATCCTAGGCACCATTCTGGAACGAGAGATGAGAGGGGACAAGAAGACAGCGGCCCTTAACCGGCTTCAAGGTCTATCCTGGATCGGTTAGGGGTATAGGGGTTCTCCAACAAAGACCCGCGTCAATGCAGGAGCAAGGCAGTACCAAGGCGATCACCATTGGAGAGGGTGGGTAAGTCTGGTGAACCGGCTCCGCGTTGGTCCACTAGACACAAAACCCCACAGGAAAAAACAGAAGAATTACGAACACAAATGAACCAAAAGACAAGCACGAGAAAACATTTTATTCATAGCCGTTCCGATACAAAATTAGCCTTGAGCTTACATTTGGTCTCATATGGTGTTCTGTCCCTTTTACTTTAAATGACGAGAATCACACTCGACGGATTCGAATTTTGCCCGAGGAGAGATGGTAGAAGAGTCCTCAGATGAAAGAGAACGCTCTCCATCCCGAAGAGGAATCACAAACCAGAACTGCGTATAATCAGAGTCGTAATCCTGATTGAGAGGTGAGTCCTCTATCTATTTTGGTTCATAAGGCACAATGGTCCCTTCCTCTCTGTCGGAAAGAATCGCTAGAGGGTCTTCAAGGGTATCCCAACTTCATGGTCATCGAGCAAGATCTTCCTACTCTTCAGCTTTTCGAGCCTAACTTACTCCACCAGGCGTCTTGAGCGATGTTTCGCCATCTCCTTGTTGGTTTTCTTTGGGTCCATGAGATCCTGCAAAAAAAAAAAACACTCAAAAAAAAAAAACAAGCAGCACAGCCGAGGCCACGCGAGGCAGAAACCGTGCCCCTCGGCCGTGTCTGGCCGAGGTCGTCTCGGCCACTAGCCTAGGCCGTCTTGGCCACCATGGCTGCCTCGGCCAGGGCTTGAAAAAAATAATATAGAGCAGAAAAAAGCGTACCAGGTCAAAAAACACAGAGGAAAATTATTGGAGTGGTGGTAAAAAATTAAGGGAGGAAGACATTAAAAAAAAAAGGAAGGGAAAATATTTTGAAGATTGGAAAATATTTGAAAAACATTTGAAAAATAAAAAATAGATAAAGAAAATCCTGAAATTTCCATATAATAAAAGAGTTTGATTCCTAAATAATTTTAAAAATCTATAGTTGGTACAAGTCATTACTCCCATGCCACCTCAACGACTCTCGCCGGCTCGGGAGTGGGGACTGGTAACAGGATAATTGGGTAAATATCCGACCCGGAATCACAAGTAAGCAGGCGGCGCATGGAGGTCAAACGGTCACCAACATATTGAAGAGGATAATTACTCCAATAGCTCCCCATCATTACTCCAACGACTCCCAGCGTTATTACCCGACACATTATGAGTCTATTACACTCAGTAGAAGAGCCGTTGAACATAGTATAAATAGTAGACCCTATTGTAACATGAGAGGGACACAAACATTCTTGTACTGAGACTATTGTTACTTTACTGAATATACTTCGGTAACATTATTACCGTCAAAGGGGCTCAAGAAAAATAAATAAATAAATACTCTTTCGTCTCATGTGCATTTGTTCTTCGAATTTTTCTCCAGGTCAGAATATTTTGTACAAATGTGCTGACATGCCGACTGACTATCTGTTAGTCACAAAGCCAACAATTACTTTTACTCAATTCATGTTGAGTTTGGACATAATAAAATATCAATACTATTCATAAAATAAAAATTAAAGTGTATTAAAATTTATAAATTTGTACCTTATCAGTTATCATCAAATTAGACTTTTAGATTAGTGTAATATGTGTTAGGTTTATTCTTTTAATGTGAGGAAGAAAATGAAAAGACATGCTTCGTGTAGATTAGTGCAAAAATGAGAAGACATGCTTTATGTAGAGTCGTGCAAAATATCCCTTGCCTCAATCAATTGATCATTTAATTCATTGTTGACTTTTTATTTCACAAAGTCAAAAATAGCACGTACTCCAATTCCAGTCCTCATTTTGCTAAATAATTAAAGGCACCCCGTCAAACTCTACTCTCTACAATTTAGTTTGGGAAAGAAAAATCACTTTACCCACCAAACAATCATTGACCGTTAAAGAAATCAGTTATTGTTTTAAATAAAAATTATGAATTTTTCCATATCATCACAAACACGTCATGTGATTAATTTCACGTGTCATAGAGCATCCTAACGTAGCCTTTTTGCGGTTTTGAAAAGTTTTTGTAAGTGTGATTAGGAAAAAGAAAATGGAAAAGGAAAAAAAAAAAAAAGCTTTGTCAGGCGTGCCCGGGTGTACTACACGCGCCCGCTGGGCGCATGTTTGATAGCCATTCACGGCGTGCGAGGCTAAAGAACATGCTTGTGGGTCCCACTTTTTCTGAAATAATTCTTGTTTTACAGGAGATCAAATTGTCCTATCCTGCCTCCATGTTGGCACCTACTTTTTAAAAAGTCGTGAATAAACTCACAAAAAAACTCTAATATAGATGCTCTAAGAGAGCATAACATATCTCATATCTGTTCAATTGTACTAGTATTTGTCATAAATTTGCTCAACATATTTAAAAGAAACAAATTAACAAAAGAAAAAAAAAAACAAAAAAAGTTTGAACTGCCCCAAATTTAGCGTAGTTGGTTCGTCGTCTGACTTAAAGATCATGACTATAAACGAGATGTATGGGAAAAGATCCAATTATCCTGGAAGGTCTAGATTGGATCCCTTGTGGGAGTTGTGTTGTGCGCACATAAAGACTAAGATCTAACCGTGGCCTGATTACACGAGTCACGATTTATTTCTGCAATAGCTCTAGGACGGGATCCTGTGAGTTTAAGATTAATCCGGCGAAATTAGAATAACCTAAGTTTATATTTTTGGGTCACACTTGTGTGAGACCGTCTCACGGATCCTTATTCGTGAGACAGGTCGGGTCGGGTCAAAACACCGTGCAAATGTCATATTTATATGTGCAAATGTCATACTTATATGTTCAAATATAACACTAATCAAGAATACAATTTTTTTTTTTACTTATAAGAGAAAAAGTAATACATTTTTCATAATAAGTAATGTTGACAAGTGCTACTTACTTATAAGGGCAAATATAATACTTTTGAGGAAAAATGTAATACTTTTAAATCGAAATGTAAAAGTATTGTATTTTCCTTTAAAAGTATTACATTTACCCTAACAAAAATTTTATTCCTGATTAGTATTGCATTTGAGCATATAAGTATGACATTTGTGCATATAAGTGTGCTATTACATTTGCATCTTGACCCTACCCGACCTGACCCGTCTCATGGTGAGACGGTCTCACACAAGTTTTTGCCTATATTTTTTAAGTCTCAACTTATATATATGTTTTAAATTCATATTCGAATTTAACTCAACAATTTAAACATTACCCAAACAGGAATTCAACTTTATATTTAATACTTAAATCCGTTTCAAACCTAAATATTGAATATTTCATATATACTTCAATTTGTCATATCAATCTGAATCCCCAAACCCAAATTCAATTGCCTACCTCGCTGCATCTCTATCGTGGGGAACAATATTTTTCAAATGATTTTGAAGATTGCACATACAGTGTATGAATTTTGTATGGTGAGGACTTGTTCACCTTCCAGAATGAACAGTGGAGAAAAAAATTTAAGTGCAATCCCAACCAAGTTAGTTGGATAGTTGTCTTGGTAGCCACAAAAATATAAATGCGTGTTTAGTTAGTTCATGGGTTTAAACTCAGGAATGAGGATCAAAATCATAACGTACACTAGTGCTTCGTTGACAACTTTTTAAATCACAATAAGGAGATTTGATTATTCCTTTAATTAAAAATCTCATTCCTTAATTTAAAAAGGTATCATTACATATTTTATTTTGGTATATTAATTTTTAAATTTAGATTAGTACTTTTATTAGAGATTTTAAAAAAAAAAAGATTAGTACTTTTAGATTTTTGTTTTGATTTTTGTTGTTGTTTATATTGATGTTTTGGATTTCATTATATTATGATCAATTGTCTTGATTTATTTTTTGTATTGTTAAAACATTTATTCCTATTATAGAGTTATACACAACAAAACATCATAAGTATTTTAATTTCACCTTACTACCAAACATGCAAAATACTTTTACCAAAATTTAAAATTTAATTCTCCGTGTAATTTGTCTATTAGTTTTCTTTACTTCAGCTAGTCAACTATTGATAACCAAGCTTATTTACATCCTTATAAGTTATGAAGTATAATTCTTTTCGAGCTAGAGATAAAAGATGAGTTTCAGATAAAGCAAACTTTTGAATAGCAGCGATGAACTCCTTTTTTTTTTTTAGTACTACTGTTACAATGTAGTATCTGTTCATAGCTACTTTCTCAACCTACTGAAGCACAAAGAGTCAACAGTTGCCTTCACTGAGGCTCAAATCCACTTCCATCATCTATGTGAGCAATTGTTATACCGTGGACCATGGTCCACAGTGCATTGTGGACCATAGGTCATGGTTGATACTGCAGTTGTGTTGAAAGGAAACTGCAGTTGCGCGGAACAGAGGTCATTTCATTCGTCTGTAAATGCAGTTGTGTTGAACTGATACTGTAGTTGTGTTGAACAGATACTACAGTTGTGTTGAATGGATACTGCAATTGTGTTGAATGTATGAACGACCTCTATTCCACGTAACTGCAGTTTCCTTTTAACACAGCCGCAGTATCTTTTCAACACAACTGCAGTATCCGTTCAACACAACTGCAGTATCAGTCATGACCACGGTCCACAATATATTGTGGTCCACCATATAATTTGCGCTATGTGAGAGTGTAAATCGTGACACACGGATAAACTCCTCTTTAAATCAATGTGGAGAAAAATCAGAAGAGACATAGATAGGGACAGGGTGGTGCGGCAATGAAAATATGCAATTTCCACTTGTGGCTCCGCGTGTCGTGTCGTGGGCGGCGGAACAACGAAACGTCTGCATAACCTTCCATTTAGTTTAACGCGTTACTGCGTTAGTCACGGTCACGGACCGTTACTGAATAATAAATATATTTAACTAGATAAAAGTTTGTGTGAGACCGTCTAATACTTTATTTGTTATTTAATATTACACTTGCAAGTATAAGTATTACATTTTATCTTGACCCGACTCTTCTCACGAATAAAGATACATGAGACGATCTTACACAAGTTTTTGCCTTAATGTAATAATTATATGTAGCAAAAATTTATGTAAGGCCGTCTCATGGATCCTTATCCATGAGACAAGTTGAATCAAGATAAAATGTAATACGTATAGTAACAAATGTAATACTAAATCAGGAATAAAATGTGTATTATTTATATGGAGAAATGTAATACTTTTGAAGGAAAATTTAGTAATTTTAAATTAAAATGTAAAAGTATTATATTTTTTAAAAAAGTATTACATATTTTTTATAAATAACAAACACTTGTCAATATTACTTATAAGGAAAAATGTAATACTTTTTATGAAAAATATAATACTTTTACATCAAAATGTAAACGTATTACCTTTGTCCTCAAAAGTATTATAATTTCTGAAGTAACAATCATTTTATTCCTTATTAATGTTACATTTTTCAGTATAAATATTACATTTTAATATTAACTCGGTCCGATCCAATCAGTCTTACGACTCACGCAAATGTAACCCTCATTATTTCTTTTTTCCTTAACTCCAAACGACATAAAAAAAAAATGTGTCCGACAAAGTAATACGAAAATATGGTGTAATTGTACGGAAAAGGAAATAACATAGTTGTATATACGATTACGCGTGTAGACATCCAGATGAGATATATTCCTTACTCCGATCCATTCCCACAGGAATGTGTGCGTTTTCCCTTTGACCACCAATACTATTGTCCTCAACCATGTGTTTCTTCATTTACTTGCGTTATTTAATTCCCAAATTGCAACAACTAACCACTCTTTTTAATGGATTGCTAATAATGAAATGTATACCATGTGACGCGTATTAATTTAATGTAGAGAAAATAAAAAGATTATTTAAAATTTTAAGCACTTTTAAACTAATAAATTATATTTAAAAAAAAAACTAATAAATCAAGAAATGTGCTTAGTAAGATCCATTCGCACTTGGTTTCTTGGTCTTCATCAATTGCTCATGTTTATTGTGAAGCTAACTGTGTCGCGGGTGCTCTTGCTTCGGAGGGTTGACTTTGCACACCAACTTCTATGTTTTCTTCGTTACCAGAAAGTGTTAAATTGGTCCTTTTTTATGATCTCCGGAGCTTTGTTGATTCGAGATCTAGTCGTTCATATTAAATTTTATACTTTGCTTTAAAAAATAAAGCATATGATACAATTAGGAGTGAATAAAATTTGAAGCTTGAACTTGATTATTCGCCCCTAATTTTTTGAACTTTAAACGATTAAACTTGACTCAAATAGATTGAATAATAAAAGTTTCTTTATATTTCGTTTTATAGTACGCATTTTGGTACCGAATAGCAATATAGCATGATAAAATATTGATTAGAGGGGGCAACCCCTGCCCAAGGGCAAATTATACTGTAGACCAAGAATGTATGTTTATTTTTAGTATATTAAATATTTATTTTTAATGTGTTGAAAATTTATTTTTATGAACTATACTAAATAATGAACGTACACAAAAAATTAACCACAGAATGAACATTCAATGTATTTAAATGACAAAAAAAAACAGTAAAAGTGTAAAACCCTAATGTATTTAAATGAATATTCAGTAACTAAAAATGAACTTTATTTTAAAAAAAACATGAACTTTGTTATGTCACCGGTTCACTTTGTAAGATAAATCAGGTCCATAATATAATAATTGCCAGTCAATGTGGTTGGATTATTGACTTGATAACTACAATGTTCTAAGTTACTTCTAGTGAAAACGACCTATTGACCTTCTTGGTTTAAGCTGCTTAGTTATAGGCTACTTAGATTATTTATCCATTTGTGGTCTTTTATCGACTAGGCTCAAAGGCAACTCAATACACACTTTCAAATAGTGACTAAAAATTTCCATAGTAATCCAAACAAATCAAATTTGGATAATTTGACATATATTTCTCCTCAGATTAGATACAACGCTGGTCGTGGTTACGTTGGAGCATAGGTGTGGAAATAAATCACCATTTTCTTTCGTTGAACAAATCATAGTTTTGCATGTTGTTTATGACTTTAATGTGACGAAAAGCATCTGTTTTGACTCTTACGTCCTTTCTCACCACTCCCTGGCTTGATTGGTGAGTACTCAGTAGGTCACCACCGCAATCTTCGTCAGTTGAAAACATATTTGTAGTTTTTGTTCTAAAAAATAAAGAATTAACCACACTTTTGAGAATTTTAGCATTTTGTGTAGAAATCTTGATAAAAAAAAAAATCAAATCATTAGATATTGTGATGGATGGTATACTGGGTATGGATCACATGAACCGACTCAAGAAAGTAGTTGGATGCCAAAGATCTTCGGGTCTAGAGTGGCACCTGGTGTCCCGATTAACACTCCCACATGGATGATGGAAGTGAGTTCATAATGTAATAAGGATTAGACTCATTACTCCTAATGTGGTACGACTAGGGTTTATTACTTCCAATGTAACAATGACTCGAAATCTCAAATATGATGCAGTTTAGAATTCTTATTCTTTGTAGGGCTTTAGACGCAAAAATATGTGTAAATACACCCCCATGCATGGAAAGAGAAGAGGCGATTTTCACCGTACACAAACAATTAACAATACAAAATATTTATTATCTTTAAATTCTTTTCATATATTTTTCTATATTTTTTCATATACTTAGTTATTTTTAACGCTAATATTGGTCAACCATTAACTACCCAAAAGTCATAAAGCCAATAAATTGTATGTTATTTTATGAGTAGGAATCTGATACGTTAATAGTATTGATAGATTTTTGTTCAAGTTAAAGTGAGCTTCTAATAAGAAAACAAAAGAGAGATTAGAATGATTAGAATATATGTAAGCATCTCGAAATAAGATACACCAAAATATGCACTGTTTTGGTGTAAAAATTTGGTACAAAAGGAAGGCCCCAAATTCTACATTAAATGGTGTAAATGAACAGTGTTACACCAAATATGGTGTAACTGCTATTCATTTACACTAAAATGGTGTATAACTGCCCAGCACCTTGTGCTCAATTGGCATGTAGTGGCCACCCTCAGATGGGAGGTCATGAGTTCGAGTCTCAGTGGTGGAGATACTACAATGTAATAGGGTCAGTTGTATTCAAAAAAAAAAATGGTGTATAACTTTTTTTAAAATCTATTTGTTAATTGTTTCCTTTATTTTAAAAATTTATAATATTACTTTATTAGAAATAAATTATAAAGATTTAAATATCTCATTGAGACATTTAAAATAATATCAATATTAACTAGAAATTAATTAAAATTAAAATACATAAAAAATTATTTTAAAATATTATTATTTATATCAAAATTATATTTTCTATTAAAATATTTAAGTTAACAAAATTAAAATTTTAAATTATAAGAATACAAATTATGTTAGTATATAAATCTAATTTGGTGTAAATGGGTTGGAGATGAAATTTTTTTGATGTAAGAATATAATGAGAATATTTTTTTGGTACAAAATTTAATATGTTAGGTTGGATATGATAAAATAGTAAAATACACAAATAAAAAAAGTCTAATAGTTCAGAGTAGTCACTCATCAAAAGGTCTAACTTAAGAAAAATATGAGGGAGGTGATAAACATAGCAAGACTCCTATGCTATTTACCTAAATGCAACTTGTACAAAAAATTATGAATTTTCTAAAGAAAATATTACTTACCCGGAGTTCTTTTTTACCCCAAATTCTACATTATTTTTTGGATTACAAGGAGGGACCCAAAATAAAGTAGCTGGCTATACATGCATCCATTTGGCACCACATGGGGTAACTAAGGCTACGTTTGGCAAACCTACTGAAAAGTAGCTAAAAATTGAAAGCTACTCGAAGCTGAAATCTGAAGAGCTATTATGCTTAAAAGTGTTTGGTAAAATTAACTTTTTGATAAGCTAATAAATGTAAAAAGACTAAAAAGGACATCTTCATAAAATTTAAAGAGTTTTAACTTTAAATAGATTTGTTTGCATATTAAAATATAAAATAATGAAACCAATCTATTTTAATAAAATATAAAGTAAGAATATATATTTGAAAATATATAAAGTAAAACAAAATATTTATAGTTCATACAATTAGTTTATACAAAAATTAATATTCAAACACATAAATGTCAAATTGAAATTAGAACCAAACATATTGAAGAGAAAAGGCAAAAATGATTTTAATTTGAGGGATAAATGATGCCATTTATTTAAAATAATAAAGATAAAGATCGAAAAAAGTTAAAAAGCTACTAGCTTATTTTTGAAAAGCTACTTAGAGTAGTTTATTAAAATAAGCTCTTATTTTAAGTTACTAGCTTATTTTGGAAATATTACGACACAGAACTTATAGTTTATTAGTAACTTAAAATAAGTTATAAACTCTGCCAAACAGAGCCTAAATTGATCATCCTCTAGAACTTGAACAATTTCTTCAGGAGGTTGGTCGATGAAGACATTAAGGACCTTCTTGCCAGAAGGTCAGCCGCTTGATTCCTGCTCTGGCGATCAGTTGAGTTGCCAAATTCTACATTATTTGAAGTGGTCAAATATTACTTTGTATAATATTTTATAAGTCAAATATTGTGAGCTGGGAAATTAAATAAATTTTCAAAGAAAACTAATACAATTATAAATAGATAAAAATAATATACATAAAAAATAAAGAAAAGTTAAAAAAAAAATAAAAAAGAATTTGTAAATGTAAAAAAAAAAAAAAGTTATAATGTACAAGTTATTAAATTTAATGGAGTTAATTAATAACTTAGAGAGAATAAGAAAAAATGGTTCTTAAAAAAAAATATAAGTGTATAGTAAATAAGTAAGTATATTTTTTTTGGTATGTTCTGGTCCCAGATATAGTAAAGTACGTATAATATACAAGTTATCAATACAAGAGTTCATCAAATATATTTTTTATTCAGTTAGAAATCTTACCGCTATATATTTCCTTTTATATAATTTTTAGATTTACATATTAATCGATTATTAACTCTCATAGCATATTAAAACATCATTCTAACATTTTATATAAAAAAGATAGTCAAGTGTTACATAATATATATATAACACCCCACATGAGCTGTCTATTAACTTTCTTGGTTTGAATCGGTTAATTAATTAAGAACAATCTAGACTAGTTTACCTCTTTATAGTCCTTTGTCAACTAAAGTAATAATTAATAAGTCAGATTTCACTCAGAATGCATATTCGAGTATTGACTGTGAATTTTTCACTAAATCTATATTTTACTTAATAACATAACATCAATTAACTTAATTTGTGAGTTTTTAAAATTAATATTATTTTATTAACTTTTTTTTTATGTGGAGCAAAATTCTCAAGGAAACGAAAAGGATACGGAGTAGGGCCAACCGGCCATAACGTACAACAAAAGATTACTAATTCCAACTGATAAATAAATTGATTAATAAGTAATAACTATATATAGACATATAGTGCATTAAGAGACCAGAAGACGACAATCCGACATCTATAAACCTACAGCATTACTGCATTAGCCATTAGGCATCTATATCCGAGTATATTAAAATATTAGAATTTTGGTCCTGAATTACAAGACTAATAACAAACTTTATTTTTATATTATAGACGTATCGTTAATTTTAATTTTTTTTTAGTTGTCAATGGAATTGTACAAAATCTCAAGCTCACCAAGTTTAGTGTTGAAATTACATTGTCAAGTTTTTATGATTATCGGGAGATAGTCGGTCGGCATGCTAACACAATCGATTCGAGAATAATATATAAATAATTAATAGGAAAAAAAAATGGAGAAGACAATTTTTTACATTAGAAATCGCAAAGTGAAAATTACAGGTTTTTTTTTGGGTGTTCAAGCCAAGATCTACTATTTTTTGTAGGTAGTCTTGTTCATGAGCAAGTCAGATCTCTCTTTCTCCCTTTTCTTGCTAGAGAGTAAAAGTTTTTCCATCACAATGTGCTTCTCTCTTACAATGTGACCCCTAGCCCCTAAGGCCTAGGGTGTGTTTAACTGTTTATACATAAAGAAATGACCAAGGGAAGAAAAGAACAAGGTTTACAAATTTCACTTTAGGCAACCTTCTTTAATTGAATTTTGGGATTCCTTAATAAGTACGAGATCTACTTTCCTTAACTAAAAATGGAGAGTTAGGGTGAAAATATGGTAACAGATCCTCTAATATATTTGGGATGCTAACTGGGATTCTTGCTCCGCTGTTGGCCGTCGGGCTCACCACTCACTGTTGGGCGTATCTGATGTGCCTAGCTGGCGTGTGCAATGTGCGTAAATACCAAATTTTTTACTTTTTATGTCATCTTTTTTTTGCCTCACTCCCCCTTTTTTATCTTCACTTTCCTCTCTCCTTCCTAACTCCTACATATAACTAACAAAAACCAACTCAAAAACTCAACAAATGAGGTTGCCCTTATCAAGTATTCAAGATTAGATTAGTGGTCAAGATTAGATCACAAGGTCTTAAACATTATATGGGTTGACCTTGAATTGTATTACTCCTATTTTCTATTAGCTAGGTATATCAA
>CM008336.1:29687085-29708551 GCA_002525835.2 Ipomoea batatas | reverse complement strand
GTGTGTGTGTGTGTGTGTGTTAGGAATATATTGTAATTGTTTTGATGAACCAAAAATGTAATATTAGACCCCCAATTTTATTTTGAGTCTAGTTTAGGATTACGCCGAGTACAAGCCTAGTCGATTAGGTGTAAATTACAGAAGTATAAATTTTAATTTATACTTGTAAGTCGTTCACTTCCACTTTACAAATTGAGAAGAATTTGAAAGATTGATCAAGACTCGAAGACATCTCGGAACGTGAGAACGGTTCGAATTGCAAGAATTAATTCTTTGGAAGAATTAATTAAAGATGAGGATGTTGCAATTAAAAGTCAAAATTGAAGTCAACCTCAAATGGGTTCTCTCACAAATATTTTTAGAGGCTAACTCATGCAAAGGAATTATTTTGGAGATGAGGATGACCACTTGGAAGGAAAGTAGGTGGCTAAGCCTATTTAAAGAAAGACGATGACTTGCCTCTTGAAGAATAAATATGAGTAATAGGATAACTTGGTCATAAGTCAATATGAGGATGACTCAACAATTTAATAAAAGGGGAGGATGACTTTGCCCCTTAATAAATTGGTGATAAGGATGACTAGCAACATTGAAGAGAAAATGGAGATGAGGATGACTTGCTATTAAGGAAAAATGGAGATGAGGCTGACCGTGCACATTCTTATCTCATGCAAAGAGGTCAATCTATTGTTTCATGCAAGGAGGCCAACTCACGTGACATTCAAATTAAAGGGGGAAGAACAAATTCATTTTTGAGGCTAAGTATGGCGCGATCAAGGTTAA
The DNA here is from genome assembly GCA_002525835.2 of Ipomoea batatas. Lineage (NCBI taxonomy): Eukaryota > Viridiplantae > Streptophyta > Magnoliopsida > Solanales > Convolvulaceae > Ipomoea > Ipomoea batatas. Next base: position 29,707,768 of record CM008336.1, on the reverse strand, counting down.
AAATAGGATGGCCTATTTTTATTTATTTCAAAAGGAGTCCAACACTGCCAACAACACTTCTAAAACGGGAAAATATTATTTTTCCTAAATATTGCATGAGGACATGGTTACAAAAATCGCGCCTAGGCCGCCAAGGCGCCACCTAACCCGCCTGGGCCGCCTAGGTCTCCGGCCAACTAGGCGACGCCTAGACCGCCTGGGCGGGCGCCTAGGCGGCCGGCAGGCTGGCGTTCTTTTTTCTTTTTTTTTTTAATTGCAAATCTTAAACATTTAAACTATTAATATTATAATGTATTAACTAATACTCTAATGGTCTAATAAGTAATAACTTAATAAAATAAAAAATACTACGTAATAACTAAATTAAACTAATAAGTAATGCACTAATAATTAATAAATAATAACTAATAAGTTAATGAGTGTTAACTATTTAACTATTAAAGTGTAAAGACTTACAATATTAAACACTTTACAATTATTAACACTTAAAAATATTTTTAATTTAAAAGAAAAAAAAAACTAGGCGCCCGCCTATGCACCGATTAATCGGCGCCTAGCGATTTTATCAACCTTGCATGAGGATGACTCCTAAAGGTGATTTCAAATATTCTTGCTACATGGAGCTGAAGAGCATTATGAGAAAAGTCAGTGTACTTTTTGGTAGCATTAGTTATGCTCAAGCAAGAGTCACCAAACAGATATATCTTAGAACAACCTGACTTATGGATTATGAACAAAGTCAAGTATTCACACTAACAAAGTCAAGGATGGATGGCTACAAGTTACAAGGAAAATTATGTCAGTGATTGAAAAAGAATGTTGGAGGATTATCAGAAGAAAATATTCAAATTCATCTGACGGAGCCATCAAAGTTGACAAAGACCATCTGAAGGCATTTAATGCTCTGAAGAATCATAACGGGCAAATAGCTAATTTAGCTATATAAACCCAAGAAGACTTGAAGACCAAAAGAAGGGGAATAGACACGGATGATGATACAACATTATTAGCACTGAATACACTACAAGTGATATCAGATTAAGAAAGTGCTAAGTATTGAGCTATACACGAGAGAAAATAAGTCTTGAGAAGAAATATTTTTATTTCTTGAAAGAAATTGTAGGAGTGTAGCTTTGTGCAAAACACTCGGGGGAAACTAAGTGTAGCTGGGTGCAAAACACTTGGTTGAACAGCTTTGTGCGAATTACTCGGAGGAGTGCAGCTTTGTGCAGAACACTCGTGGATACTAAGTGTAGCAGGGTGCAAAACAATGGTTGAAAGGGCGTAGCTGGGTGCAAGACGTTCGGATTTGAGTGTTGCTGTAGGCAAAGAGCATTCGGAGTAGTAGAGTGCTAGAAGAGCACCGATTCACTATCTATCTAGGTGATTGAAGATAGTGGAATCTCTCCTGGAAGAAGGAGAAAGTGGAGTAGGAGGATTACATCACCTCCGAACCACTATAAATCCCTGTGTCCATTTAGGCATTTACTTTATATGTTCACTTATCTGCTCACATATTTATCTATCTGAGCATCACATGCATTGCATATTTTGTCACATTTATTACACTAGTGCACATTGATTCACGTGACACTACTTTTGCATGCACAAGACATATATCCTACTCAACCTCATCCTCATCAAGCTTATTAGTTGTTATGCTACGAACCCAACTATTCACTGCTTATACTATTTGATCTGGGTTTGATAGTTCCCACGTCTGCATGCGAGCCAAACTTTACATACTCATTATTTGAGTTATTTCTGACGTTTCTAACGTGTTGCATGTCGTGAACCTCTTCATTTTTACGTAACTTTGTTTATAGAACTTTATCACTACAAGAAAAATGCACATAGACAACATTAAAAAGACAACAGTTTTTTACAAAAGTGTTGTCTTTTGTGTAAAAGACAACAGTTTTGGACAAAATCGTTGTCTTTGACACAACACTTTTATCAAAGACAACGGTTTTTACCAAACCGTTGTCTTTAGTGTGTTGTCTTTGTGCATTTTGTAAAAAGACAACACCGCAAAGACAACGGTTTTTAAAAACTGTTGTCTATGTGCATTTTTTTTAAATAAATGACAACGGTTTTATGTAACCGTTGTCGTTGAAGTGTTGTCTTTGAGTGCACTTGAATACACAGCACTACCAAGACAACAGTTTTTTAAAACCGTTGTCTTTGCGCATTTATTTTTTTAAAAAAGACAACGATTTTATTTAACCGTTGTCGTATCTGTGTTGTCTTTAAGCACACTTTAATAGACAACACTTCAAAGACAGCTATTTATTAAAATCGTTGTCTTTGTGCACCCGTTTTTTTATTTAGAAAATTGTTTTATTTAACCGTTGTAGTTCGTGTGTTGTCTTTAAGTGCGCTTGAATACACAACTTTACAAAATAACGATTTTTTAAAATTGTTGTCTTTGTGCGTTTATTTTTTTTTAAGACAACGGTTTTATTTAGCCGTTGTTGTTGGTGTGCTGTTATAAACACATTTTAATACACAACACTTCAAAGACAACAGTTTTTAAAAACCGTTGTCTATGTGCATTCCGTTTTTTATTTAGACAACGGTTTTATGTAACCGTTATCGTTGGTGTGTTATCTTTGAGTGCACTTGAATACACAACACTACAAAGACAACGATTTTTTAAAACCGTTGTCTTTGCACGCTTATTTTTTTAAAAAAAAAAAAAAAAGACAACGATTTTATTTAACCGTTGTCGTTTGTGTGTTGTCTTTAACCACACTTTAATAGCCAAACACTTCAAAGACAACGGTTTATTAAAATTGTTGTCTTTGTGCACCCATTTTTTATTTAGACAACTGTTTCATTTAACCGTTGTCGTTGGTATGTTGTCTTTAAGTGCACTTGAATATACAACACTTCAAAGAAAATGATTTATTAAAATCGTTGTCTTTGTGCACCCATTTTTTTTATTTAGACAATAGTTTTATTTAACCATCGGATTGTATTAGCGGCTTTGACCAGCGAATTGTATTAGCAGTTTGTAAAAAAAATATTTGGTAAAATTAACTCTTTAGGTTTGCGGTTAACATGTAAATTAAAATGACCTAAAAGGTATACATAATAATAATAATAATAATAATAATAATAATAATAATAATAATAATAATAATAATACTCCGTAATAATAATAATAATAATAACAATAAAAACAATAAAAAATCAATAGGTTGAATAATAATAATAATTAATAAATAAATAATAATGTGTAATAGGTTGAAGATCTTGGTGTAAAGACAACAGTTTTAACCGTTGTCTTTTAAATTAAACACAATGTTATTAACCATTGTCTTTTAGTGGAAAAATTGTTGTTAAAATTTCTTTCACACAAAGAGAATGATTTTTTAATTGTTGTTTTTATGCTAAAGACAATGATTTTTTTTCCATTGTTCTATATATGTTGTCTTTGCTGGTATTTATTATTAAGATAAGACATTGGTTTAAAATTGTTGTTGTAACCAATGACAATGATGGTTCACAATCCATTGCCTTTATAATGTTTTGATTTTAAACATAATATGTAATAATAATAGATTATCTAAACATCATAAATACAAGACGTAAAAAACATCATAATACAAATAAAAAGTTAAATATTTCAAAATATATGCATAACAATTTACATGATCATCTACTTCATCGTACTATGTTGTACACAGTCTCCAAGTCTAAATAGTTCACAAAGTTCTCATCAAATGCATTCCTACACTATATGACTTGATACACAATTTTCCCATTCAGAAAACACTAGATCAATTTCCATTATGGCGTAATCAACTCATGAGAACTACATGTCAAAATTATATGAATATTAAATATATCAAAACTTTCCTCAAAAAAATTAAATATATCAAAACTTCCCTATTACTCAACATAACCACAATATGAAAATTTTTATAGAACACATTGAAATAAAGAAATATGATAAGAATCTTACTACTGCTTGAATAGATCCCTTATCCTCAATTTCAAAAATATGTAATCTTTATTTTTAGCACGCTTGATTGTGTTGTACATAACTTGTAAAACAAAACATTACATTGGTAAACGATACTAATTAATTACCTGTCAATCAATGAATATTTTTATCAAATAGTAATAATTAGCATTGAAAATTGAGATTTTTAAAGGTAAAACATGTTACCTCAACTGAAAATTAGAATCAAAATAGGGAAAAAGAAATTGGAAAACAATATCATATCGTTTTTTTTTTTTTTTTGTGGATAAAAAGTAATAGGAAAAAATAGAAAAGATATCGTTTCTACTAAAAAAAATTCAAAACGGTGACGTTTTTGTTTGTGAGGAAAAGGCAAGGATTTCATTGGTTATTTCCTGCTTCTTTATTATATATAAAGATTTGTAATTGAGATTCACCTAGCAATTAGAGAGTTGACCCTATAAAGGTTACTACTATGATACCACTTGTTACTCTCGAAGGGTTTTGGGAATTTGAAGAGTGTCACATTGAAAAAATAAGAGAGAAAATATGTGGTTATAAGGCTATGTGTTAGACTAGCTAATTGGTTGGATTCAATCTTTTAATGTGATTTGGCCCATGTGAATTATAGTCTAATTGAGTGACCATAGCCCAATCTTAAATTATAACATTGTATCAGAGCCTGTTCGGTTCATTTCGTATTCACCTGGTTATGGGTATTGGTGGTGTCATGTCCAAACTTTTGTAAGCCTGCTTGTTCGGTCCACTTTGATGGCGTCTAGAGCTTTTGTTTCAGGGGAAAATCTGGTTCAATTCAAGTGGTCTACCGATTAGATACAAAATGGCATGGTTTTCCACTTGAAGGGGAATGTTAAGAGTCCCACATTTGAAAAAATAAGATTGAAAATATGGGGTTATAAGGCAATGGGTTAGACTAGCTAATTAGTTGGATTCAATCTTTTAGTGTGGTTTGGCCCATGTGCATTATTGTCCAATTGAGTGACCCTAGCCTAATCTTAAATTACCACAGGATCGATGTCTAGAAGGGAAAGGAGGGTGTATAAGCTTGCAGTGCGTAAAGTAAATGAGTGATAAGAATTTTACAGTGGTTCAGCCAACTCGGCCTAACCACTCTTCCCTTAGAATTCTTTAATAGGTTTCCACTAGTATATCACTCCAAATACAAGTGGAGATACTTGTGCTTTGATCACAAAGTCAACTACAAGCCTTAGACTTTTCACAAGATGCATTTGTTATTCCTCATCTTTTTACTTCAACAAGCAGAGATGTTGGGTTTGAACACAAAGGTTTTGTTCATCTCCAGCTGACTTGGTGTTTGACTGGTTCTTGAATCTGCCAAAGTTTTCTCTTGATCTTGAGTTGTTCACAACTCTATCTCTTCTCACTGGTCAGCTTGAATTTGCAAGCAATTTTAGCACTAGTATGGAGTTTTTCTTGAAAAGATTAGAACCTCATTCAACTTTGATTTGAGGTATTTAGGGACATCTTTGAATTTGTCTGTTGGAAACAAAATTCAAACCAAATGTCATTATCCATAGTGCAATGACTAGTTTGTGTAGTAGGTTGCCGTTAACAGATTTTTCAGCCGTTGGTATGACTTCTCCTTAATATTTGGCTTTTCTATATTCTATTTTTCTTGGCCATATGAGGAAAATCTGCCTTGAGATATGTACCTAGGATTTTAGAAACCTTGGTAATATTCTTCTTGCTAATGGAGCGATTGAGAATGATCAATATATTTGTCAGTGATTATGCTGATTGTAGACCTTTCACCCAGATGGTGACTTGCTTACTTTGCGGTATGACTATTCGGAATCAACTTGGCATCCAACATTCCAACCTTTCAGATTTGACCATATTACAAAAGGTCAATCCCCTAGTATAACTAATCTTTGGGTTAATTTTATCTTCCGGTCCCAATGACTATCCGGTGTAAGGTTTGGCATTTCTACTATTTGGCCTTGAACTATCTATCTTCAAATCTTGAACTTCTTCGATTATAATCATCCGGAACCTTGTACCTTTCGGACTTTGACTATTCGAACAGTTGAATTTCTTGAGATTACTTTTCAGATTGAACTTCTAATCGGTATAATTACCTTCCGGGTAGTATTGTTCCTTCCTAAATATAACCTTTTTGGATAATAGAATGAGAAAACCTAAATCAAGAAAATTGAAAGATAATTTGAGGACCTGTTTTTTCTCACTTGTTGGTATCATTAAAATCTAAAATTACAATGTTCCTAACCATTATTATTAGAGAAAAGTATAAATATATATATTTTTATCAATATGTTTAAAATTTGATATTCAGAATTTACCACTTTAACAAATTGCAAAAATAATTTGAATTCAAAACTTTAAACAATTTTAACATGGTTATTATTTTAATATTTAGCACAATTCTTTTTTCACATGACACTTAGCTTACACTAGTTTCTTTATATAATGAGAAAAAGAAGAATGCAACTACACCATATTCTATCAAATGTGAAAAATATAAACCGGAACAATTGCACAGCAGACACTAGTGTACAGCCATTGTTTACTTAGTGGACAAAACACCATTGTGCATGTATAATAGTCAGACTTGATTATCTGTACATACTTGAAGCTCCACAGAAGAAGTACAAGCTCTGTGACCTCTTAACAAGCCAGTAAATGGCGCCATTCATCAATATCACTCCTCTGCTTAGGAGCCAAACTGGGAAGCTGATGTTTTTGAAGCATCTTTAGAATCTCTTCGGTTTCGCCTATGACACGAGCCATATGTTGGACAGTTTCCCCCCTCTTGTCAATGCTGACAGTGGAGCATTTTGTTGTGATAGCCTTAGAAAGGTTGGTTAAGCAAGCACCCAATATATCAGCAATCATAACAGATATATGCCCAAATAATTCCTCAGTGCTGAGTTCATTGTAGCTTGTTAGTTCTAGCAACAGAGATTGGGTTATTCTGTACATTGAGTTAGCTGCTATAACCTTGTTAGGCCAATGGGAGCAGTCATTGGCAAGACTCCCACTTTCTTTCACATAATCTCTTGCAATTTCACACAGTTTTGCTAGAATCTCCCTGGAAGTATTCGCTTTATCGCGAGCCATTTCCGTTAGGTCCTTATTTAAGAACCTACCAGACAAACTAACCTCTGCCCATGCTACATCTGCTGCATCCCTTACTTTCTTTAATGCCCCTCCAGTGCCCAAGACTTCATCTATAATGCTGGCATACTTGAGGCCTTGACTTACACTGCAAACCAAATTTTCTACTTCTTTGACACAACTACTACTGTGTGGAAGTGCAATGGCAATGCTTGTTAATGTAACAATGGGCAGTTTCCAACAATTAGGTGGCTCTTGGGAATTCAAAGAATGAACTTGGGTGCTGTCGAATTTCGCCACTCCAAAGAAATTGTCAGTCATTTTTTGCAAAAGTAGCTTCACCAAGTGTTGTGGCTGCTGGTTAATACCATTCTGAATGAATCTGGAGAGAACATTATTGTTTTTTGCCATGACTTGAGGTAGCTGATCTTCACCTTCAAGATGCAAAACGTAGCAACCGACACCACGATCTTGACTACAATTTAGTTCGTGTTCAAGAAAGCACGACAGGAGTGGCCTTACGAAGGCAAGGCAAAATAGCTGCACTATTTTGCAAGCAACAACAGTCACAATCTGAACCTTAATGCAAAAACATAATGCCATGTCTTTGAATTTGTTGATTGCCTTTTTGAAATAACGTCCTCTTATTTGTAGAGGTAAAGGTCTCTCTATCCATTCCATTTGTCTCTCTGTCCAATATTTCTCAGGTATAAGACTTTCTCCGCCCCCTGAAATATTGATTTTTATTGCAATGAAGCATCTAAACAGTGGAGCCAATGTGCCTAATACTACACTGGCAGATTGAATGAAAACAATTACAGATGTAGTTGCTTGGTAATCGGAGGAAGAGCGTTTTCCCATAAAGAAATTAACATTTCCAGAGAATCTATCAAAGAAAAATGATCGAACGAATGCTTCACATAGCACAATAGCACTGAGACAACTAATGGCAGAAGATGCAAAGCAGGTGGGGGAGCGCACCATCACAAATTGAGGGTTACTACTCTCTGCCATCAACCAATATTTTCTCACATCTTCCTTCAAAATTTCAATTTCAACCCCACCACCCTCCACACTCTCAGCACAAATCATTTCACTAATTTCATGATACTTTCTTTCAAGAATCTTTTTGGTAGTTGGAACCACCAAAGCAGAGCAACTCATCATCCAAAACAAAATAAATGTAAAACAAATGACTAAAACATGTTCACATGTAAACGAAAAGATCAAGCCGGTGCCTAGTTGGATACAAACATTTACGAGGAGGGTGATAACAAGGATACCCAAAGCAGTCATATTCATGAGAACACCTTTGCTGCCCATAACCCCTAAAGAGGGCATGAAATTAGCCATTGATGTAGCCATGAAAATGACACTGCTAAGCTTCGAGAACTGGTCGAATGAACCAGGCATTTTTTATATTCCAATACATAAAGTAATACGTGTGTGTTCCTCGTATGATATGAGAAATGCATCTCTCAAATGCGTCTTTCATTGCCGACGCGGGAGAGTCCTCAGCGTATGAAGACGCAAGTAGGAAACGCGTACAATACAAAAATTACTGGCAGATCAGATCCCGTCCCATCTCAACATTAAAAACCTCGTGCCTGATCCGAGGCATCGTTTTCTTCTGGAAAATGGCTGCCCCAACTCCCAGTATGTCCCTCAAATTAGTGCTGAAGGATACCGATCGGCGGCGACGGCCATGTGAAGCGGTCGCCCATACACTTCATACTTGAATCCTTGAAAAGTACTTATATAAATCAGAGAAGATTGAAGAGAAAAAGAACAAAGGAAATAGAAAATGAGAAGAGAAACATATCATAGTAGGCTTAAGTATCATTAATCTGCCAGGAATCTCCTTACAATTTTAATAAAACTCAATAAAGTTAGAGTTCTAACAGAAAAAAAAAAAAATAAAAAATGAATAGTAATTATTTACTGGCCATATTATTTTGATTTTAATAATTTTTTATAATTTTCCTTCTTTACCCTCTATTATTTTGATTTTAATAATTTTTTATAATTTTTCTTCTTTACCATCTATAATATTATTTTCTTCACTTAAATAATCTCACATTCCGTTAATATAAACTTTAGTAACGGAATATTTCGTTAACTTTTAACTTACTAATTAATTTCTATAAGAAAAGTCTTAGGTCCGAACCTCATCCCAATCAGAGTTGGCATAATTGTTAAGCATATACTTATTGTTATTCAATTAAATAAATTAGTAATTACAACAAAAAATTATACATATGTATTTTTTTAGTTTAGAATTCAATATGATGTTTACAATGTCTTTATTCAAAATAAATATTCATTATCAAAAAATTTAAAAAGATATATAATTTCATTAGTTATATTGTCTTTATTTTTTACAACAAAAATTATTCATTATCAAAAAAATTAAAAAGAGATAATTTCATTAGTTATATGTCTTTACCTTCTACAATAAAAAATATTCATTATCAAAAAATTAAAAAAGAGATAAAATTTCATTGGTTATATTGTATTTGTTTTCTACCATGCAAAGATTCATTACATTCACATCATATTAACTACTTGGGAAGATTGGTTGACAAAGAAGACATTCAAATAACCTAATAAATTGAAGCGTGAAATTACCCCGTAATATTTTTTGGATTACACCACAGTTGTTCACGTTAAAGGTAAATCGTATTTCTTTATTAATATGATTTAAAATGTATAAATTTTTACTACCAAAAGTAGTATTTATTTATACTATCATTTTTAGACGAAGTATTTAGAATATCGTTTTTACAAAATTGCAAACATTTATTTTAGTGACAATTATAATCAACCCTTCATATATTATCTTGCATTCATATAATTTGAATTATCAATTTAAATAAACAAATTCAACATTCAATTACATATGCATGAACATCTCATATATAATCTTGTATTGATATACTTTGAAGTACTTATTTAAAAATAAACACTAGACATTATCCTATTCGCGCAATACGTCTGAAAAAACTAGTAATAATAATAAACACAAATATGGTGGTAGCTGAAGGTGTGACCACCGCTAACCTCTGCATCGTTAGCAACGCTTCTTCTCTCGTCGCAGATTACATGGAAGTATTCATATGTCGGAGACTCTCCGGCGCCGGCGATGAAAGACGCATCTGGGAGATGCGTTTCTCGTATCATACAAGGAATGCATTGTCCACGTGCGTATTACTGTACGTATTGGAATACAAAAAAACGCAAGTGTTAATTGCGTCTACAGTATTTTATACTACAGACGCATCTTCCACATGCGTTCGGATAAAGTATTTCGAAAAAAAAAAAAAACAAATGGGGCATGCGTTTCTGACCTCAAACGCATGTCCCATGTGAGTTTTCCATGCATTCCTATTCCAATAAAAAAACACCCAAATTCTACCCTTCAACTTTTATTTCTTAGCAAACAAGGATATGATATTTTCATTATGTAGACCAAACAAAATGTCTACACCAAAAATTTGTGAAATGGAGTAAGAGTTGGAAGTAAAAAGTGAGGATAATGTAGTATTTTCCTTTATTTTTCTACCCAATTTTTTACAAACCAATTAATCCCGACTCTGTCTTTATCATCTGCCTATTAAAACCTCAATTAATTTTCTTACCTATAGTATGATGAAAGTCAATGTAATAGAAACCTAATATTTAACAGATTGTTATAGTACTCCCAACATATTTAGTTTACGAAAGGAAAATGACACTCTTTTTCCCTGAATTATATGTTTATAGCATTTTTCTTTTCCCTGAGTTATTCATGTATCTACATTTATCTCCGCAATTATGTTAAAAGTGGTAATATTTCTCCCTTTTATATTAGATGGACATTTTTACTCTTAAAAATAAGTGTTTCTTTTATTTTTTTTCTTCAATAAACTATTACTTATATGTGTGGATGACCATGGCTCGGTTCTAACTTAACCGGACACTGTAGCAACTGAAACAGTAGAGACGGTTTCGGTTACGATTCAGAATCGAAAAAAATAAAATAAAATAAAATAATTATTAAATTTAGAGTATTTTAAAAATAAATAATAAATAAATAAATTTTGAACTGGCGGTTCAAACCGAAACTGGAACAATCCTAAAAGGTTCCCGTTTGAATTTATCATTTTCCAGAGCCGTGAACCGGAACAAAACAACAATCATATCTACTTATATGTGGAATTAGAATAAATGTGAAAATGATCAAATACTATTGGTAAATTATAAATCGGTTCGGTTCTGTTCCAATTTCGGTTTTGAACCGCCGATTTAAAATTTATTTATTTATTTATTTTTGTAAATTTTATTTTTTATTTTTAAAATAGTCTAAATTTAACAATTATTTATTTTATTTTATTTTAGTTCTATATTGTAACCAAAATCGTCCCTACTATTTTGGTTTGGTTGTTATAGTACCTGGTTAGGTTCGAATCGAACCGTACTCATCCCTACATATAAACAAAAATTTGTTGGAAAAGAGAAATAAGTGAAATACTTATTTTACAGGTAAAAATGTCCATTTAACAATAAACGTGGGAAAAGTCGTCACTTTTACAATAACTTAGGGGACAAATATCGGTACATGAATAACTCAGGGGAAAAAAGTGCTATAAGCATATAACTCAAGGGGAAAATGTGTTATTTTCCCTTTACGAAATGAATTTTAAAGAAATATGAATATTATTACATAAAATATATCTATATTGGAGATGTGTGAACCTTAGATAGATCCCCTTAATTACATAAAAAAGTGCTATAAGCATATAACTCAGGTGCGCTCTTGGTGAAACCTACCTTGTGCACCTAACAGACAAAAAACCACAGGGAGGTAAATCAGCCTAAGGCGTCTAAAGCCGATCAACTCATACCAAGAAGACCAATAGACAACTCCTATGGGAATCAAACCTGAAATCTTGTGGTTACCAATTGTTCTGCTCAAGGTTGGATTTGTCTACGATCTAAGGACCGAATTTTACCAATCAAAAGATTGGGTTTCTAGCAATATCCAGTGATTAATTTTTGTCACTTGAAAGGTTAGATTTATCCCCATTTCAGGGGCCTCTTACTGATCTTACTAATCATAAGCGGGAGCGTTTCTCCTAATGCCCTTACTCGGGCTAACTAGTTGTAGCTAGTTTGAGTTCGGTCAAACCTTGACCTAGATTACATGGTTATAAGATTTTTCTTAGTCGACCGTGTTTAGTTGGTATAGATTGCCACATTAATCATTACGATGAGTTTTGAAAATCATAAATTATTTGAATGGGACGATTTTCCCTTTTTGCGCTCAATTTACGAGTCGAGAGTCCCGAACGGAGGGATGCTAAGAGACTCGAAGGTTTAACGATAGTGAGACCGGGAAGGTCACTTGCTCGGGAAGCGCATTACAGTGGCGAAGTGCTTTAGTGAGCTCCGTAGGCCAAGGGGGTTGTCCTACAATCCACTTAGTAGCCCCCCACTCCCTGTGTTGCGAGAATTGTCAACACAAGGTAGTAAGCGACCGGTGCTGATCCGGATATTAGGTATAAGGCCCATGGTTGGGCTTCTGATCAAGCGACCGATGCTGATCCGGAGATCAAGTAAAGGCCCATGGTCGGGCTTCTAGTCAAGCGACCGGTGCAAATTCGAAGATCATGTAAAGGCCCATGGTCGGGCTTCCGATCAAGCGACCGGTGCTGATCTAGAGATCAGGTATAAGGATCATGGTCGATGATGGTTTTGTGACCAATGGGTGGCCAGCCGGCGGGCCAACACTACCAGAAATGTATAATGATTAATCGGAAAACGGTCAAGATAGCCTCTCAAGACTCTCGTGTCTCATATTCAAAAGTGTCCCCCCCCCCGCCCCCCGCCCCCCACAAATGATGAGGAAAGCCTTTCATAATAGCTTTGTTCGACTGTTACATCATGACTCATGATAAATGCACTAAATGAGCTAATTTAAGTATAATAAATGCTCTCATTTACTCCCTAATTGTGGTTTGCCCGTTGTTCTAGCGCTCTACTTCTCAGAAACATCTGCTCCTTGATCGTGAACACTTCTTTCGTCGACCGACTCCGAGGTTCGGCCATCTGGCAAATCTCTTCTACTCAGACCAACCCCAACATCCAATCGTCTTCTTTTTTACACTCCTGAACTGACCGGCTGCACTTTTGCCCGACCGATCTTATTCACTCGCCCAGTCGGTCTCCCGATTCATGCGACCGGCCGACTGGGTCAGTCATTTGCCCGATGGGGACCCCAAAGCCTCCATGCCGTCAAGTTGGGCTAAACCGTGTAGCTAGCATGAGGCGATACCTTCGACTAACGATCCTTCCTTATTGACCACTACTTTAGTCGTATCTTCCCACCGGAGGGCTCACTCGTCCTTCAGTTATGCTCACCCTATTTCATCCATCTGATCTCACAACTCGATTGGCCTAGACTTATATCCCATTAGTCGGGTTTCTGATCAAGCGATCGGTGCTGATCCAGAGATAAGATAAAGGCCCATATTGGGTTTCCGATAGAGATCAAGTATAATCACTAAGAAGCGGAGAAGATTCACCGCTGAGAAGCGGAAAAGATTTCGCTGATAAGCGGGAATTATTCACCATTGAAAAAGTAGCATTACTGAGAAGCGGGATATATTCATCGCTAAAAAGCAGCGCCGCTGAGAAGCGAATAAGATTCATCGTTGAGAAGTGGAAAAATTTCATTGTTGAAAAGTGGCATCACTGAGAAGCGAGAAAGATTCATTACTGAAAAGCAGCATCACTAAAAAGCAGGAGCGGCATGGCTGAGACTGCTCCCGAGCTTAATTGCCTACTTAGTAGGGCTTTATGACGAGATTGTTCCCGTGCAGTGCTTAATTGCCTACTTAGTAGGGCTTTAAGCCAAGATTTTGTCCCAAGCTTGTTGCCTACTTTGTAGGGCTTAGGCGTCGGGTGGTGGAATGACCGACCTAACCGGGATTATATACAGATTTAGTATGACTATTCCATACGCAAAGCTAGGAATAGTGTAATTTACAAATAAAAATTGCAATACTAATTTTTACAGATCTGGAAACTTGTGACGACCTCGCGGCCACGATCTCAGGCCCCCGTTATCCGCTTCTGCCGCCTCTGAACCTCTGCGACCGCCTCGCTCCCTTCCCGGGCAACACTGTCGCGCATGGCCCCGCCACCACCAGCCGCCCCCGATTCGGCCGCTGCGCCGGTTCAACCACCATAGGTTGTACCCGATTCGTCCGCCGGTTCAACCGCCATAGGCTGCACCCGGTTCGGTTGCCATACCCGATTTAGCCACCACAGGCTACCCCCGATTCGGCTGCCCCACCCGGTTCAGCCGCCACAGGCTGCACCCGATTCGGCTACCCCTGGTTTAGCCGCCACAGGCTGCATCCGGTTCAGCTACCCCACCAGGTTCAGCCGCCACAGGCTGCACCCGGTTTGGCTACCCCCGGTTCAGTCGCCACTGGCCACACCCAGTTTGGCCGACCTAGGCCGGGTTTACCCGTCGTACTACCTTGGGCTTCGCGTAGTTATTTCATGGGCCGAGCCCAACTCTCTAATCCCCATCATAAGTCCTCCACTTATTTTAATCATTGACTAATGGTTAAAAGAAGTAGTGCAGTCCCATACTCGATCCATCTTTCCCTCTAGTCCTAGTCCATCTCAATCAACCAAAAAATCCCACAATCTCCTCCCCTTTCCTCTCAACCCCCCTTAAACTTCTCTTCCCTTGTCAATATAAAGCAGTTGGGTGTGATTTAACAAATCCTTGCCTTTGATCCACACAAACCCTAACCTCAAAGAATACTCCACCCTATTGTCTTCTCCTTCGACTAACCACCTCCACCGCCACCATGCACGATTCACCCGGTCCTCCCGCTCCCAGCGCCGCTATGGCTGCGCACACACTGCTGGAAGCCTCGCACCCCCATGCCGCCGCTGCCGTGCCTCCGTCGTCGCCACTCGCCCCATCCGCAGTCTCGGTCACCGCTGCTGGTTCTCTCGCGACCGATCGCACACCACCGTCCCCAACTTTGCGCCCCAACGCCACGGGCCGGGACGTTGACGCGCCTTAGTGCTTCGTCGCAACATTGAGTTTCCTTGAGTTCGCTCCACCATTATTCTCCACACCCCTCCAGATGTTCGTGCCGCGATCACAACCCGAGCCAACCCCTTCGCCGCCGTCGCCAATGCCGCTGCCGCCACCTGCCGAAGTCAGACCACCAACCCCCACGACTCGGCGCCGTTCAACTACACGGGCCCCTCACGATCCGCCGTCCCCAAGTCGGTACCCACCGTTATTAATTTGATCGATGAGGTACCTTCCCTTAGAATTTCTCCAAGTTATCGCTACCTAGATCCTACCGTGGTAAGGGGAATAGCCTCAAAACTGTCTCAAGATGAATATGTGTCTTTGGATGAGTGGTTGGGGGAGGAAGTGGAGATTATTGTTCCCACCCCTACTGATAATATGACTGCTCCCTCACGTCCCAACTTAGTGACCGTACATTATCATTCGGTCTTAGTGGGTCTACAATTCCCCCTTCATCTCCTAGTTTCTGAATTCTTGAAGGTTCACTAGGTGTCGTGAGGTTAAAGTGCCACCCTCCCTATCGTTATTCTTGCACTTATTTCATGTCGGTCAAACCGAACCCTTCCTCCACTTATATCCGGCCTTCGGGTATAATTTTTTGACACCTCCCTCCTCCCTCAAGAGTTGGAAAGAGAAGTTTGTGTTCGTAGAGTTCACCCCTGATATTGCGCAATTAGGCTTCACGAATACTTGGTTTCCTCACATTAGTAATTTCACACCCCCTTCGTATCCTGGTTTGGATGGTCATCGGACTCTCATATGCGATGGTGGGCCCTTCGACCAACGACGTTATCATGATCCCATCCACACTCATCAGCTCAGCACCCAAATGCCCTTCCGTAAATCCTGATCTACGCTTTTTTTTTTATTTCGCTACTAGTGTTTGCTATACGAATAATATGCCTGATCATGTGTATTTCAGCACCGCTTACTAGTACCCCGCATATGTATCGTGTGTACCGTACCCGGGGCCAAGCAGCCTCTAATACCCCATCGGATGATGAAGATATGGGTGTTCTCCCTGATCCTACAATAGATGGGGGGAATTCTAGTATGATGGATGTAGAGGTTGGAGGTCCGAGCTGCGAACCCGCAAGGGATCCAGCCCCGCCATCCAGCGACCGCCCTCCGTCGCCCTGGCGCGATGAGTATGAGCCGCATAAACCACTAGCAGCCCGTGGTGTTGGCATGCCACCTCCCCGAGCGCTGCATCCTTATAAGCCCAATTACATAGAGGCGATACGACATGGAGTGCAGGATATGGTGCCTGCTGGGCATCGATTCTAGATGGATAGTAGCCCTATGGAGGCACTTAGCTCCCACCTGGCGGGTGACGTTATGAACGAAAGTGTCCACCCCCTGCTTTTTTGTTCTAGCACCGGTGATCTCTAATTTTTTTTTCAGCTGACCATGCAGGCTCTCGGACAGCACCATCGGCTGCAGGAGGCTATGCGGGAATACGCAGAATCCGAACAAGTGCGTATGGCTCTAGCTAATGATTTGAGCCGATCTGAGGAGCGTTATGGTAGAGTGTGCGCTGTCCACGATGTCTTACACTCGGACTACACTGCTCTTCGTGAGGACTATGAACGTCTTCAGGCAGAGCATTAGACTCTTTAGGCTCAGGTTAAGCAGCGCCAGATCGACCACGTCGCTGCGATGCAAGGAGACGTCCTAGATTGGCGCGGTACTCCTGACTTTGTGCGGGCTGCTGATGAGCTTGCCTTGACCCGCATGCCTCTCCTCCTGCAATCGTGGTTGGCTACTTCTAACATGTCTGGTCAGCCTATGGTTGACGTCATGGCCGGCTGGTTTGACGTTCAGCACTTTATGGTTCCCCCACCGATTAAGATTTTTCAGGATTGGGCGATAACTCCAGGCGGGAGACTGGCCATGGGCGGCGGAGACATGGTTGAGGGATACGAACGACGGTCAGGCTCGCATTGTGCGTGAGGGTGAGGCGGCGTTCTATTTGGGGAAACAGCACATGCAGGAGCTCCTGTATGCCAAGTTGCAACGCCGTTTTTCTAGCTTCAACATAACAGGGTGGAAGCTGCCTGAGGTGTTGCCGCTACAGCAGCCTTTCGACCCCGCGCCGCACGTCTAATCTTCTGATAACGGGTTCCTGGTCACTCCGGAGAGAGCTAGAGCTGGAGTTACTTCTTCTATAGCGGTGCCATCTGATCCGCCAGCGGCGCCATCTGATCCATCTGATCCGCCGCCTTCTGATCAGGGCACTGGTGGCACGGGGATCGGTGATAGCGTGAACCCCTCAAGCTTAGAGGGTTACACCCTGCTTTCGGGTTCGAGCGTATCTGGTTCGGCAGAGGGGTCTGCTGCGCCCACTTCTTGAGTGAGCCAGGGAGTGTCCCGGTCGCATGATTAGTTTCTTTATTTTTCATCATTTTTTTGAACTGTACTTTCGGACATTTTGTCTTTGAGTTAATGGACTTTTGTTTTTTATTATTACTATTACTACTATATATATATATATATATATATATATATATATATATATATATTGAGTGTGTGGGCCGCCTGCTACTTCATGCTGGCACCGTGCACTCTTTTTTTTTTTTTAAACTTTTGCATGCCGGGTTGCGTACCTTACCCTACATCCCCGGGTAGAGTTATGTACCTGCCGGGTTTGGGGATCGCGTCCCCTTACCCAGAGGTGTATGTGAGTGCGTGGGCAGCCTGCTACTTCATGTTGGCACCGTGCACCCTTTTTTTTTTTTGATACGTAAGAGGTCTTAACTTAGACTCGCTTGGCTTGCGATAAAAATGCAGCTTTATTCGTAATTAGGAAATAATGCGTATGTACACAATTATTAGGTTACCTTGCGGAGATGTCACTCTTCTATTCCTTAGTCTACTTGGCGCTAGTGGAAGAAGCGCTTTAGGTGATGTGCATTCCAGAGGCAGTTTAAGGAGTGGCCTTGCATGGATTCCAGTTTATAAGATCCGTCACGCACGATTGAAGCTATTTTGTAAGGGCCCTCCCAGCTCTTTGCCATTTTTCCGCCTTGTAGGGGTTTGCTGGCCTCTCTCCTGCGCAGCACTAGGTCGTCGACTTGGAAGGTCCTCAGCGTACTCGAGAATAATGGTATCGCTTGGCTGGCCTCTGATATTCAGCGAGGTTTCTGCGGGTCTGCCCTCGCCATTCTTCCAGCAGATTTAGTTCTACCTTCAGGTGTTCGTCATTTCCCTCGGGCTCATATTGCGTTACCCTTCTCGACGGGACGTTCACCTCCACCGGCACTCTGGCCTCTCAACCACACGGATCCTGTTGCCTCCACTTTCTTTTTTATACCGTCCAATATAGTGCTGTTAGTGTTTTCTACTTGCCCCTTTGCTTGTGGGTATGCCACCGCTACCCTAGTGTGTTCTACGCCGTAGTAAGGGCAGAAATGGCTAAAGTCGGGCTTATCAAATTGCTTGCCGTTGTCTGACATGATCTGGATGGGCACACCATACCCGGTGAATATGTTTTTCCATACGAACTTGCGGCATTGGTGCGAGGTAATGGATGCCAAGGGTTCCGCCTCTACCCACTTGGTAAAATAGTCTACAGCGACTATTATAAACTTCAGGCCTCCTACACCCTTCGGAAAAGGTCCTAATAAGTCAATTCCCCATCTTGCGAATGGGATTGCAACTGTGACCGGGGTGTAATAAGATGCTGGACGGCCAGGTAGAATCGCGAATTGCTGGCAGATTCGGCACCACTTCACATAGTCTAAGCAGTCAGCCCGGATTCTTGGCCAGTAGTACCCTTGCAAAATTACTTTGCGGGCAAGGGTCTTAGCTCCTTGGTGAGCAGTGCATGTGCCTTCGTGTATTTCTGCCATTACTGCTTCGGATTCGGCTTTTGTGAGGCATTTTAACAATGGCCCCCCAAAAGATGTTTTGAAAAGTTCGCCGTCCAAAATTCGGTATGATGGCGCCATCATCGCCACCTTCCGCGCCCGAGTCGGGTCGCTCGGGGCGACGCCTTTGGTCTTATATAAGACCATCTCGTTCATCCACTCATCCTGGGCGGGAGTGGTGACCAGTACCTCCTCTTTCTCAATGCTCGGGCAGCTCACCTCAATGACTTGTGTGATCCGATATATGTATTCTAGATTCTCATCGACACCTTGGGTTAGGCGAGATAAGAGATCTGCCTCCCCATTTTCTGTTCTCGGGATTTGTTGTAATTCCCACTGTTCTAGTCCCGCTAGGAGTTGCCGGACTATCTCCTTATATTGCCTCATTCTGTTTTCGCGGGTCTCGAACTGGTCGTTAACTTGCCCTACTACCAGTCGGGAGTTGGATCTAATCTTCAGGCGACACGCCGGTAAGGTTTTTGCGAGTTTTAGTCCGCCGATTAGGGCCTCGTATTCTGCTTCGTTGTTTGATAATTGGAAGTTGAAATGAAACGCTCGGTACACCTTGAAGCCCTCGGGTGATATAAGGACCATGCCACCTCCACAACCTTTTTTGCTGGAGGCCCCATCTGTGAACAACTCCCAATCCCGCGGGGTTGTCTCCTACTTGTTTGTCTTTTCTCCTGGCCTACCTTGGGCCGTACACTCTACGATGAAATCCGCTAGGGCTTATCCCTTGATGGCCGTCCGTGGCTTATACTCCAAATTGTACTAGGTCAACTCCACTGCCCATTTTACCATCCGCCCTAATGACACGGGGTTCCTCAAGACCGACCCCAGAGGCTGGTCGGTTAGCACTATTACATGGTGGGATTGGAAGTAATATACCAATTTGCGGACTGTGCGCACCAATGCATAGACTGTCTTTTCCAGTGGGGTATACCTCAATTCGGCGTTGTGCAAAGCTTGGCTCACATAATAAATGGGTGTCTGGAACCCAGTCTCCTCTCATAGGAAAACCGAGCTTACTGCCGCCGCGACCACGCCCATGTATACATAGAGGGTTTCTCCTCTCTCTAGTTTTGACAGAATGGGTGTGGAGGCTAGGTAAGCTTTGAAATGGTCGAATGCCTCCTGGAATTCGGCATTCCATACGAAGCCTTCTCTTCACCTCATGACCTCAAAGAGATGCAGCGAGTGCTCCGCCAGTTTCGACATAAAATGACTCAGGGCCGCCAGCCTCCCGTTAGCCTTCGTATATCCTTCACCGAGGTTGGGGGTTGCATGTTCAGGATGTTCCGGGCCTTCTCGGGGTTGACTTCAATACCTCTATGGGTCACCATGAATCCCAAGAACTTTCCCCCTTTGACCGCAAATGCGCACCTTTTTGGGTTCAAACGCAGGTTGTGTCATTCTATGGCTTCGAATCATCGTGTGAGGTGTTGCAGGTTGTATCAACTTCTTGGCTTTTGATGAGCATGTCGTCCATGTATGCTTCCATGATGTTTCCTAGTAAGTCCTTGAAAACTTCTGCCACCATTAGGGCTGGGCACGGGTCGGGTTCGGGTTCGCCCCGTGGGCATTTGGGTCACCCGAAATATTTCGGGTTCTAAAATTTCAAGC
>CM008336.1:29655553-29668299 GCA_002525835.2 Ipomoea batatas | reverse complement strand
GTATAGGTATTCCTCTCCCTTGAGAGTTTCTAGTAGCACTTGTAGAAGCCATTTGTTCAGTTCGGATGCTTTTCCTTCTCGTTGCCTTATTGATTTCCGATATGTAAGGAAGTAGTCCTTGGTTTCCTTTTGCTCTTGTGTGCATTCACCTATTAAGATATTCAAGAAAGCAAACAATCCTCTATTGACTAGAAGTAGTCAATAGAGGGTAAGTAACAAAACAAGTAAAACAAAAAGATGGAATTAACAACACTCAAGTTCGCAAAAGCATTCACTTAAAGAAAAGCAAAGCAATAGCAAACAATTGCCTCACCGGCAACGGCGCCATTTTGACAAAGGGGTTTTCTTTCCTTTTTTCAATATTGGATAGTGGTGATTGTGCGGTGGTTTGTCAAAAGATGTAAAAGAAATAAACGAAGAGTCTTGACTCCCCGAGTGTCAGTCTCGAAGGAGGTAAGTCGAGAGATTGCTATGCTTTTGTTCAAGGAAATGCGTGATGGAACATGCGAGGTTGTTGGTGAAAGTGGAGTGGCATTTATAGTGTGTGTGATCAAATAAGGTAAACAAAAGTGAAATAACAAATAATAGAAAGCAAGGGAATGAATTGTGCTATCAATGTTGCCTCACGGTGTGTATTAAGTAGTGGACTAATGATTCAATCGTGTTGGCTATTCAAGAGTGTGTTTTCTTAGTCCTCTTCCACATTTGTGTACTAAGGCTTCTTAGGCTTAGGAATACCATTTAGTAACCAAAAGCCCTAAGAGACATTTTATCAAACACCTAAGCTTCACACATTCCTACTATTCCCAATCATGGAATTCCATAGGATCTAAGGTTGAAAAAGCTATCTCCTAACTCAAATCAATATCATGATAGAGTCAAGGTCTCAAACTCTCAAGAGATTGGCCAAATATACTCAAGATCAAATCACATCAACAATCAATAGACAAGAATAGATATCTAACATCAAATGAATCAAGTCCACAATAAGAATTGAGAAATCACACTAAGCAAGCATAGATTTACACAACTCAATCCCTAGATAGAATTAGCTAAGCATATTCATGGATTCAGAACCATAAATCTAATTCAATCTAAGAAAATGAATTGCAAAATAGAAATAGAAATTAGAAATAAGATTCAAGATAGAAGTCACCTAGTAAAATGAAATTAC
Source organism: Ipomoea batatas (assembly GCA_002525835.2). NCBI lineage: Eukaryota > Viridiplantae > Streptophyta > Magnoliopsida > Solanales > Convolvulaceae > Ipomoea > Ipomoea batatas. Next base: position 29,667,125 of record CM008336.1, on the reverse strand, counting down.
AACTTCAATTCAAGTTTTTGATCTTCAATTCTTCATACAAAATAGAAATCTCTCTCAATGTAAATCTAAGTTATGAAATCTAAATTCTAAGATGGAATTATTGGGAACCTCTAAGAACTAAAAATTTAGAAATTCTGAAAAATCCTATCTAGCTTCCTTAAATAGCCTCCCCAAAATTGTCCTACTTTAATTTCCTCCGCATGTCTCATCCATGTACTCATCTACGCGTGGATGGACACGTGGATGGCTACTGGATTTTGTCCATGTTGACCCAGTGCGTGGATGGTACATCCTAGCTATCCCGGGACTCTTTTCTGCTCCTGTTTGCTCGTTATGCCCATATCTCTTGCCGAGTGGCTCCTAGGACCTGTAAAACGTCCTAAAGTATACCAAAGGTAGCTTTGCATGTGGTTATCTAATTAAAGCACAAAATATCGTGTATTAGTCACACAAGGATACTAAATTGTTAATAAACTACCCCGATATAGACCTAAGTAATCAGTCATCTTGGGAGCTTATCAATAATCACAAATATTAGAAAAATCATTGCAAAGGGAGTCATCCTCACAAGGACCACAATTATAATCATCAAAGAAATCAACACTCCCACACTCATTAGTATAATCACCATAAACAAAGCCTATGGAATCATCCTTCCGAAAATAAAAACAAGTATTATCACACACATAAAGATCATCATTGCGATTCAAAGGGGAGTCATCCACACAAGTGTCAAGAGTGTTTTCAATGCAAAGTTGAGCACAAGAATTTTCAAGACTATTAGCACAAGAAGGATCAAGAATGTTACCACATATCGGCTCTTCATCTTCCAACACTATTTCAATGTCCTCATCTTCACTCTCCATCTCTACCTTCTTTTGATTTTCCAATTCAGAAATTGGAACTTCTTCAAGCACCGGGGCGTTACACTCCACTACCTCTTCAACACTCACATCTTCACAATCATTTTCTTTTCCAACCTCATCTACAACCCTTGGATTGGCTTCCAAAATCGGGAGATCATCTACAAGTGGGTAATTAACCCGTGGTGAAATTCTCTTCATGAACTTCTTCCGTCATTGATAGCATCTTTGTTTCAATATCGTCCAATGGAAGACCTTCCTCTCGGAGGGTGACAAGACATTCCTTTAATTCACTCTTAATTTCGGCCCTTAAATTGGTCGTGTACTCCTTGGCCATCTTTGTGAATGCTTCTATATTTTCCTTTAAAATCTCAATCTCATCCTTGGTCGGTGGGAGGTAATCACAAGGATTGGTAGGGGTATGATATGGAATGGAAGGTGGTGTTTCAAATGGGTATATAACATTATTTCTTTCGTGGGTTGTGGTGGAGGTGGGTAGTAGTTGTTTGGGTGGGAGGTGGGGTATGAATATGGCTCGTGAGTATAGCTTGGGTTGATCTTTTTCATCATTTGGATAAGCTTTTTATCAACACTTTCGAATAAAACTTTAAAGCTCAACGAGTCCTCTTGAAGAATGGCGGATTGTGGGGGGGGTTCTTCTTGACAAGGTGGAGGTGGGTGTGCATATGGTGGTGGATGATGGCTAATATGTGCTTTTGGCAAGGTTATCGAAGCCCTACAAAATTAATATTGGCTCACTCCACTAATTTGTAGTAGTGGCAAGACCATGTCGAATCCCAAGAGAACTAATAAGTCTCATTTCTTAAATTAAAAGGACTCAAGTAAGAAAAATAGTATGAAATAAATAAATTAAACTAAAATCGTTAACAAGCTCAAGAATGTTGAATTTTGATTCAAGGAAAAACAAATGGTAAAGATGTGACTTAGATCATTAGCTCTTACAAATAAAGTTGAGATTCAAGTACTTAGCCAAAGACTAATCAAGATAGCCATAATTAGCCTTTGATCTCCCTGAATTAATTGATTCAAAGTAAGCATTCAAACTAACAATTGTTATTGAATAAACTAGGGACGATAGTGTTCCATATTCACCCATTAACATCATTACACTTAAATGGAAAATAACTAAGCCTAAATCACAGATTGAGATAGCTAAAATCTGCAACTTAGTCTTCATGTCCTTTATGTACTAATCACAATAATATAATTACTACAAACTACTGAGTCTAATAGTTTATGACAATTACGGATCATAAACTCATAGATAGCAATAGGAAAACAATAATAAACTAAGTTGTCAATTTAATTCATTATCAGTCTTCCTGTAAAATTAACTTTAATGATACAGGAAGTACATGAATCCAACAAATTAATTGAAATAAAACCTCTCTAAATTCACAACTAGAACTTCAATTCCTTGAATCAAAATTAAGAAAATTAGCTAGACATAGAGCAAACTATTCTAAAATTCTAAGAATATGAAAAGAACAATATGCCAAATACATCATAACAGCTCTCCTTTAATAGGGTTCCAAATCAACAATTCCTCCTAAAATCAATGCTTTTACCACATTAAAGGTTGATTTCCCTAACAATTTCAACTTCAAATTCAAAAGTATGTTTAATTTTTTATCTTCCGCGAACGAGAATCGGTCGAAGTGGCATGGTCCGAAGCTCCTTGAGCCTTCTATTTCGCTGTTGCGCCCTGTGCGTAAACTGTAACAAGAAAACAAATAAAAACATACACACTACATGCAAAGAACAAATAATTTGATTAGAATTCATTAGGTTATTACCATGAGGGACCCACTCAACTTATTAATATAAGTTAATAGTAACTAATAAGCTTAATTACATTTTAAACATATTAACAGATACTACATTGTAACAGAGTCAGTATTACTCAAAAAACATATTAACTAAGTTATTTAATCCTAACATAACCAAATATACTAAATTGATAAAATATAAAGTATAAATAATAATTATAAAAAATAAAGTATAAATAATAAAATTAACCTATAAAATCTTATTTAAATCAAGGTATAAAATATGATCATCATAATTCCCCCACACTAAAACTATGCTTGCCCTCAAGCATATCCTCATTCCTCTAGCATAAACCTCTTCAACTCCTTTCAAACCTATCTAGAAATATCTCAAAAATCATTATATATTTAAGGACTAGAGGTGAAACACACTAAAGAGAACAAGCATGGTTTATTGATTACACTTGAAAATAAATAAATAAAATGACTCACTAGTTTTATCAAAAGCAAATGAACAAGACTTAACACCCTCACAAAGATTCAAATTCACTCATTGCACTCATAGTGTTTAAGGTATAGTGTATCAAACTCTCCAATCAAAACATAGCAAATAATCTCATAGGCTTGTAAGTAAATCAAATCTACACCACTAACAAACATGAATTAAACCACGAATCAAAGGGTCTTTCATTAAAGGTTGTAACTTGGCTAGGGCATAGGGATATGGTAAAAGGAATTTTTAGGCTTAACAAGTTGAAAGAATTGAACCACATAAGCCTTTACACAAAATTTTACCCTAGGAAAATTACAAAGCCTTAAACATACTTTCATTATTCCATTGCCTTCACATTTCATTTTTATGCTTTTTTACTTCTTCATTCATACCATTTTTGCTACCTTTATACAACTTTATTCAAACTCTTTTTTTTTCTATTTTTTTCTCCAACACTTTTTCCTTAATTCTCCTCATTCTTTTCCTTTTCCAGATTTCCCAACTTCAATTTTCTCGAAGAAAAACAATGTTTCACATAAAGAGAATCATCACTTGGAAAAATTAATTCAACTCCCAATAAAAGCTACACTTTTTAGTTTCCAATTGTATCTTGAACTCACAATAAACACTTTATTGACAATAAGAACAAGCAAAACTTTGTGCAAATAGACCAATATGATTCCTTCAATCCAAGGGTTCAACATTTATTGGGGAAAATTAACAAAGAAAAGGGAAAAAAAGGCTTGTAGTGTGGCAATTAAAAGAAAAGAAAGGCTAAAAGTTCAAAGTGGCTCACTAGGAGTTAGAATGCAAGGTAGGCTTTTTGGCTAAAAGTGACCCAACCTAGGTGCCCTATTCATCTTCATGTTCTAAATCACTTAAATGTGGTCTCAAAATGCATTTAAGAGCAAGTTCTAGCATGCACAAGCCATGTTTGATATCACACAACAAAGAAAATTGAACAAAGTGTTGTTCTTTAGGCTCAAAAGCTCACCAAAAGATTCAAATCGCATCAAGTCTTGCACATTTTCATTCAATAAAACTAACAAGGAATTGAAAATATAACTTTTGTATAAAAAAGAGAGATAATAAATATAAAATAAAACCATGCTTGCTTCTCTCATGTGTTAAAACTCTAAACCAAAAATATATCCTAACTTAATACATATCCCTAAATAACAAGAAAGTAATCATCAGTGTGCAACACTCGCCCCCACACTTAATTCATGCATTGTCTTCAATGCATGCACACATAAAAACATCACATATTCACAAAGAAATTGAGCATATTTTAAGAAAACATATTTGAAAATATAAAAAAACAAATTAAGAGAAAAAAATGAATTATTGAATTGGGTTGCCTCCCAAGAGTGCATTTGTTTAATGTCGTTATGCCCGACACAACCTTGTATGTGTCTTTATCAATCAAAATACTCTGGGAGGGCTAAATCAACATCTTTCAAACTCAAAATTTCTATTTCCTCATGAAAGGGCTTTAACATGTGACCATTAACCTTAAAAAGTTTCCCTGTATCAATGCTTTTAATCTCTATTGCACCATAAGGAAAAATGTTAGAAACAACAAAAGGTCCAATCCAACAAGTACGTAACTTACCAGGCATAAGCTTCAAACGAGAATTGTATAATAAAATCTTTTGTCCTACCTCAAAACTTTTTCTCAAAATCATGTTGCCATGGAACATCTTAAATTTCTCCTTGTATAGCCTGTAATTTTCATAAGCATCTAACCTCAACTCTTCCAATTCTTGCAATTGCAATTTCCTTTCTTCACCAGCCTTCTTCATCTCCATATTTAAGCGTTGTACTGCACAATATGCTTTATGTGCAATCTCTATGGGCAAATGACAAGCTTTTCCAAAAACCAACCGATAAGGAGATATCCTAAACATAATACTTAGTTTCACTTCTTATTTTTTCTTTTCTAGACTTACTAAGGTAATCAGGTAAAGCTCCAGTGACTAAGTAATTAACAAGATCAGCATACCAAGGAACTATACTAGACATCTGGAACAACTGTTCATCAGGAAAACTTTAAGAAATAGGAAGTGTATCTTCATCTCTTACCAATCTACTTAGATGATCCGCCATTGGATTTTCAGCTCCCTTTCAATCCTTTATTGTCAAAGCAAACTCCTGAAATAATAAAATCCATCTTATTAGCCTAGGTTTAAATTTTTTTTCCCAAAAGATACTTCAATGTTGCATGCTAATAAAAAAACTATGACTTTAAAACCAAGCAAATAAGATCTGAATTTATCTAAAGCAAAAATGACAGGTAAAAGTTCTTTCTCAGTTGTGGAGTAACTGCACTGCGCAGCATTCAATGTTCTTGAAGCATAGTATATGACATGACTTTGCTACCCAACTCTTTGGCCCAAAACAGCTCCAACTGCATAGTTGTTGGCATTGCACATAATCTCAAAGGGTGAATTGTTGTTTCAATTTGTCGTTGTGGTATGATGTCTTGAGAAATCCTTATCTTTGCTTATTGAATATTGTTCATTCAAGAATCTTATCCTTTAATAATGTCTATATCTTGCGAGTATTGGAATTCTATGTCTTCTTGTTGATATCCATGATTCTATTAAGTATTTTTCACCCCGTTATGTTCTTGCATCAATCCTTTGAAGTTGGTATGATTCTCTTGGAATTCTTGTTATTGAATTGAGTTTGAGTTAGTACCCTTGTTCTACTTCGTATATGTATTCTCTTGGAATCCTATATATTTATGTATCTTTTGATTGAGAGATATGTGTCTTTGATAAACCTCCGAGATACCCTTAAATCAAGCTTATATTAGGGTGTTTTGTCACGTCTATAGCATCCTTACATGATGAATTATGCTCATAAATGCTTGAAATTCACTAACCAACACACGAAAGCTACTTTTAGCCTAAGAGGTGAAACAGGAGCCCCGGGAGCAAATAGGAGCAAAAGTTGAGCTTAAAGAGCGAACCAGGCAAGATCGGAGCCCCGGAGGACCCAACAGGATGGCCACACGCGTGTGAGCGTGCATGGAAATAATCTAGTAGCCTCCCACGCACACTCACACGCGTGTGAGCAGGCGTGGAGACTGCATTGCGCGAATTTTGACTAGGGTTGCTTTTTCGGAGACTATTTAAACCCCTTTGATGGATTTTCTGAGGAGGTTCCCAGAAATTTAGTTTTCCCTTTCCTTAGTTTTTCCTTTGGAGAACTTTCTCCATTTTTCTTAGTTTTTCATTTCTTAGTTTAGATAGATTTCCATTGTAGCAAGACAACAAGCTTGGATTGAAGGTTTACTTCACTCTAGGTGATCTCTATTTCATTTCTATTATATTTAGTTATCTTGTTCTTGGATTAAATTAGCTTTTGTCTTGAATTTCATAGCATGAGTGGCTAGTTTAATCTAGGGATTTGGATTGTGTGATTGAATGTTGCTAGTGTGATGATCTTATCTCTATATTTTGGATTTATATGCTTATGTTGTTGGATTATCTATTCTTGTCTATTGATAGATGTTTTGATGAGATCTTGTTTGGATTTGGCCAATCTAGATGAGAGATTGAGCTCTTGACTCTTTCATGTCTTTGATTAGAGTTAGGATTTGAAGCTTGACACAATCATAGTTCCTATGGACTTCTTAAGAATAGTAGGATAGTGTGTAGCTTAAGTGTTTGATAAATTTCCTCTTAGAGCTTTGGATGCTTGAAGGCACTCCTAAGTCAAAGAAGCCTTAGTACACAAAGGTGGAAAAGGACTAAGACAACACACTCTTAAATAGCCAACATCCTAGCATTCCCGATCCATTACCTTAGTCACACCACAATGCAACATACATGAGCACTATCCAATCCCTACCCCTTTTACATATTTGCAAACCCTTTTTACTTTACTACTCTCTTGCACTCAACCCAAACCTATGAACTCCTCTCACTCACAATCCACCATTCACCACACTCGAATCCCATGCATGACTCAATCAAGTAAACTCCTGAACACTTGATACGCCTCCACGTCCCTCCTTCGAGACCGACACTCGGGAAGTCGTTGACTTTCCGTTTTAACATACAAATATCTTTTGACATCTCACCCTATCACATACAAGTTGTTGCCAGTCTTGTTGTTGAATCCTTCTTTGAGATCGTTATGTTGGTTGTGGAACCATGTGGGGACTTACTATGACATTATTCTTTGGCTCTGGTGAATTTTGGGCTCCTGGTATAAACGAATCATGGGTGTAAAAGATATTAACTAACCCGTTGGACTTGGAATCCTAATAGGGGGTGTATATACTTAAAGTTCTATATCTGTTTCTATTGTGGTAAGGTCCACTTATCGAGCGGAGGTGACGGACGTTGTGTGGGGAACGATGTTCACCGAGGGCTTAACTGCGGTGAAGTCATGCCTTATCTGACTCACTTGGTACTATTTGTGCCATTGATGATTGGTGGGGAACCCTCCATATTGGTTCAACAATTTTATTTGGTGGATATGCTTATAATGACTACACGTTATGTGATCGGTGGACTATGTGGTGGATTGGTATTTTTGTGGATTGATCTCTTTCTTTGCTTACATTTGTATCTCTAAATACTCTTGAGAGAGCTTGCACTTGCGGTACTCTTTTGTTAAGTATTGTGGTTATGTCTCGTCATGATACCTTTTTGAGTTTTGAGCCTTGCAGTGGTCTTATATCTCTTTCATGTGTTGATCTCATGTTTAAATGTTTAATGCTATTGTGGTGTATAAGTCTTTTGAAAACATTCCATAGAGTTGGCTAGCGGATGTGTGCATATGCTATATGTCAGTCTCAAAACTTATATTGAATATCAAAAGTATATTATGTACCTTTACGTGTTGGAGTGGGGTTTACTTAGCAATATTTGCTAATTGTTTTAACTTATGATTTTAGGTATGGAGTAGAGCCTGTCGCGAGCGCGTTAGCATACCCTATAGTTCTATCTCTCTCTCTCTTAGCTAGTTTGAGTTGTCTCCATCATCTAACCATTGAGTTGTCTCTTGCTTCTTCATCTAACCATTGGTTCCCTTTAACGCTATAAGAAATCTTTCCAAGCATACCATGTGATAGAGTTTTGTAAGGGTTAACACATTAGAGCTTTATACAACACAAATTGATCACAAATGGGCAACAAAGTATCACCAATTACCCCTAATTAGACCATTTTCTATAGGTATCTTTGGCACTTATCAGCAACAACCCCAAATCTCGCCTCAAATCCCTAATTCTGCGCGAGGTAACTGCCTTTTGGTATGCACCCAGTCAGGTACCGCCTCCCGACTACCTACTTGGACTGAGCCACACAGATTTACACAACCTGGGCTACATATTCGTTCCCCGCTCGATCAGCCAGCGAGTTCCAAGTATTGGTCTTCTCGGGTCAAGTACCCTAATCGGGGTATCCATCAATATACACACTTCGTATATTTACCCATTCATTTATTACATTGTTATGGTACTAGCTAGCTTTACCCACTACAACTTCCGTTTAAATATTTTTGGAGGATGAAGAATAAGAAGATGAGCTTTTCGAGATCGATTTAGCAGTGCTGGATAGCTTGCTGCCGCCGCGATATTGTTGGGACGATGACAGTCGTTTCATCGCTGCAACGAGTTATCTTCTCGAGTGTTAGTGGCTGTCTCTGGGTTACACACAAAACATAGAAGAATTGTTGGGAAATAATTCTCGAAATACCCAAGAAAATGGACGAAATAGAAAATCCACTAAAACAAATATTACAAGGGAAAAGTAATCCACGAAGGATTACAACAAAACAAAAGAAATACAGGAAATTCCAGGAATTTAAACCTACAACAAAGGTTAGATAAACCTGGAATACAGGGACGGTGTATAACGGACTTTGGGGTAGTTGTAAGTACGAGTCGTGATACACTTTCCTTAAAACCTTATTTACCGCTTCCCGGGGTGCTGGAACGTTGCGGCCTAGGTTTCCCAGGATAAAACGTATTACGGTCCTTGCGTTTGAGCACACAAACTCGGGAGCCAGCGAACGAGAACGTGGGATGAACACAGGTGGCTTGAAAGAAGGAGAGCAGAGTTTCGATGTGGGAAAGTATTTCGTGTATATCACGTATCTTCTTCTCTCATGTTATAAAATCTGCTGCTCACCTAGAAATATATAGGAGATGAAGGATTAATGGCATTTATCATGGCATTCATTCCTGGCAAGGTAACCTCCACCCACTAACCAAGAATTAACTCTGCCATTAACATGAAATTAACTCTAAAATAAATATTGGAATTAATCTGAAATTAATTCCATAATGTATTGAGTTAATCACCTGAACGGTCACTACGGAAGTGAACCGTTTTGGCCAGAGTATCTTTCGAGAGGTCACTGCAGTTACGTGCGGAAGATCGCCTTCGAGAGGTGACTCAGAGCTACGATTGATCGACTTGTGCAAGCTTCGAGAGTTCAACTCTTAGCCGCAAGAGATCGACCGGTGCGACCAGGAGATCACCGCTATCGCAAGCTTCCATCGCAACTGCGCCTCGAGACATCGCATGTCTCGCGCGCTGTCAGTCTCGAGACATCCCTAATGTCTCGAACTGCCCAGTCGAGACATCCCTGATGTCTCGAACTGCCTAGTCGAGACATCAACGATGTCTCGACGTTGCACTGCCGCTCGAGACATCGATGTCTCGACGCAGCTCGAGAGATGATCTCTCGAAGGCTGTGGACTGAGATGGATAAAATCGTTCGGATTTTTGGAATAACTTAGCCCCCAAGGCCAGCCAATTTTTCGGACGACATTCGTGCCCGCACACACAGAATTTTTTTCCATTATTCTCACAATTATAATGGTTTAATTATTCTCAGAATTTGGTAAATAAAATTTTGTTACCAATTAAATTTTATTAATTTTTTTACCAATTAATTAGTAATATTAGTTTGTGTGGGGAAGTTGAAGGGGATGATTTTACTTTTATTAATAGTATTGATATGTGAATATAAAAACAATATATTACCAATTAATATATATTAGTTTATTTCGATTTCACATTTTCTTACTAAATAAGCTTTATTAATTATTTGACTAATAAAAGATTTAATTAATTGACTACAAAAGTTTGGGCGGGAAAATGAAATAGGAGGATTTTACTTTTATATATAATATAGAAGTATAGATTCAATATTTTTAATTATATGTCCAAATGGTTGATACGATATTATAAAAATATAGAAAGTAAAGTAATTAAGGTAACCAAATTATTATTATTATTATTATTATTATTGTTATTATTATTATTATTATTGTTGTTGTTGTTGTTGTTGTTGTTGTTGTTGTTATTATTATTAAAGGAAATGACGGGAATGATGTGTAGACTTTAGGCTATATAAGGTATGTCTAAATAGAATAGAAATTTTGTTCTATAATTATTCTATGCGTGACTATTAAATTATGTTTTCTTTTTCATTTTTTCTTTTTTATTGTTAATATTATTAGTATTAATCATTAAATTATGGACCCTTTTTTTTTAATTTTCTTTTCTATTGTTTCCTCAATAAATTTTCATTTTCTATTGTTTGGACAGAAGTGGTTGGACGGGAAAACACGAAATGGAAATTTTGTTAGGATTTTTCATTTTATTAGTAACCTTATTATTATTAGTCCATTTCCTGGTAAGTTAATTTCGTTCTGTTTTCTATTTTTCCCGTAAGTTAATTTTGTTTAATTTCCTTTTTCATTTTTCATTTTTACTGCTAACATTATTAATATTAATCATTGAATTATGAATCATTTTTTATTTTCCTTTTCTATTGTTTGCTAAATATTTTTTTTTAATTGTTTGGGCTGAAGTGTTTGGGCGTGTACTTCAATTTTCAGGGGAAAAGGATGCGAAAGTTCTCGTTTCGCCATTTCTAATTCCGGTAATTCCTCAAACTTCAATTCAATCGATACATATGCTTATATTTTTTGTTTTTTTGTTGGTTTGTTTTTGTTTTTCTTTGAATAGTAAAAACAATAACTTGAATGCTAAGCCATTTCTCCACCATTTCATCAAAGTCCGAGTAACTGATTCAATGCTAGATCATCGCGTATATACAAAAATAAATCACATAAAAATGACTTAAAAACAAAAAACGACCACCCATCTTTAAGCATATACATACATGTTCCTGCACACGGAAGACGTGCTAATAAACATATGCATACAGGTGGGAAACTTAGAAATTAGGAAGAAAATTGAGAAAGAATACAGACCAATGGAAATGTTAATGGCGACGACGATCAAGACCGGGAATGACGACAACCACCATTCTTGGAAAAACCTTAGAGAGATGATCCAATTCTTGAATCTTTTAAGTAGTGCACAGGGGAAGGCAAACCCAAGTTTGATCTTATCATTTTATAGGCATGTCGAAGGGATCCTCTCTTT
>CM008336.1:29583716-29601899 GCA_002525835.2 Ipomoea batatas | reverse complement strand
AAAAAAAAAAAAGGCCACCTAACAAACAAATATGAAGGAAAAGACATATAATAATAATGATAAATATATTATTATTTTTTTTTGAGTAATATTGACTATGTTACAAGATAATATTTGTTCTGTACTTTATAGATCTTGTAACCTTCACTCAAGGAGAGCCACCGAGATGTCATCTGAGCGCTTGACATTATTATTATTATTAAAAAAAATGTACAAATAGGCCATTGAACTATTTTGGGATAGTAATTAAGCCACTGAACTTGAATAAACTCCAAATTCATCTATGAACCCGGAAAAAAGAGCAATTAGCATTTTTAACAAATTAACAACATGTTTGTGATGATTGGGATGCCGTGTGTATATATTAGTAGGGTGCAAAAGTTCTCAACCAAACACCAACCAATGTTAATTTAATAATAGAGTTAATACCACAAATGGTCCTTTGACTATTGGACTAATACTCCATTTAGTCATCGGCTTTCAATTCGACCCGAACACTTACCTTGACTTTTTATTTTTTACCACAAATAGTCCACTGTTAAAGTTTCTATTAAATGAGTCTTAAATCTAAGGGTATTATTGTTAAGAGTCATTTCCATTTTTGGTCCTACTGTTATTGGGGCATTGTCAATTTTAGTCCACTTCATTAATTTTTGCCATATTACGACCAGTCTTATTTAGTTCTTGCCACTTTTAGTCCACCGTTAAAATTTTCGTCAAATAACCGTCCAAATAGGGATATTTTGGTCTTTTCATGCTTTAATCATCTCCTTTACCCTTTTGCAGTGGTCTTCCTTACACATTTTAATTCAATGAAGAGGTCCGACAAAAGCCATGACTTTGTAATGTGGCTCACATGACTTCCGCCGGATCTCTTCATTAGATGAAAATGTGTAAGGAAAACAACTATAAAGGGTAAAGGAGATGAGCAAAGCATGAAAAGACAAAAAATACCCCTGTTTTGAACGATCATTTGACGAAAATTTTAGCGGTGGACTAAAAGTGGCAAGAACTAAATAAGACTGGATGTAATGTGGCAAAAATTAATGAAGTGGACTAAAATTGGCAATGCCCCAATAACAGTAGGACCAAAAATGGAAATGACTCTATTGTTAAATTAATTAATATGATCACAATTACCTCTTTTAGAGAATTATGTGGGTTAATTTAATATGAATATAATTCATGGATTGTTCTTTTAGCCTAATGTCATGTCTGTACCCAATCAAAGTATCCCACACCATCAATTGTAATAGTTAATATATGAATATTAATAAAAAGTATTATGATACATAGTAATTGATTGTCTAGTGAACTTTTAGTATGATTTTTTAAAAGATATATATGAACATAAAAAGATAAAAATAAAAAGTGTGTAAATATTTATGAAAGTTACAAAATGTACTGTAAAACTTGATAGAAATAGATGAAAAATTTGTATATATGTTTAGACAAAGGGTACAGAAAGTTGAAAAATTTGTGGTAGGAGTGTGAGATTTTAACTATTTATATTTGTGAGAAAAATCTATAGAAGTTTTAATTTGATAGAGTCTAACAACAAAAATTGAAAATAAATAAATAAGTTTTTTTCCAAAACAGTCCATATTTTTTGTGAGAAAAAAATCTACAGAAATTCTAATGTGGTGACGAAACTTAATTCCATTGCAAAATCCATCACCAAAACATAGGCACCAAAGTTTCCCGAATTTTTTTTCTCACTTTGCGCCAAAAATTGCTACGGAATTTGATTCCGTCACCATTTTCGTCGCAAAAACCGTCATGAATCGACAATGGATTATGTTCCGCCGTGATTTGCAATTTTTCTTGAAGTGTTCATTTGGACTATTCCTATATTGGTCTAGTTATTAAGCAATGTCGCTGTTTGCCATGTCAAAAGGTCATCGAACCATGTGGCTCATGTGCTTGCTCAAACGACTGATTCATCGTAAATCCTAATGCCGTGAGATATTTCCCCTCTGGCTAGCTTGTATTTCAAATTTGGTTTAATTGATGTTTCGTTGGCTTCTTTGAAAAGAAAAAGATACAATTCAATGGCGTGTCACTGTCACAATATCAACAAGTTGAATTAAAAAAAAAAAAACGTTGAAATGCAAGAGAGGGTCTTAATTGCAAGGCTCTGCACAGCCTTAGCTATCTACCCACTTTCAAACAAGAGAGAAGGATGGCTTGTGTAGCTGTATCTTCTCTTGTGAGGACACTTGAGCTTGAGTTCTTGCAACCTCAACCACGCCCAATTGTAAACGACAATAAACTCATCTTTGGAAACGGGGAGTTAATCAGATCCCTTTGCCAAAAGCTCGAATTTTTGATGGAACAGTTTGATGAGCAAAGAATCCATGGAGTTGAAGCAATTAAACATTTGGAAACAGATCTCAGAGACGTAGCTTTCAGAGTAGAAGATGAGATCGAATTTCACATAGCACATCTTTACGAGGAAAACTCCCATCTTCGTCACAGATTTCGTCAAACTTTTCTTCAAGCAATGGGAAAACCAAATCCTTGTCTCAAACTTCATCGGATATTGCAACAAGCAGAAGCAGACCTTAATCACATTGAGGAAGAGTTGGTGAAAGTCAAGAACGAGTTCAATCATATCATAGACCAGCAAGGACGAAACACTACACTTGATTCCTCCCAACAAGCTTCACATTTTGGGGACATAATGGTCGGGAAAGCAGATGAGTTCAGAGCTATAAAGCAGCTGCTAATCGAACATCCATCTAAGCAACGAGAAGTTGTCTCCATCAAAGGTATGGGAGGTATCGGTAAGACAACTTTAGCTAGAGCAATCTATAAAGATTCATCAATTTCTTTTCACTTTGACAAGCGAGCATGGGTTGTCGTGTCACAGTCTTATAATAAAAGAAAAATGCTCATAGGTCTTCTTAAATCAATTCTTAAAGATAGCAATGTGGAAAACTGCACTGATGGAGACCTATCAGAGAAACTCTACCAAGGTTTGAAGCGTCAAAGATACATGGTTGTGCTAGATGATGTATGGAGTGGAGAATCATGGGATGCTATAAAAGTTTGCTTTCCCAATGATGGAAATGGTAGTCGAGTATTGTTAACTACTCACCTTGATGAGGTGGCTAATTATATTAGTGTCAACAATAACTTTTCTCATCGAATGCACTTATTAGATGGAGGTGAGAGTTGGACTCTATTTCATAAAAAAGTTTTGTTGGAAGGGGTACACCATAGTGCAGAATTTGAGTTGATTGGAAGGCCAATTGTTGAAAAATGCGGAGGACTACCTCTAGCAATCGTTGTGGTTGCAGGATTATTTTCCAAACTCAAGACACTACATGATTGGAAAAATATTGCAAAAGCTCTAAATTCACCAGCATCAACAACTATTCTAGAAGCATGCTCAAGAATACTTTCATTGAGTTACAAGCACTTGTCTAATAACCTGAAAGCTTGTTTTTTGTATTTGGGAGTTTTTCCAGAAGATGAACAAATTTATGCTAACGATCTAGCAAGGTTATGGGCTGCTGAAGGGCTTGTAAAAACATCTGAGAATGAGAGTTCAGAAGTAGTGGCTCAAAGGCACATACAAGAACTCGTTGATAGAAATCTAATTTTATTGAGCAAGCAAAGTTCTTGTGGAAGAAAAATTAAGACATTTAGAATGCACGATATATTGCATGCCTTTTGTGTGAGAGAAGCTCAAAGTGAAAGTCTTCTGCATATTGTCAAAGAAAATGGTAACATATTTTCTAGCAAATGTTTCCGTGAACCGTTGGAGTTCATGTCTTCTTTAGGCTTTCCACATTTGTGTTATTTTCATTGCAACAATTGGTCATATCTTCCAAAGTTTG
The DNA here is from genome assembly GCA_002525835.2 of Ipomoea batatas. NCBI lineage: Eukaryota > Viridiplantae > Streptophyta > Magnoliopsida > Solanales > Convolvulaceae > Ipomoea > Ipomoea batatas. The sequence continues at coordinate 29,598,054 of CM008336.1, read as the reverse complement.
TTCATCAAAACTTGGAGAGCTTTTCAAGATTGAATCTTTATCATTGCAAAAAGAAATTGTTTGCAAATATTCCATGTGTAAAGAAAATAAGCATTGCTTATGGTGGTTCAAGTACTCTCAATTGCATTCGTCGGATTGGGAACCTTGCCTATTTACGACAACTCGAGAGCTTGAAAATTTTCGTTCATGAGGGATGTTTTAGTTATCCAATTAATAACCAAATTGCTCTTATGAGAAACCTTAAGAAGTTGTCGTTTTGGTATACAAATTTCCGGTGGGAGGAAATAAACATTCTTAGCTCGTTGCCAAGGCTCGAGGTGATCAAATTGGGACATCGTGCTTGCATAGGCCAAAAGTGGGAACTAAGGGAAGAGGAGATATTTTGCGAGTTAGTTTTCTTGGAATTCGGTTGGCATGATTTTGAGTTTTGGGAAGTCAACGATGATCATTTTCCTAATCTCGAGAGGCTAGTCCTAAATAATTGTTATCGTTTGAAAGAGATCCCAAGCAACTTTGAAGATATTCCAACATTGAAATCAATTGAATTAAAGAGTTGTCTACCTTCTGCGGTGAATTCAGCCAAACAAATTCAAGAAAATCAACATGAATATGGAAACAATAACATGGTTGTCATTGTCGAGTAATAATGTTAATATAATATGGTATGTTTCTCTCCATCCCTTTTGTCTTTTTTTTAACTGCTACTTCTTTCCCACTACTCATGTTTTTTAAATTTCATTATATCCTAATTTAGTTTCAATAATTCATAACAGAGCTGATAAGAGAGTGCCACATGATGAGAAGAAAAAGGTATGAGTTAGTCACTGACAGAGGCTAAAATGATAATTTCTCGTCTTTATCTACTACAATGAGAATTGAATATACCAACTGAATAGTTGAATATGAATTCACTGATATATAATATATATGGTGCATGGAAGCAAAAACTTGTTGCTCTGCAATTGTTTTACTATGGAGCTCATATTGCATTGTGAACTTTTCTATAAAAATTATTTACCTTCCATTATTAACACATTTTGTACCTACAGTTAACAGCTTCTGTACATGTAAATAAATAACATGATAATTGCTGACACATAATATGATAGCTACATGTACATAAACTTTGAATTGCAGGTACAGAATGTGCCAACACAATACATATAGAATCTAAAAGTTATTTTTAGACCAAGATCTACAATACAAGGTAGATCATAGTCCATGGTACAATTTACAGTTGACCTGTCTTCACAAAATAAAAATTAGGCTTATCTATATAGGTTTATGAATTTCAAACAATTTTGTTGAGATATATGTTTCTCAATTTAATTTCCACCAATTTTATTGATATGGTTTCTATTTCTTGCAGAGATTCGATCATGAAGAACATTTAATATGGATTTGTGGGATTTAAAATGTTTTCTTGGCCGGCAGTGAGTTTTAATAAGAGTGGCTTTTGATTTGCACTAGCTAGTTCTGTTATTGTGACTATACAAGATTTCAATGTTTGTTTGTGGATTTTAAGATAGTATTGTAAAATATCATAATACAATCTTTGCAAATGATAAATTAGAGATTCATGAGCTGATGAATTATTGATGACTCTTTTTCTCGATATATTTTTCTTGATAAGTAAATGTATTATGTAGTGTATCATTAAAATTCTACAGGATTGTCAGAGTAGACAATTTTAAGGATCAGAACCCAATAATGTGAGCAATTACATCATCATATTATATTATACATTAGTCACATAATAATAGAATACAAGCCAGACTAGTACCCGTAATAAATATTCTAATATGTACTAAAACTTCCATTGTTTTGAGAAAAAATAATGATAATATTTTCTTTGTTTATGTAATTGTATATATCATATATGTAGGTTTAATTTACGTTTCAATGGTTATTTTACCAATTGTATATTTTTTTGAATTTTAAGATTTAAATGTGGTGATTTTTGTAATTTTAAATGATATGATGTACAAATTAAAGCTTTCATGATACTAAGTGAAAAAGATTCGTGGATCTTGAATGTAAGAATTTTCTAAAGGTTCCTACTTAATTTTAATTCAATCACTTATTTGGATTATGTTAGAGTATGAAGACAGTGAATAGATGAAGCAAAGACTGGAAATGGTAAACTATGATTAGAATGAATGAATGGTAAATGCAGAGTGTGAGTACAGTATATATGTGGACGGAAGGGATGAAAGCTAACAGTGAAGTTATAATGTGTATGTACATAAATGCCCCTATCTACTTTCTTGTTTAGCTAACGTATATCCTCCAACACCCCCCGTAAGCTGGAGCATGCAACTCTTGTATGCCCAGCTTAGAATGAAAGGGAGAGAGACAAGATGCTTCTTCAGCTTGAACAATTGATTTTCTTTAGAAGTCATACACTGAAAACTGCCTCAATTCATGTACTATCAGTTGTAAAACTCATGCAGACCTAACCATACTGTGTAGGCTTTGTAGCTGAGAAACAGAACCTCATTTTTGTCCACTTGAACCACTTCCCGATGAAAACACTATCACTATCACAAGCTACTTCTTCTGCTGATCCATAGCTAGAATTCAGAGCAACAGAATTTCCTATAACCTTGAACACCTTCTGTAGATTCGAAAAATAAAAGCCTCCTGTCATTAGAGCAGGCTTTAGCACTGAAGCATCTCCCTGGGTTCCTTTCTTGATTTTATTGGATGCCTCTGTTAAGGTCAATGCTAAACTATAGCCAATTGAAGCATCACCAGCCATCATCACAATCTCAGCAGCCACGTAAACATCATTGGTTCCAAAGTTTGGAATCACAGTCATAACTGCAGCCAATATAGCTACAAAGTTGCCATGAGTTATCACAACACCCTTAGGCAATTTTGTACTACCACTTGTATCCATGTGAGCACTCCTGTAGATTTCCTCAAGTTCATTTTGCCTCTTAACTTCAACTTCAGTCAGCTCAATGACTTTACTCAACACCTCATCAAGATCTTGAAGCTTCTGCAACCTTTGCCTTTTCATTTCCTTTAGTGAACTGACTTCACTGGTTAATATGGCAAGCGTTTCATTTTCCTTGGCTTTCTCATGTGTAACTATTTCAATAGTTTCCACCACAGCTTCTTGATCAGCTACAGAGTAATTAAAACTGCTTGTCTCTGAACATACAGGTTGATCATTCTGAAAGATCTCCCCATCTTGTTGCCCATCAAATTCAGAAGAATTTGGCTTCTGTTGAGAGCTTTGTTCAACCTGGTCAAACAAACCTTTCGTTAGAAATTGGTCAAAGAGGTTAAGTCCTAAGAACATTGTCTCCTTTTGAAGTTCATTCTTTGTGGATTGTTGGACGGTCCAATGGACCATCTGCAGGCGTTGCTGAACGACGAGGTCGCCGTACACTTGCCTTCTCTCTCTGTTTCTTACCATTCGGTAGCGCTCTCCATCTTCTTCTTCCAACAACAATGATATTTCATCATAACTATTGTGTTCTTCAAGGAATGGCGAGTGTTCCAGAGCATAGGTTGACCACACCGACGGACTATACTTGGAGAAGTCCAAATCGGAACTCTCCTGGAGAATGTCCGACTGAAGCTCAGAGTAGGCCGACGAGTAGTCATCGAAAATTTTGCGAAGGAGCTTCGATCGCAAATGCTTCTTCACGGCAAAGTTAGGCGGCGGCGGTGGATCAATCTCAGTCACCGTTCCTGGAAACCGCTTCCGCTTCATTGATTCCTTGATCTGCTTAGCTTCGTTCGCAGTTGCGGCCTTGATCTCGGATCGAAGCTCTCCAACTCGGTTCTTCAGATCAGAGACTCTTCGCTGCGATTTTTCAGAAGCAAGGTCAGGAATCGGAGTTATTAACTGCTTCTTCTTCCTCGTTCGCCGCTGCGGCAACGATACAACAACTACGAGCTCTGCGCTCGAGATCTTCGCGGATCTGCTCCGGATAAAAATTGTAAACATAGAACTGACGAGCACTTTGCTCAAACAAACTAAATCAAGCCGGGGAATAATGAGCTCTGCGCTCGATATCACGGATATGCTCCGTGAGCTACGGTTAAAGACGGCAAACAGAGGATTAACGAGCACTCTGCTCGAAATCTCTACGGATCTGCTCCGTGAGCTACCGTCTAGGCTTAACGGGATGAACATTGTGTTCAGATTGAACAAGGCGACTATTTTCACCGGAAATACTCCTCTGCGGAGTGAAGATCGGATCCGTCGTCGAAGACGACCTTGCAGCTCAGCGTGACTCGCCGGTTTCGGAAGCGGCATAGCTCCCTCACCGGCGAGCTCTGATACCATGTTAGAGTATGAAGACAGTGAATAGATGAAGCAAAGACTGGAAATGGTAAACTATGATTAGAATGAATGAATGGTAAATGCAGAGTGTGAGTACAGTATATATGTGGACGGAAGGGATGAAAGCTAACAGTGAAGTTATAATGTGTATGTACATAAATGCCCCTATCTACTTTCTTGCTTAGCTAACGTATATCCTCCAACAGATTAGGATTTGGATTAGTTACAGAAACATATTGCAAGTGAAATAAAAGATAAGTAAAGAAAGGAACCAGGACACAACAATTGATAACGTAGTTGGAAGAAATCCTCATACGTCTGCGGGGCTACTCAGCGTAAATCCAATTTACTAGATGATTACCAAAGATTAAAAGAGTTAGTTGAAGCAATATGTCCATACACATAATGGCCTTAATTCTTCACACCAACTCAATCATCATCATCTACTTTGAGTGCGTACGTCATAATTAGCATAATATTAATTAAAAATAATATATACTCCTTAATTACCATATAGTAATCATAATAAAACGACCTATTTTTATTGAAATTAATGATAAATTTTCCTGCCAATATACGAAATTAAACATACACATATTATGGTGGGTAATTAAAGGAAATTAAATATACACATATTACGTCCATAAGTAAAAGAAATTAAACATACACACGAATCAAAGATCGACTAGACGAAATATAGGATGCCGGAGGCCAAAATGGCCCCAATACCACAAGAGTTGCTAGCAATGAAACTTACCCGCACACTTAGGGTAAGAGAGGAGGTGGGCCCATCCAGGAGACCTCCACTGTGATACCCCGGATTTAATTCATGCCTTGAACCCCAGTAATTATTTCTACCGTGTGGTTAATTTTATTTAATTAGGCCCAATTCCTTTAAATAGGAATATCTTTCATATTTTAATTGGTGAATTAATAAGAAAGCCCAATTCCTTGATTTAATTTTGTAAGGGATTTTCCATTTGGGTCTTCTTCATCCCTTATAGTAGATTAAATATTTAAATGACCCAATCTTTGAAAGACAATGTCTTATATTAATTGAATTAATATTTAATTGGAGAGCCCATCCCTTATGGATGCGCAAATTATGCCGTGGACCCAGGTTCACCTTGCAAGCTGGACATGGATCCAATACGACGCTGTTTCACTATTTTTTTTAAAAAAAAATTACTAAATATATAACCCTGAAATGTGTGAATGTGGAGGTTTCAAATTGTGAATATGGAGTATAGAATTTGTGAATGTAGAGTTATGAATGTGTGAATCTGTAGTAGAGTTAACAGAGTTCTAGCAGCCCTGAAATGTGTGAATGTGGAGGTTTCAAATTGTGAATATGGAGTATATAGAATTTGTGAATGCAGAGTTATGAATGTGTGAATCTATAGTAGAGTTAACAGAGTTCTAGCAACTTGTAGCCCTGTAATGTGTGAATGTGGAGTTCCCAAGTTGTGAACATGGAGTATAGGACCTGTGAATATAGAGTTTTGAATGTGTGAATGCATAACAGTGGTAATATAGTTACTAAACATATAGCCCTGTAATGTGTGAATGTGGAGTTTTCAAATTGTGAATATGGAGTATAGGGTCTCTGAATGTAGAGTTTGTGTTCTGTTGCGATGAGGAGTCGTTAACGCCGTTAATTTTTATTTTTTTTTTAAATTGTGAAACGGCGTCGTATTGGACCCAGGTCCACCTTGCAAGGTAGACCTGGGTCCACGGCATAACTACTGTTATGGATGAACCCATGTTCTATTTAAACACCCTAATGTTATATACACCATGTATGTAATGATTTTCAAGGTTCATATAAAAGCTTCCTAATAATGATTTCCTAGCCTCTTTCTTTCTCTTGCAAAAGACTTTCACCATCTCTTTCATTCCTAAAATCCTACACATTCACCATTCTTCATCCTAGCAAGGTTTCAAACAAGATTGCTCTTTTAGGATTTATTGTGCTTGGGTAAGTACTAATCTCTAGTTAGATTGCATTTCATCTTATAATTTCCTAGTCTTTCTATAAGTTCTCATTATTATTCTTTGGGGTTTCTTGGGGTAAGATGACCAAGGAGGTGATGGTGATTTGAGGGATTGAGCTTAGGAGTGGTGAATGCTTTTGGATTGTTAAAGCTTCAAGAGGTAATCTTCCATGTTACACTAAAACATATTTTTACTCTTGAATATATGAATATTATTTGGTGTTGTGGAATCCTGTGGAATTTCTTTGGTATTAGCCTTTGATTTGTTGGATTGTTGAACCTATATTGTGGTCTATTGATTCTGTTGTTTCACATTTGATTATGGAATGTGTTCAGAATATGCTATTGAGTATTCCACCTTGATTGTTGAGTATTTATTCGTGATCATTAGTCATTTATCTTTGGATTATTAAGCTAGTATTGTGGTTAATTCCTTGGCTATTGTTCTGAGCATGTGCTGTGTCCATGTTCTGAATCTGAGTACTGTGAGTATGGGTTGTTCCTTTGGAATTTACTATGAGTTTGATGTATTGAGACCTTGAGTCCTTACGAGTAATTCTTTGGCTTCTTGAGTCTTGTGTACCCTTTGGGGAATGGTTATTTGAGCTAAGGCTTTACATGTGGTTGTTGTTATGAGAGGAGTTAGTTGGGCTAGGTTTGCCTCTGTGTTGGTTGGGCTAGGTTTGCCTCTGTGTTAGTTGGGCTTGTGCCTCTGTGGTTGGGCTTTATGCCTCTGTGATTGGACATTGTGTGTCTCTGTGGTAATGGGTTTTTACGCCTCTGTGATTGGGCATCGTTTGCCTTTGTGGTGTGATATTGGTAATATGGTTTGGTGGTTGTGGTTCGGATTGTATCCTATGTACCTTGGTTTGTGGTCACTCTAAGTGAGTGATGTGAGATTGTGTTTAGTTGGTTTCACTTATGGTTATTCTGTTGAACTTATGCCTTGGTTGTATCTCATTATAGAACTGTTGTATTATGGATTCGTTCCTTGATATTGTATTTACTTGGAAGTGTCTTTGGTTTGTGATTCATTCATTTTGTTGTTGTTGGGTCATCTGATTTTAAATAAAGAACAGTCTCGTTGGCGTGTATATTCTATACGCGTGTGTAAACCTATTTACAACTTATGCTATACTATGTATTTCTCACGAGTGTGAGTGGTTGATTACTTAGCATTTCTTTGTTAATGTTTTATTAACTGTTTTCCAGGTATGGAGTAGATTTGAGCCGTGAGAGCGCTAGCATTATATCTACCCCGCCTTATAAGTAGCTTAGCAGTTTGTTGGTTGTTAGACATTTCAGGCCTGCGCGCCTTAGACTCTAATTTTGTACTGACTTATGCAATTATGCTTACTTTGATGGATTAGATTGTGGATTTTTGCCTTAGCATCTAGAGACTGATTTACCTAGATGTGCCGTGACACCCTATGAGTACTAGTATTGCTTCCGCTTATTCTGTCTTGGTTCTGAGATTTGCTAGCTTTCATATTAAGTAGTTGCCTATTTCAACGTGAAAATTTAGGGGTGTTACATCCACCCAGCCCACGAGCACCATGTTCCTGTCCCCGAGCTCCATCATCATCCTCAACATCTCTAGCAGCATCACTCTCATGACAGGTATCTTCTGCCACGTCCTCTGTCTCACTGCCATCTCCATTCGCGTCACCTCGCGCTTCAGCATCTGAACCGGTGGTTCCACCACCCACGGAGCCGACACCATCCTCATCTTCCCCATTTTCCACAGTACCGGCACATTTCGTCAAGGTGACCGATTGCGAGACGATGCAAATCTTCCAATGCCAACTGCACCTGAAAAGCTTGAAGAGGCAACAAGAGTGGGAGGCGAACCAGAAGAGAATGGGAAGAAAGACGCAAAGAGATCCTTGATGAGCAATGGGCAAGGATGGACCAACTCCGGAGGGAGTATGAGAAGGCCCGGTCTAACCCACCCAAGTAAAGAAAATTTGAAGAAAGAATAGTGGTTTCCTATGGAAGAAACGTTTCTTAAGGCTTGAACATTTGATGAATTTGTGGATAATGGTTACATGGTTGTTTAATTTCTTTTTCTTTTCATTTTGATCTTTTTAGATGTGGACATTAGTAGTTTGTTATGTTTAATTGTAGATTAAGTTTAGTCTAGCCAAAGACGTTAAACTTGGCGCTCTTGGGAGGCACCCCAAACCAAAAAAAAAAAAAAAAAAAAAAAAAAGAGAAAGAAAGAAGGAAAGAGAGGGGAGAAACAGGAGGAAGAAAGGTTGATATTGACATTCTTTATTCTTTTCACTAACCTTTGATTGTAGGGACTTTTGAGGGGTAAGGACTTTGCAGGAAGCTTGAATTGTTGAAAGGAGGGATATTCATGTGTTGGTATATCTTCTATGCCTTCTCATTTTTTAGTACCCCGTTTGATTTCTAAAGTGTAGAAATGTTGTGTATGAGTTTTGCTTGATTAATTTGCATAGGATGAGCTTTGCATGATGTTGATTTATGAATGGGTGCATTTTTTATTGTCCTGAGCACGGAAACACTTCTAAAGTGTGGAAAGTTGTTCTTTGCTTTCGTTGATAGACCCTTACTCTTTTCCACCGATCCTCATGGCAGCATCGAGGACGATGTTTACTTTAAAGTGTGGAAAGGATGCATTGCATGCTTACATTGATTGTTACTTGGATTGATTGATTGGTTTTGTCTTATGGGTGTGTTTGACTTTAGGAGAGTGTGTTATTGTCTATACTATCTAGGAAGAGTTTTAATCATGTGCCAATTGTTAGGACCTTAGTCAAGGATCTCTCGAAGTGGGAGTGTGCACCCTTTAACTTGAGAAAGATAATGTGAGCGAAGCCCAGAAATTGAACTAACTTTGGTAGGGCATGGGGAAAAAGGTGAACCTAGTGTGAATTAAAAAGAAATCCCTTATCCCTAAGAAAAAGGCAAGAGGGGTTGATTTGGTGAAAGTAAGAAAAAGGCTAAGTATGGCTACTCCTAGAGATAAGATTCGAGGTGAGCCATCTTGCTATGATTTGGGGCAACCATTGCACCTTTCTTCATATAAGTGTAGAGATCTACGTGAAGTCGGTTGTCCCAATGGTGTTAGCCTAGAAGATGAGAAAATAGAGAGGAGGTGAGCCACCCCGCTTGGATTCGGGTATCCATTGCACTGACCTTCGAAAAAACATGGGGCTCCATGTGAAGTCGGGTGCCCGATGGCGTTATCCGAGGGGATTGAGAAGAAAGAGAGACCGCCCAAGCCATAGTGGTCAGCGGTCCATGCCCCTACCCTCATTTACTGTTATGCAGAAGGGCTTTGGCGTTTGGTTGTATAGTTGGTTAAGTGTGCACATCGTTCCCACTAGGGGATCAGCTTAAAGGCCTTGGCAAAATAAAAGGTGAACCCCATTTGAATTGCATGCTTGGAAATGGTGTGAAATGATTTTCTAAGTGTTTGAATTTGATCTTTAGAGATTTTTGCTTCCTTTGCATATTCTTAGAATTGAATTGGCATATGTTTAATGCTCTTGGTAGATATTGTGGGGGATCTCACCCTCTCCGGTTAGTTACACCCTAGAATCACTTGACCAATTGATTGATAAAGTTACATAACTATCTTTGGAACTTAAATGATTAGGGCTTAAAATGGTGAATTGCTTGAGGAAAAGCAAACTAAAGTGTGGAAACTTTGATAAGCGTCAAAAATAGCTATAAAAGGGTTGGAATTAGGACTTGAATGCAATGTTTTCATACCCATTTATGATCAATTCATGTGGAAAAAGCTTTGGTGTGTTCATTCTTGCAAAACTCTATCAGATGCTGTGTTTCGAAGCCATTATTGTAGAACTAAAGAAGAAAAAAGGCCAAAGGAAAAAACAACGAAGAAGTGAAGTGGACAGCAGAGGCTCCACGCGTGGAGCAGGTGTTGAAAATATCCAGAGAGGATCCACGCATGTGTCTACGCGTGGACCTCCGCGTGGGCGAGATTTGTAAGGGCAAAATCGGGAATGGATAATTGTGAAGACTATTTAAAGCAAACCCCAATATTTGTAAGGGGGTGCTTAGGTCCTAAGTTCTGAGTTCTAATTTTCCTTTTCCCTTAGGGGAATTTTCCCAGACTTAGTTCTATATCCTTAGATAGGGAAATTAGATTAGATCTAGATTTGCTCTTGGATTTGAATATAAAGGTTGATATTGCTATGTTCTAGATTGGGTATTTCCTAAACCATATTTACATTTCATTTAGCTTTAATTGCAATTTCTATTTGGATATTGATTGAGTTTATGTTTCCTTTTGCTTTCATGATTTTTGCAATGTTTAGCTAGCTTAGATTTGGGGATTGGATGTTCCAATCTAGTGATTATGTTTGATTTGATTTAATCCTTTCATTGATTCCAGAAATGTTGATCTAAGGTTCATATATCATGTGTGGTTGATGTTTAGTTTGATTTGCTTCTATTTCCGGTCGAGATAGATAGTAAAGTTAGAGGAAGTATATATAGATTGCGAGATATCGGGTTTATACGAGTCTTACTCGGCTACATTCCTGCACTCGATCCGGAAGGATAAGGCCCGGAAGGAGTGGTAGACCAAGTGTTTGTTAAAATTCCCCATCCGACTGAGGAATCGGGAGTCTGAAGTGTGACGCGACTCGGTGATGGTATCGTGGGCTCCCTTGATCAAATCCTAGTTGCATTGCCTTGAACACCCCGTAGTAGTATCAAACATGAGACCTAGAGAGGACATCAATCTCCTTGTTTTCGTTGATTATTTGCCTTTGTTTGCATTTGTTTACCTCTTATCCCATAACTCCTTTATTCCTAAGTGATTCTTGTAAATCTTGCCTCTTAACATCCTAAATGTCACACACTTGATTCGGTTCCAATTTGTCATCCTTGAGAACACGACACTCGGGGAACTTCTTCCTCGTTTTATCACCTTTCCACCATCACTAAAATCGCAACATCAGGGTAAAAAAAAAAGATTAACAAACAAATAGCAGTCGGCCATAGGCCGATTGGCGCAGTGGCCATTGGCAAATTGCCTCATCGACTAGTGTAGTCGGCCATGGGACGACTGGCGCAGTCAGCCATGGGAGTCAACAATGGGAGTCAGCAATGGGAGTCAGCCGCGGGAGTCAGCCATGAGAGTCAGCCACGAGAGTCAGCAATGGAAGTCAACCACGGGAAGCAGCAATGGGAGTCATCCATGTGAATCAGCCATGGGAGTCAGCCATGTGAGTTAGCCACGGGGGTCAGTCACTGGAGTCAGCAATGGGAGTCAGCCACGGGAGTCAGCCATGCGAGTCAGGAAAAAAAAGAGAGGGAAAAAGAAGATCACTGGAGAACTTACCGGTGACTACCGGAGGTCGGCTAGAGGCAAGGGAAGAGGAGGAGGAGGAGGAAGGTAGAGAGATGTTAGAGAGAGAAAGTGGAAGTGAGAAATGAAGGGGGGGGGGGCATATTTATAGGCAGTCAAAAAAATAAAAAAAAATCTCTTATTTGCAGATTGACTAAGTAAAAGAAGATCATCGGAGTCAATAGTACTCAAAAAAAGTAAAAGAATTGAAGATCATCATAAAATGATAAATATACTTTCCAGAGACGTCGTACCTACGAAATCTCAAGAAAGTGGGGGACTGGATGATAGATAATACACTAGGCATGGCTACATGGACCGGCCCAAGAGAACAATTGGACCGAGAAGACCCGAGAAGCAGAGCCCATTGCAGAGCTATTGAAGAGTTCGATAAAAATTGGGTTTAGCACTTATAATATTAGCAAATTAGAGCTTATTAGTTATAATGTAACAGGGACTCCCAATATGAGGCAGTACAAAATTCTTATTCCTCGTAGGGCTCTAGGCCCAAAATATGTATAAATAGACCCTCCATACATAGAAGAAGGGGATAATTCTGAGCAATACAATACCTACATTCTCATCATATATTTTTCCTACATTTTTTCTATATTCTCACTGATAGGGAATATACCCCGGGTGTACAGCCCTTAGTACTCTATACGTATGCTCGGTGTATTGTACAGGTATTATAGTGCCTATATAAGGGCCCTAGCCCTTCAAGTGGAAGGACCTTTTTTTTTGGCAGCTCCTCTCTCTCTCTAAATTGCTCTCTCCTCTCTCTAAAATGGTTCAAGTTAATCAATAAAAGAGCTGAGTTGAAGCTATATATTTTGGGTGATCCTTTCTCCATTGTTCATACTATTTCCCTACGCATTATGTATTATAGACATGGATAATTATTCCGTATCAAATGGCGCCGTCCGTGGGGACCGGCTACAAAAGGCTGTGTTCCTGTTTTTGCATAGATCCGGGGCGCGAAGGAGTTCATATCTCGAATTACCTGTCCGACCTCTGCATCGTCAATGGCGTTCCCCTGTTCTTCATAGAATTTGAGCAGGCTTATGGGCTCAGATCTTCGACAACCAAGATCTGCCAGCTCTCACTGGTTCGGTTGCATGCATGTAAGGTAATCTCAGCAGATCATCTTCTTCGCCAACCACCCGCCATGCAGCGCTGGAATCAAGCTCCTCTCGCTCGATCTCCGGCATACCATGGCAAACCTTCATCATCGCCGTCATCATCTTTTTCGGCAAGCTGTCTACCGTCCATCCTCCACTCCAACATGATTAGCAGCTATGCATGTTCAAGAAAAGGCTAGGTGAATGCAGAAGAGGACCAGTGGGTGTCGAATGCCGCCTCCGCCGCGCTCTCCTCATCCCTCAAATTCTAGGTACGCTCACCGTGTTGTTGGGGCTAAATTTGCAGAGAATAAACTGAGAGTTCCCGAGCATCTTTGAATATTCAAATTAAGTCATTTGAATAGTTTCTAGACTAGCATAAGTTAGGGGAAATTTCCAGTGATCTGCAGCAGCAAGACATAACCTAGCAGCGCCTGAATATGGTTCAAAATTTGGCTCTGCCACCAGATAACAAACATGGGCATCAACAATGTCATTTCTCACTTTCAATAAACAATCTCCAAGATGAATAAGCACCAGTTCAGCATTCTTGGTTCAATTAGCAGTTATCATAACCAAATTCTCTTCCCAATCAAGTCCAGTAGTATTTTGCTGGAGTTTGGTGTTGAAGATTCTTGGCCGGGCTGGTTTTTCCGGCGGGTTCCCTTTGGCAATGGAAGTTGCAGCTGTGACTGTTTTGTTGTTGATAGAAAGAGAGAGCTGCAGTGCGTGGAAGAACAGAAAGAAAAATGGCGTCATTCCATTGCATGCGCTTCTTTAACAGCGAAAGAGACAGAAGCGCTCGGAGCAGCGGTGTGATCCTCTGATCTCAGGCGGGGGACGAGGAGTGGTTCGAGATCGACGCCATCATGCAAGTCTGTCCAGTACTCGCCGCTCCGCCGTGCCGGTTGCCCCTCCGTCTGAAGCCGCCGTCGAGTAGCTTCGTCGTCTGCGACCTATTTGTCATCAACGTCCCAACAAGAACAAGCTCCAAAATGAGTCAAAAAGGATGATGCCAAGCCTCCCTGTTAATGGTGGGTGTGGGCGGTGTGCATCTTCCCTGTTAATGGTTGTTGTGGGCGGTGGAGTCGCAAAAAAACAAAGCAAAGTGGTGGATGGTGGGTGACAATATGACATGCTGCAGGTGAATTAACTAGCTTTGGAAAAGCAAATGCAAAAACAAATTAAATCAAAATGGAAATGAGTACTGGCTGGCGTGCGAAGCAGTGGGAAGTGAAATGTTTAAATTTGTAGAATTTGTAACATTTTAGTGTCACATTGTAAAATTTGTATAGCTTATTAGCTTATAGCCTTGTACTTAGAAAATTGTAATAGCAAATTTAAATGTAATAAGTCCGGTTAGGTTGGTATTTCCACCACCGGCACTCTAAGCCCGGTCAGGTCGGCCCGTCCATCACCGGCATTGTAACCCCGAGATCAGATCTCGGTACAATTAATTACGACGGCGGTCGGAAAAAACGCAACGGGAGCAAGGTGCCCGTTTACGACGGCGGTCGGAAAAAACGCAAACGGGAGTAAGGTGCCCGTTTATGGTCCTCGGACCGATCTT
>CM008336.1:29520078-29533567 GCA_002525835.2 Ipomoea batatas | reverse complement strand
AATCTCAATCACTAGATCGTGAACATGTGCAGTATTTACAATGTACCCGACAATAATAAGGGGTGGAAGAATCAATTTTTCTTCCACTAGAATATAAGAAACCCGCCCCCGTGTTTAGGTGGTAGAGCCTGAAATGAAAATAAAAAGTGGAATAGCTTTACTGTACACCGGATGTTATGCCTAGCTTGAGGGATGCGGGAAAATTCAAAATTTTGGGACGGATCCCAAGCGGTCGGATTTTTTAGGTTGAGCCTCTCCGAAGTAGCTTAGTGTCGGGGCGCAGACTAGGGAAGCTACTTGATTGGAAATATACTTAAACTATCTGACCATATAGATGCTCGGTTCGTATACTACTTGCCACAAGGCACACTTCTCGATCTCATCATTCGATGTCATTCCTGTTCGACGCGACTTGAGTCGAAACCCGTTATTACCACCTACAATGTAATATTCTACACGTATCCACCTTGACTCGGTACTGACCCCGAAACTTGGCTTGGAGTTCCTGAGCTCACAACCCCTTTTAAATTAGAAGACAAGCACAATTGTCAATAGCATATCTGACCGCATTGGACAGGAACCTCTTCACACGTGGGGAAATCTGTATGGCTTCCAACCGCTTCCACTAATGCGCAAAACATGGTTCACATGCCGATCCCCTAGCTTGTGTTCCCCATTTTTTCATCTATATAAGGCGCGCAAGGAGGGGCGGGGCGGGGACTTTTGGCACTTCCACCCAATCATTGTCAACTCGGAACTCTCTGAGCCACTGTTACCTTTCCCGAGCTCAACCACTTAAACCAACAAGCACACCCTCCTGTGGGAGAATACGAATAGGACCCCAAATACCACTACCCATTCATATACACCCGTGTATTAACCACATCATTTGCCTTACGAATATGAATTCCGTACCTAGTCGTTTGGATCTATGGTCCACAATGCTATGTAGACCTGGTCCATGATATAAATTGTCTCTCCCAGCCACAGGGTGCTAAACTTGACCTTACTAACCTCTGGCCAACAGATAATTTTTGAGTTTCAAGTTTAAATAATATAATAATCATTTTTCAATTGTTAAAATTTAAACAATTTTTGGCATATATAGGTGCTTGGAGTGTATGAGTGGGATGGGTGTAATCCACTCCCACCAGAGTTCTGGCTTTTCCCTTCTAAATTTATTTTCCATCCAGGTAATTATCAAACTGCTTAATTGCTTATTATAATAAAATAAGTATATTATTTAAAATCTATAACGATCTCTCATTATATTATAGCAAAAATGTGGTGTTATTGTCGGACAACGTACATGCCGATGTCTTACTTGTATGCAAGAAGATATCATGGACCTTTAACTGATCTTGTTCTTTGCATAAGAAGTGAAATTCATGTCAAACCTTATGATCAAATTGATTGGAACAGTGCTCGCATGGATTGTTGTAAGGTTAGTTTATACACGTACAAATATGTCAAGTACCCTTTTGAACTATAGATAAAATTAAAATTGACTTGTATACAAACAACTACCAATTCCAATGCAGGAGGACTTGTACTGCCCCCATAGTTTCATACAAGATCTGCTATGGAATACTCTTCAATACTGCACTGAGCCATTCATGAGTCTTTGGCCTTTCAAGAAAATTAGAGAAATGGCTATGAGAAAAGCAATCAAGTATATGCGCTATGAAGCAGAAGAGACCAGATATATTAACATTGGTTGCATAGAAAAGGTTAGAATATAATACAATAAATCAAATTACTTGCGAAATTAAGTAGAATCATTCAATGAAACATTGATTTAAAATTTCTTGATGTATATTAATTTATAATTTATTACAATTATGTGAAATTTAAATGCCATCAATTATATTATTTATTATTTTTGTAGTTTTCCATATCAATCTAAATACTAATATCGTATATCTAATTTTTACAAAATTAATATCTTAAATAGCTTTTCTAAAATTAGATATTAACTTTAATATGAATGACTAAATATTTATTTTTGTAGTTTAACATATTAGTCTTTAAAAAATCAAATAATATTATCCATATCTAATTTTTGAATTGTTATTTTATGTACATTGGACTTTGAATAAATAGATATTAGTTTTAATATTACCAACTAATTTTTTTTATAGATTTTAATATTAATCTAAAGAATTTTAAGATAATATTATCCATATTTAATTATTTTAAAAATTTAAACTTATTTCATATTAAACTTTTCTATATATAATCAAATATTATGTACTATTTTTGTAGTTTTCCATATATATGTGTGTGTGTGTGTGTGTGTGTGTGTGTGTGTCCTTTGCAAGCAAAAACTCTAAAATGTTGAAGGGATGAGGGTTGAATAGGCTTTTTAACAATTATAAAAACAATTTTTTTTTGTCAGCTCTAAGTGAGCTTGAATTTATAAATCAAAGCTAGGAAATTGAATTTCCTTGCAACGGAAGTATTTGAGTTTGCCTTATAAAATGTGTAGCTAAGTTCAAAGATTTGAAGTGTTAGTGTGTGTAAGTATGGTGTTAGTTACACAATAGAAGTAGTGAAAATGAATGCAAGGAGATACAAATTAAAGACTTTTATAGTGGTTTTGAAGAAAACTTTCTTACTCCACTCTTCTCCTTGAGTCGAATGAGGATTCTGTTATGTATTTTATACACAAATACAAAATGGCAAGAAGCCATCACCTCTTACTGGAGAGTCCTTGAGATAATAAGGGTCAATCACACAGTTGCCTTATTAGAACTAGTAAAGGGTCAAACACCAAGTCTCCTTGCTAGGTTGATTTTCTAACTTCCTTCAATTGAAAGATGGTTGTAGTTGAGGGCTAGACTTGCAAGAATCAAATTAATTCTTTTCTTTAGTTTAGAAGCTTGATTCAACAATGTAACACTTCAATATATAGTAGCTTGAAGAGTTGATCACAATTTTTCAATAATTTGGTTGTAGGTGTGGCTAATCACCGGATGCAATATATAAAGTCAAAGCATAAATAAATATAGACCACGGTGTGGCTAATCACCGGATGCAATATATAAAGGCAAAGCATAAATAAACATAGATCACGGTGTGGCTAATCACCGGATGCAATATATAAAGGCAAAACATAAATAAACATAGACCACGGTGTGGCTAATCACTGGATGCAGAATATAAAGCCAAAGCACAAATAAAAATAGAAAAAAATCTTACCTCACCACAGAGTTATCCACGTCCGTAAATAAATCTCGAATCTAACTAATACCTACAAGTTTTATTTGTAAATTAATATAATTCAAAATTATAAATAATTCCTAAAAATACATCATAATTGCTTAAAATTCGAAATTATGAATTTATAGGGCCTAAAATTCATAATAATTCTTAAAATTTGAAATATATTATAAATAATTTCTAAAATACACTAAGATTTCTTAAAATTCAAAATTATGAATTAATAGGGTCCTAAAATACATAATAGTTCCTAAAATTCGAAATATATTATAAATAATTCCTAAAAATACATAATAATTTCTTAAAATTTAAAATTTTGAATTTATAGGGCCTAAAATACATAATAATTCCTAAAATTCGAAATATATTATAAATAATTCCTAAAAATACATAATAATTTCTTAAACTTCTAAATTATGAATTTCTAGGGCCTAAAATACATAATAATTCCTAAAATTCGAAATATATTATAAATAATTCCTAAAAATACGTAATAATTTCTTAAACTTCAAAATTATGAATTTCTAAGGCCTAAAATACATAATAATTCCAGAAATTCGAAATATATTCTAAATAATTCCTAAAATACATAATAATTTCTTAAAATTCGAAATTATGAATTTCTAGGGCCTAAAATACATAATAATTCCAAAAATTCGAAATATATTCTAAATAATTCCTAAAATACATAATAATTTCTTAAAATTTGAAATTATGAATTTATAGGGCCTAAAATACATAATAGTTCTTAAAATTCGAAATATATTATAAATAATTCATAAAAGTACAAAATACTTTATTAAAATTCGAAATTATGAATTTATAGGCCAAAAATGCATAATAGTTTCTAAAATTCGAAATATATTAGAAATAATTCCAAAAATACATAATAATTTATTAAAATTCGAAATTATGATTTTATAGGCCAAAAATGCATAATAGTTCCTAAATTTCGAAATATATTAGAAATAATTCCAAAAATACATTAAAGTTTCTAAAAATTCAAAATTATTAATTTATAAAACCTAATATACACAATAAACCCTAAAATACATAATAATTTTTTAAAATTCGTAATATATTAGCAAATAATTCGAAAATTAAAATATAATAAAAAATACAATGTCTTACCGGTGGTGGAGGAGGCGGCGTGCGGTGGTCGCGGTGGGCGACTGTGGCGGGCGGCGGTCCTGGACGTCGCTGCCTTGCCCAACACGGGCTGGTTGCGGCGGCTGTGACGGGTGGTGGACGGCCGTGGCGGGCGGTGGCTGTGGCGGTCACGGTGGGGAGGGCGGTGGCTATGTGGGGAGAGTTTTTGACTTGGCCAGATGTGGTTTGTGCGTTTGGGGGGGGGGGATGTTTAATAAGAAGTTACGGCGTCGGTTGGAGATATAACCGACGCCGTAGGGTTTTAATTTATTATTATTTTTTTTAAATCGGAAATTCCGAATTAAAAAATCAAAATTATATATATACGACGTCGGTTCGTAAGCGAACCGACGTCGTATATATATAATTTTGATAATTATACTATACGGCGTCGGTTCGTAGCTGAACCGACGCCGTAATGTCTATTTAAAATAAAATAAAATAAAATAAAATTATACGACGCCGGTTCGTCTTAGGAACGACGTTGTATATTAATTAAATATTTTTTAATTTGATACGACGTCGGTTAATTGGGAAAACCGACGTCGTATCCCTTTTTAAAAAAATTCTAAATTTAAGTAATTTTTTGACGTCGGTTTTTTAAAAAATCGACGTCATTTAGGCGACGTTAAATGTATTTCCTGTAGTAGTGTAAGGGTCAATCACACAGTCGCCTTATCTTTCACTACCTTATTAGAACTAGTAAAGGGTCAAACACCAAGTCTCCTTGCTAGGTTGATTTTCTAACTTCCTTCAATGGAAAGATGGTTGTAGTTGAGGGCTAGACTTGCAAGAATCAAATTAATTCTTTTTTTTAGTTTAGAAGCTTGATTCAACAATGTAACACTTCAATATATAGTAGCTTGAAGAGTTGATCACAATTTTTCAATAATTTGGATAGCTATTCTCTTTTCTTCTAAGCTTGGGATCCTCCTTTTTATATATAGATGAGGAGGGATGAACATCATCTTGAAATTTAAAGTTACCCATTGTCACTTAGCAAGTGGTAGTCGTTCAAATGCTGCCAAAATCTGATCGCCTAAAATCCGTTGCCATAGACTTGAACTCTTGCATCTTGATATCCACACGGTAAAGATTGTTTCCCTATCAGTGTGTCTGATCACTACAAATTAAAGTAAAAAATAGGTACTCATGCTTATCATCGATGTGCCTCGTATGTAGACTTCTTTGTATCAGACAAGTTGCATTCTCTAACGACTCATTTTGTTCTTCCTCGTGAACTTCTTCTAAGGACACGTGGCGCGCTGTGATTCGTCCGCATTTTTCTCCTGGCGGCCAGTACGCATTTGAACGCGATCCTATATATATATATATATATATATATATATATATATATATAATATATATATATCGCGAGCGAGCAGCTCGTCGAGCCACGAGCGTAAGACATTAGAGCTCGAGCTCGGCTCGATTATTAAACGAGTCGCTCGAGCTCGAATTTGACCGAGCTCGAGCCGAGCTTTGACCGAGCGGCTCGTGAGCAGCTCGCGAGCCGCTCGGCTCATTTACACCCCTAGTTTGGATGGTCCTGCTCGTGGAGTTGAAGGTGCAATGTTGATATTTTCTATTATAATTGGTCCATTATATTTTCAACATCCCACATCGAAGAATGTATTACTTGAGAGATTTATTTGGAGTCNAAGTATTATCCTAACGAAATGCAGTAGATGACTTCAATTGATCACATATTGACACTATAATAACTTCATTTGATTATATAATCAATTAATTTGTTGTACATTGGGTGAGTTAGAAATACCGGGTCTATAGAGAATTAAGGGAATGCTTGAGCATGAATTTTAAACACGTTTTAAGTGTTTATTATTTCCCTATAGGAATATGATTCATGTGACTGACAATAAATAATTAATGCCTGGCCTATATTGGACCATTAAAGAATGATAAATAAGGGTATGAGATTCTGTAATTTTGAGCATTATACACTCTATTTTTGTTCTTTATATTACCACGTTTAGCGAATTTTTTAAGATCACACTTCCGTCTTACGGATCTTTACCTGTGAGATATGTCGGGTCAATATGCAAATGTAATACTTATACTAGTAAAGGTAATACTAAATCATGAATAAAATGATTGTTACTTATAAGGGAAATCATAATACTTTTGAGAACAAATGTAATATTTTTATATTTTGATGTAAAAGTATTATGGTGTGTTTGGTTGGTGGGTTTAGGCATAAGGAATGCGTATAAAAGTGATTGTTAGTGTTTGGTTGATAGATTTTGAGAATGCTACTATGGGTTTGGAATACCCCATTAATGAGAAAACTCATACACTTATTAAATAAGGGTTTCATTTCCCTTCCTCATTTCTTCCCCAACTATTAATAATCATTCTCATTCCACCCAACTACCAAACATGCTAAATACTTTCACCAAAACCCATTACCCTTACCAAGTATTTGATACCCATTCCGATTTCGATTCCGATTCCGATTCCGATTCCGATTCTCATGTGCGAACCAAACGCACCCTTACTTTTTTCATCAAAAGTATTATACTTTCCCTTATAAGTAATGTTACACTTATAAAGGAAAATGTAATACTTTTAAATCAAAATGTAAAAGTGTTACAATTTTCTTCAAAAGTATTACATTTTTCCATATAAGTAATAAATATTTTATTTCTAATTTAGTATTACATTTGTTAGTATAAGTATTACATTTCCTTTTAAATTGTTTATTCTTTTTTTATAAACTATAATTATTTTTTTTATGAAAATATTAATGGAGTTTGATTATTTTACATTTAGAAAAGTATCTATAATTTTTTTTCATGATTATTGTTGTGTATGTAAAATTTTTAAAAACTTGGGAATCTTATTTTAAATTATTTGATATTCGTATTTTATTTTCTTATTTAATTTAAATTGTAGGTATAAAATTACATGTTAACTTTAGGTAGGGCTTATATTTTTCGCCATGCCCTGTGCCTATAAAATGATAGAACTGGACCCTACAGCACATACGAAGAAGATGTGGAAGCTTAAGATTGCTGAAGGTGGACAATTGTTATACCATAGGCTAGGGTTCATATTACATTGTGAACCCTGATATAAAAATTTTGTACCTTCAATTAATATATTTTCTATCTACAGTTAACAATTTCTGTATATGTAAACAAATAACTTGATAATTGCTGACATATAATATGATACTACAGCTATAGAAACTGTCAACTGCATGTACAAAATGGATTAACTACATATATATAATCTGAAAGTTATATTTGGATTAGAATTTAAAATTCAAGGTAGACTTAGTATGGTACTCCCTCCGTCCCGAAATGGATGTCGCATTTGCTTTTTGCACGCTTTTTAAGAAATTAAAGTAAATGTGATGTGCTTTTCAATTATGCCCACAACTTTTTCACTTTTGGAAATAAAAGCAATAAAGAAATGAAAAGTCATAAGGGTAAAGTGGGAAAAGTAGAATGATGGTGATGTTCAGTTTTAAAAAGAGGACAACATTTTGGGACAAACTAAAAAGGAAAGTAAGACACATAAAATGGGACAGAGGGAGTATAATTTTTCGAATGTGGGGGCCGTACATAAACAGCACCAACAACTACGTCGGGGCCCGGGGGACTACAACCGTAATAAATAGCACCAACAACTACGTCGGGGAGTACAATCGTAATAAATAAAAGCATTCACAATGTACTCAAGTATATAATTGTACTATTATATTGCAAAAGGCCTTCAGGAGGTTTATTGTACTCTTACAGGTAAACATTGCGCCTGAAATCATTATTTAATTTGACGTGGTCCAACATTAATTGTCTATTTGATTGGATGTTTTTGTTTTTTTTTTTTTAATACTATTGACTCTTTTACAATGAAGTATATGTTTTACGTTCACAACGAGCCAACACCCCACGCCCCAATTGGGGATCAAATCGGTGACCTCTCACTTGGGAGGGTCACAGCTATGTCGCGTGACCACAAAGCCTTTGACAAAACACAACATTACCATTTTGTCTAGCTAATCTATTGATTGGATGTAATTGACTAACAATTACAACATAATTCGTTGAACCCCTCAATTACGCTATTTGATTTGAGAGAATTGTAATTCTACTGAGTTGCATTCCCCTCCATTTAAGGAATTGGAATGCATAAGTCTCCCCCTATAAATTCCAATTTGGTGCAACATGAAAAAAGAAAAATAATATGAAATTACAACATCACCCTTGATGATGATTATTATTATTACTATTACCAAAGCATTGTAGTCTTTTCTTTTCAATTCCCATAAATTCTATTCTTGCCTACCAGGGCTCTGTTTGGCAGAGCTTATACTTTATTTTAAGTTACTAATAAGCTATAAACTCTATTTGGTAATGTTCCCAAAAAAAGCTAGTAGCTTAAAATAAGAGCTTAATTTGAAAAAGCTGTTCTAGGTAACTTTTCAAAAATAAGCTAGTAGTTTCGTAACTTTTTTTTTCATTTTTATCCTTATTATTTTAAATAAATGAACTTTTATCCATCTCAATTAAAATCTTTTTGAACTTTTCTCTTCAATCAAGAAATGTGTCATAGCGAATCTTTGGTGCAATACTTAAAGATTTAGAATATGATGTAGACATTACCTCTTCTTTTTCATTATCATTAGCCATAAGGCACCTTGAATTGATTTCCATCATTCTTCTGTTGTTGCATTCTGACTGCTTAGTAGAGCTGGTAGACTCTTCTTGCTCACTGTTGGCCATTAGAAAGATTAATGCTTCTTGTTCTGAATCATAAGAAGAGTTGCTCCATTGCTGAGATCTGCATGCTCAAATGGAGCTATTACTGAGAGATATATTTGGAGTCATGTCCTCCATTTCTCAAAATCTTCCCATGAATAATTTAGAATAAGATCCATACTTTTGTACATTTTAAAATTTTAGCTACGATACAAATTAAATTTTGAAAATAGTTTTTTAGTTCTGCTCAAGATGATCAATTAAATTAAATATGAATGAAATTATTAAACTTTATTTTTGGGTATAGAGTTCGCAAATGATGTGCTGGTGGGCAGAAGATCCAAATTGCGATGAATTCAAATACCATCTTGCTAGACTTCCTGATTATCTATGGGTTGCAGAAGATGGAATGACGATGCATAGGTTTGGGAGTCAGAATTGGGATTCCACTTTTGCCACCCAAGCTATAATTGCCAGTGGGATGGTAGAGGAATATGGAGACTGCTTGAAAAAGGCTCACTTCTATATCAAAGAATCACAGGTATGTAAAAAATTTGATCAAAATTTAGCTATGGAATCTGAGACCTAATTAACTTTCCAATTCAAACTCCATTTAACACTAATAAAAATATGCAGATAAAAGAAAATCCAAAAGGAGATTTCAAAAGCATGTATCGTGGTTTAGCAAAAGGATCATGGACATTTTCTGATCAAGACCATAGTTGGGGTGTCTCCGACGGCACAGCAGACGCTCTTAAGGCAATTTACTTTTATTCATTAAGGCAAAAACTTGTGTAAGACCGTCTGACAAATACTTGTCTGTGAGACAAGTCGGGTGATGATGAAAATATAATACTTATATTAGAAAAATGTAATATTAATCAGTAATAAAGTGTTTGTTACCTATAAGAAAAAATGTAATACTTTTGAAGAATAATGTAAAAGTATTGCAGTTTTCTTCAATAGTATTACACTTTATCTTATAAATAAGAAACATTTTACTCCTAATTAATTAGTATTATTATATTTTTCAATATAAGCATTACATTTTCATCCTGACCAACCAGCTGTGTCACGGATAAGACTTTGTGAAACAGCCTCACGGGCCAATCACTCATTTATTTAAGGCTATATATGGAAATGACTCTATTAAACAAAAAAAACTGGAAAAAAAAAAAAAAGGAAATCACCTTTGTGAACTTTGTTGCAGTGTCTACTATTCCTTGGGCAAATGCCTCCAGAAATTATTGGAGAAAAGGCCGATGTTCAGCGCTTGTATGAAGCTGTGGATTTTTTACTTTATCTTCAAGTAAGACTTTCCCACTTAGCTTTCCACTAAGAGCCATAGCCAACATTACTGATTACTAATTAACTTTATATTTCATGATATGGTCTTTAATTACATTGCAGAGTCCCGACAATGGTGGTTTTTCTATCTGGGAGCCTCCAGTTCCGCAACAATATATGCAACTGTTGAATCCCTCTGAATTCTTTGCAGATATTGTAGTTGAGAAACAGTAAGCTCAGTATTCTTCTTTCAACGACAACACCATATAAATATATAAATGACTAGCTAATTACTGGATATAATTATGTATTAGGCATGTAGAACCTAATGGATCTGTAATCAGTGCTCTTGCGGCCTTCAGATGTCAATATCCAAATTATAAACCAACAGAAATTGATATTTCTATTGCAAAAGCAGTACAGTACCTTGTAGATCAACAGCAAGCAGATGGATCATGGTACGGGTTCTGGGGAATTTGCTTCCTCTATGGCACTTGGTTTGCCCTATTAGGGCTGGCAGCTGCTGGAAAGACTTATGAGAATAGTGAAGCCATTCGCAAAGCTGTTCACTTCTACCTATCAAAACAGAACCAAGAAGGTGGCTTGGTAAATCTGATTTGTGTACTTTTTTATCTTTTTTATTTCTTATTATATTATTTAGTTATTATATTTATAATATAATATGCAAATTTCAAATAATGAAGAGTTTACAAATTTGATGATGTGGAGGTGAGACCCATTTTAAAAAGTGAGAAAAATTTCTGGGTTAAGGATAGCTTTAGTTATTCATATTACCACATTTTGCGAATTTTCTAAAGGATCATGTTGGTATAGTAAGCACTCAAAGTATGTGTAGTATTACACTTAACTTTTGCTACCGAAGGTTGTCCGATCCTTAACCCTAAAAACCTAGGGTGAGGTGGAAAAAAAAATTAATTTTCTTTTTCTTTGTTTTTCATCATGGGTTACAAGCTTGCAATCTGCATCATATTGTATTTTATAATTTTAGTATTATTTATTTATTTATTTATTAAAAAATATATTAACTTATTATTGTAACGTGAAAGTGCGACTAGGTATAGCAATTTGTCTCGTTCTCGACGGGGATTCGATTCCCCGCCACAGCAGAGACGGAAATGGGAAAAATATTTGGAGAACGGGGACGAGACAGAGAATGTATGTAATTTTCTGTCGGGGATGGGGATACCCCTCCCTGCCCTGTCTCGTCCAATCCCGAATTATTATTATAATTAAAATTAATAATAAATAAATAAATGTGTATATATATATATATATATATATATATATTAAAATCTTAATTTTTAAAATTAAAATTACACTAATTTTACAAATTAAGAATCCCGTCCCCACCTAATTTCTCACCGGGACGGAGATGGGAACTATTTTCAATTTCTCGCCGCGGATGGGAACGGGGACATGGACGGGGAGTATACTGCCCGTCCAGTCCCGTTGCCACCCCTAAGTGCGACCGCTTTTGTTACTGAGTGATTATTGTAAAGATGTGTTAAAACTAGCTAAGGAATTATAAATTTGATGATAAAAAAGCATGGCTCACTTTTAAAGTGAAAGAATATTGCAGCGATAAGGATAAGCTCTACTACATAGATTTTTAAATTTTATTCCATCACTTTTACTCCACATTGATATGTTTTTTTCATTCTTTGGGTCCTAATAAAAAATTTTCATCATAAATTTGTGTGAAAGAGTAAAAAGTGAGTAGATTTTAAAAATTCAAGCAGTATTTTTCGATAAGGATAGCGTAAGAGTCAAAAAGGAAGGCTGAGATAATTCTTCACTGATCAGTGCGCACGCAAGTCGCATTCAAATCGTTTTTTCAATTAACGTATTCTACCTAAAGTCAAAAAAGAAGGCTGAGCTAGCTGAGTAATATCACTTTTTGGTACATAAACTGTATGCTTTCATTTTATTGCGCGGCAACCAATTAGGTAGGTTGTGAATTGATACTCCTTATATAATAACGGTACACATCAAGTACATAACCTGTCTGCTTTCACGTGTCACGTTATTATTTGATACATCATATTTTTGGATTATTTCTGATAGTATGCATTAGATAAATTTCACTCTATATAAAATAGCGTTGACAAGAATTGAATTTGTAATCTTTATATACGAGAATCATACTTTATTCACTTCATCACCCTTTTCAAAAAAAATTCATGTACATTACATATAATGGTACATAACATGCCTNTATATATATATATATATAAAATGTTTAGATATAAATAAAGAATATAAATATATATTTTTCAAAGATGATCGAAGTGTTTAGATGGTTAAGTATGTATGTTTAACTTCATGTAATAATACCGCACGGGTGGCAATGCCAAAACGGGCCAGCCCGGCCCATACGGGCTGGCCCGTCTCGGGTTGGCCGGAAAACGGGTCGGGACGGGCCGGCCCGTTTTCCCACGGGTTGGGATTTGGCCAACCCAACCCGTGTAGGTCGGGCTGACGGGCTAAACGGGCCAGCCCGTCAGCCCGTTAATTTTTTTTATTTTTTATTTTTTTTAATGTTTTTGAATGAATATTATTAAAATTGTTTTATTTTGTATAAGTTGGGAATTGAACCCTTCACCTCTAAGTTAAGAACTAAGATAATTCCCAACCAAGCACATCAAACCTTATGAACAAACTCATGTATGTTTATATATATACAGATTATATACACAATACACATACATGCACACATATATATAATTACATTTTAATTTTATAAATAAATTTTATATTAATATTTATATATAGATACAATTAATTGTATTAATTAATACTAGTAATAAATTTAATATAAATAAATTAATAAATTTTATATTAATATTTATATAAAGATACAATTAATTGCATTCATTAATACTAATAATAAATTTAATATAAATAAATAAATAAATAAATTATATATTAATATTAATATAAAGATACAATTAAATGTATTAATTAATACTTGTAATAAATTTAATATAAATAAATTATATATAATGCTTGAATGATCTAAATAAATATACATGTATATTAAGATGTTCAACAAAGGTCCTTTGAATAGTTGGTTTAAATAGTGG
>CM008336.1:29481015-29500930 GCA_002525835.2 Ipomoea batatas | reverse complement strand
TGTTGTTTCCTTCCGAATATACTTCATTTGATCAGATGATTTACGAAGCCTATCTAGATTTATAGTGAAGAATGAAGGGTCTAATGTACCTATAGTATCTTTTACATCATAAACATCTATTAAAATTTATTCCTAACAATTTCCCTCATAATTTCAAAATATAAAGAGGTTTAATTTTATTGATTACACTCTCATCACAAACAAAGATAATTTTTGGGTATATGAGAGTTCTGAAAATTACAAAATACAACTATTTCAAGATATCAAAATCAAAGTAGCTTCAATCAACTCCAATTTCTCTTAACACTCCAGATGCTTACTTTTTCCCCCTAAATGTCAACATCTTCTAACCTTTTTGTAGGGTCTTCTCTCTAACTGTACTCTTCATTGGCTCTCTGACTCCTTCGCATATATATCCTCTTCCTACTTCCTTTTCGCTTTTTCAACCTTCTTAAGTAGTTCAGCCTATTAAGCCATTTCCCCCTTCTGTTTATAGAACCACTCCTGAGTTGTCATTTTAGTATTCAAATTGTTGCACCACCATTTCTAAAGTTATTTTGGTATGCCTCTAGCAATTTATCAAACTTGTTCTTGGTATAGTTTTGTAGATCTCAAAACTTGAATGCTTCATCCAGTCCATCTTTCTTAAATGCATCAAATGTCATTGGTTTATCTTTGCCAAAGCATCCATGGTTGAAGGCATTTGCATGGATGAATTCTTCTAATCCAATGCTTTCTTGGTACAATATTTCTTGCTGCTCAACTTTAATAGCCTGACCCAATGGTTGAATTCCATGGGCTCTGACAATTTCTCCAATGAGGTTGTCAATTTCTTCTTTTGTTGTTCCCTTCCTGGTTTCTCCAGCACCGGAAGAAGATGGTCTGGTAGAAGGTCTTGGCTCTATCCAAGCTCCAGCTCCTTCTCTCTAAGTAATTTCTTCTTGTAGCGCCAATATCTCATCAATTGTCTCAGGAGGATTTAATTTCTTCTTGGAAGGAGGGTGAATAAGAATTGAATTCAAATTCCTAACCTTGGCCTCTTTCTACTCATTTTCCCCTTTTTGACATATGAACAATCAAGATCCTTCTGTTGCTCAACACTTTCTTTCGGAATATACTTCTTTCTAGAAAATGGTGTCTTTTCTTTCATCACTATTTTTCCATTCCTTAATTTTCTTATCCTTTTCCTTCTCTTTCTTGTCCATAGCAATAGGTTTGGAAGCTTGAGTTTCTTCCATTGCTTGTGCTTCTGGAGTCTTCCAGGTAAACTCCTTGTTCTAGCTAGGTTGACTCCTATGCTTCTTAAACCATCTTCTTGGCCTAACCATAAGAATCTCCCACCTTCTTTTGGAGAATAATTGTTCTCAATTTCTAGGCTCTAAAAAAACTAGTATTTAATTTAGAGATCTTGTAATCCATCTTTCCTATGGATTACCTCAACTATTCTCTTGAATATGTGCCTTGCCCAGTCAAGTTTCTCCTTCCGAAGGATTACATCTATTGCTCTGTCCTTGCTAACAGTTAGCTGATCTAGATTGCTACTTCTCCCTTCAATGCATAGGGTAATAATCTCAAAGAGTCATTGGATTTCTGGATTCGGTACCAACCTTCTTCTTGGTACTAAAATTCAGAACTTTATATTCCTCCTAGCAATCTTTGTCAGGAATTTCTATATTGGTTTCTCCTTCACTACTTAAACCAACCTTTCAGGAATCAGTCGGGGCAATTGTTGCTTCATTCCTATTCACAACCATCCTTTTTTCTTCTTATGCTATTTCTGTTGTTCAGGTACTCATATAGTCCAGTGTCCTTCAAGCACTGCACTATCTCTCTTGTCACTTCCTTGTTTTTAGCATTAGTCATAAAGGCTATGAAGTCCATATATTCTTCATGGTTAACCTTATTAGCATATCTGGGGTGACTATGAATGATGATGATGCTATTTCTATTTGAAGGTTTTGAGAAGAAAGACATATCTGAGGTTGCTCAAATCATGGGCCTACTTCATGATGGGGGCGGGTCGTTCTTCTGAGGGTACTGCTTTCTCTTTTTAACGGTCGGTCCGTTGGATGCATTCCAACCTTATCACGGGGTCGCTTTAATTTGCTTCCCGCTCTTGCTTTTGTCGTAATGCTTCTTTTGTCTCTGCATATATTTATTGGCTCGCTGGATAGCTTGGGCGTATCTCTTAGGTGTATCCCTTCGTAGGCTGGCGAATAGATCCACTAATCTTAGGGCCTCCGTAAAGAGTGTTAAAGTTGTTCGGTCATCAAGATCCTTTACCTTTTGTACGTTCTTTTGCTATCTTCTCAAGAATTCTTTCAAGATCTTCGCTTCTCCTTGTCGTATGGCGGATAGGGTCATGAAGTGCTTTTTGGTTTTTATGTTTCCCTCGAAGTACATTATGAATCGTTCCCCTAAGGTGTAACACCCTCAAAATCAAACCATTTTTTTTTTCTTATTTTTACCAATCGATTAAGTGAATCTTAAAACATGATTTACAT
Organism: Ipomoea batatas; assembly: GCA_002525835.2. Classification (NCBI taxonomy): domain Eukaryota; kingdom Viridiplantae; phylum Streptophyta; class Magnoliopsida; order Solanales; family Convolvulaceae; genus Ipomoea; species Ipomoea batatas. Next base: position 29,498,426 of record CM008336.1, on the reverse strand, counting down.
CATAAAAGCTTTTCAAAGTTTTATTGAGGGTATTACTGCTACACTTAGGCAACTAACAAACCTAAGTGATAAGGCTAAACCACCAAGCAATCCAAAGTATAAAATCCCAATAACAAGATAGTGCCAAGTCCAAACTAATCTAAGTGTCCAAATAGACTTATTACAAAATCCTACCTACTACAATCTACTAAACGCTCTCGAGCGAGTACCAATCTTCCATCAATTCCTGTTATTTCCAAAAAAGACAAATAACAATAAATAACAAAATTAGCAAAATTGCTAAGGGAACTCAAAAAAAGCAAAATTGCTAAGGAATTACTACGCCCTGTAAAATAATAATTTAGCACTATATATATATATATATATAGTTTAAAATTTTCCGTAAGGCTTATTTTCAAAAACCATCCAAAAATCATTTTCCATTACCTTGAACCAAAAGTATAATCTTCCAAAAAGGTATCATCCACAACAATTTCAAATTTGTTTCATTTGTAAATCACTTTTCAAGTTTATGGAAAAAAATACACATATGGAAGAGCAATACCAAAAAAATGGGACATGGTCCTTTATACTTAGGCCATAGTGAACAGCTCCACGCTGAACGCTCCACAAATTCCCATTCCAATGGAATTTGGACCTAAACCTTAAGTGTGCACACCTCGAATCAGGATTCCAAGCTTCATCGAGAAGTTCTAAGCCCGAGGGGAGGCAGGATATGTTTCTACGGATTCCTCCCAAAACAGGGTACATAGACACTAGTGGTAAATTCATATAACCACTCCATAAATCAAGCATGACAACTAATGCCCTAGTACCCGGGGATTGTTCCTATCGAATACTCCACGATACAGGGTATGAACTCTAGGATTACCCTAACCACTCCACAACAGGACATAGCCCTAGTACTCAGCATACAACTGAATACTCCACAATATCTAATATGTTATATCTTCCATAAGGTTTTATTATTTTTATTTCTTTTCAACCGTTATAAACATTTTCAGCCCTTAATTTTTCTTAGTGTAAATCAAGGTATCACATAAGGTTTCAAAGCAGTCAATAGATCAAGGTGGCAACGATAAGAACCATCATTGTGCGACTTCTCCTAGTGATGATAAAAAGGCTCGATAGTACATGTGGTCCTTTGCTCCTATTACCATAATCTTTGCTTGAAAACTGACTAGGTGATCACTAGGGGTTTGTCGTTCCGTCGTATGTGGGCATCGATGGGTATTCAAAGTTCTTAGGTGCCCGATACTTGTATGTCTAAGGTGAATAGGCTGGTAGATAATAGGAATCGAACGATTGGCCGGTCTTTTAATTTCCTCGTTCAATCCTTTCCTAGAGGTCCCTCAGCTTCCTGGCGAGCTCGGCTATTTCGCAATCCCGACCTCCCTGATTCTGATCTGGGGTTTCGTCGCAACTTTCTTCTGCGTCTTCTAAGGCTTCCTCTCTATGTGGCTCTATCATTGGTAATCCTCCTGCATAGGGGTTGGTTGCTTGGACAGCTTGGGCTTGTCGTAGAGGGTTGAGCCTAACCCTTTGTCGTGGGCTCTTCACTACGGTTTTCCCCTATCCAGGCCGTGGGGCGAGGAGTTGTAGATTTGGGGTTCCTAAACGGTCATGGACTAAGATTGCCCTCTGGTATCTCTCTTGCAAGGGCCCCTAAGCTATCTAGGGTTCATGGTTTCCCTAAGAGCGGTCCGGCTGGGACTCGCCTCTCGTCGTTCGTACTGGGTTTAAGAATCTACGGAGGTGTTCAGCGCCTCCATTATCTCGGTGGGAAGTTCGACCAGCTGGGTCCGAGAGACACCAGTGTCCGGTGGACGTATGCTCGAGTGGGTTCTCTCTCCCCTCTGGGGATTCTCTTGACTAGCATCCCGTGGGGTGGGCGATTGGTTGGTTGGTCTGCGAGAAGGGGGGTTATCAAGAGCTTCTCCCGGATCCCTCACTGGATGATCTGTTCGCGTGTTTCGTCGTGTAGTCACCATGTTTTCTCCAGTTCAAAGGAAAATACGAAGCTTTTTCGTATTAGTTCCCATAGACGACGCTAATGTTGGTTTTATGACTTTTGGGTAGTCAAAGGCAGGCCAACACTACCTGTTAGAATAGTGAGAATGTAGGAAAAATATATGGAGAGAATATATGTATAGTATTACTCAGAATTGCTTGTCCCTTCTTCATGTATGAAGGGTCTATTTATACATATTTTGGGCCTAGAGGCCTACAAGGAATAAGAATTCTGGAGTACCTCATATTGGGAGTCCTTGTTACATTATAAATAGTAAGCCCTAATCCTACTAATATTATCAATACTAAGTCTAATCCTTATAGAACTCTTCGGTAGCTCTATATTGGGTCTCCGTCTTGGGCCTTCTTGATCCAGTTACTCTCCTAGGCTGGTCCATGTGGCCTAGGCCTAGTATATTATCTATCAGAGTTGATTATTCCTTGACCCACAAAAGAGCTTGGTGAGTATATATGCAAGTTTGTTTATACAAACATTTTCTAACTTGGTATTCTTCTTCTCGACATGATCTCATCATGAAGTGCTAGCGAATATCAATGTCTTGGTCCTTAAGTGAATAAGTGGATTCCCAGTGATTGTAATGGTACTTGTGTTATCACACAAAATGTTTCTCTCTTTGGCTTCTACTCTATAATCCATCAGCTGCTGCTTCATCCACAAGACTTGAGTACAACAACTTTCAGCAACAATAAACATAGCTTCTTCTGTTGAGGTTGCTATGAATTTTGATTTTTCCTAAACCATGACACCAATCTTTCTCCTAGGAATTAGCATGTTCTAGATGTGTTTTTCCGGTCTATTTTGCAACCTGCAAAATCTGCATCAAAATAAACAATTATATCAAAACCTTTTTCCTTAGTGTACCATTATCTAAGGTTCTAGGTGCATTTGATTTTCTTGGCTGCTTGAAGATGATTCTCTTTTGTATTGGCTTGTAATCTTGTACATACTCCAACTTCAAAGGTGATGTCAAGTCTACTTGCCGTAAAATACAATAGAGATCTAATAATTCCTATATACATAGTTTGATCTACATTCTTGCCATATTGATCTAACCCAATCTTTATTGACGTATTCATAGAAACCTTTGACTGATAATTTACCTTCCATTCCAAACTTCTTTATAAGATTTGTCATATACTTGGCTTGATTAATTAATATTCCTTCCTTCAATTGCTTGACTTGTAAACCAAGGAAATAATTAAGTTCACAAATCATGCTCATCTCAAATTTACTTTTCATGAGGGCTAAGAACTTTTCACATAGAACGGGATTACATGATCCAAAGATGATGTCATCTTGATAAATCTGAACTAATAAGATGTGAACATCATCCTCAACCCTAAACAAAGTCTTATCCACTTTACCTTTAGCCTTTGTTGACCAATAAAGACAAAGTCTCATAACATGCTTTTGGTGCCTACTTTAAACATCAAAGAGCCTTCTTGAGCCTATGCACCTTATCTTGTCGTCCATTGATGATAAATATAGGTGGTTACTTCACATAGACTTCTTCCTCCAACATTCCCTTTAAGAACACATTGTTGACATCCATATGGTATATGATGAAATTCATGTGAGTTGCATAAACTAAAAATATCCTTATAGCTTTGAGGTTTGCTACAGGGGTGAAGGTCTCATCAAAATATATGCCTTCTTGCTCATAATACCCTTTTGTAACAAGACGAGCTTTATTTCGAACAATAACTATATCTTCATTCATCTTGTTGTAGAAAACCCACTTTGTTCTTATGGCGTTTTGATGCTTTGGCATTGAAACCAATTGGCAAACTTAGTTTCTTTCGAATTGATTCAGCTTCTCGTGCATAGCTTAAATCCAATCAACATCACCGTGTGCCTTTTCAATAGATGCTCAATTTGGGAAATGAAGCAAGAGAACATGGATTCATTCTGCCATGATAACCTAGTGTGAATCCCTTCATGTACATTGCTAAGAACTTGCTTAGGTGGATAATCTCTAAGCTATCTTACATCTGGTGCAATTTTTAGGGGAATACTTAAGTGCCTAGAAATGTCATCCAATTGATTTGCTTCTACCAGTGACATTTTCGCTTCTATCGGTTGATCACCAATCACATGCTTTACCAGTTGATCTACAACTACATATTCTTTTTGACGGACAAACATATGCTTCCTTCTGGATGGATTGATCTTTGTCTACATCATTATATTGTCTTCATTTGATAGGATATTGCAAGGCATATGGTCTATCACTTATACTTAGCTTTCGAACATCCTTAGGGATATGATCACTTACATCACTAGTATTGATCACATGCTCATCAAATACAACATGAATTGATTATTTAGTGATCATAATTCTCTTATTAAAATATACTCTTTCATCAAATACATGAGCTTGAGACCTCTCATTGTGGCTAACCTAACACTTGCAACCAAATGTACGAAACTATGAAATGATTGATTTCCTTCCGGTCCACAACACTTAAGGAGTCTTTTGGTGAGGCTTGTGAATCATGCATCGATTATGAGTATAACAAGTTGTATTGGTTGCTTTTGCCCAAAATCTTTTAGGCAATTTGGTTTTTGCTACTCCGTATTATGGTGTAGACCACTTCTTTGATGGTAAGATTTTTTCATTTTACCATCCCATTTTGCTTAAGAGTCATAGCCATTGATAGTTGTTGAAGAATGTCATTGGTTTCAAAATAAGATCTGATGCATTGATTTAAAAACTCAATTTCTCTATCTAAACAAATCTTCACGATTGATAGTCTCTTTTCATTCTGGAGTAACTTGAGATTAATCCGGTAATCTTTTAAGACTCTCATTCCGGGCTAACTTATTGATCATCTTAAAATTAAGATGATTCATCATTTTATGCTACAACTAACTCAATTCGTCATCATATTCTTTTCTTAGCAGGCACACATAAGCGTTTGCTGAATCCCAATCAACAACATATACACTCTTCTGTCTCCTTCTCATACGCATAAATTTGCATAATTCTACGTTCGTAATATTGCATTCCTTATAGCTAAACTCAACTGTGTAGCCTTTGACGCAAAATTCACTTGTGCTAAGGAGATTGAACTTGAGTCCTTTTCACATATGATATATCTTTGATTTCCATACCATTTATCCTAACGTCTCATTTCCTCTAAAAATAACTCTATATCCATCTACTCTTTTATAATCATCTAGGAATGCCTTCTTCCCGGTCATGTATCTGGATCAACCACTATTAATGCACCACACTTCTTCTCATTTAGCTGTCTCCTTGCATTCCTACATCAATCTAAAAGAGATTTAGGTACCAAAACAAGTTTGGGTCCTCAAAGGTAAGCTCCTTTGGGTGTGTAAGACAACCTGAACCCATTATGAGGAGCCAAACCCAATAGACTTTAGTATATTGTGCTCCGATAGATCCTTTGGGATTTCAGAACACTTGCTCGACGACATTTCAAAAAATGTGTCATAGTGACTCTTTAATTTGGTGCACTATTTAAAGATTTAGAATATGATGTAGATGTTACCTCCTCCTCTTCTTCTTCATTATCATTAGTGATAAGGCACCTTGAATTGATTTCCATCATTCTTCAAAATCTTTCTATGAATAATTTGGAATAAGATCCATACTTTTGTACATTTTAAAATTTTTAGCTACAATACAAATTAAAATTTGAAAATATATAGTTTTTGAGATCTATTCAAGATGATCAATTAAATTAAATATGAATGAAATTATTAAACTTTATTTTTGGGTATAGAGTTTGCAAATGATGTGCTGGTGGGCAGAAGATCCAAATTGTGATGAGTTCAAGTACCATCTTGCTAGACTTCCTGAGTATTTATGGGTTGCAGAAGATGGAATGACGATGCATAGTTTTGGGTGTCAGAATTGGGATGCTACTTTTGCCACCCAAGCTATAATTGCCAGTGACATGGTAGAAGAATATGGAGACTGCTTGAAAAAAGCTCATTTCTATATCAAAGAATCACAGGTATGGTAAAAGCTAAGATTTGATGTGAACATAGAAAGTTAAGTTTTAGCTATAACAATAATATGCAGGTAAAAGAAAATCCGAAAGGAGACTTCAAAAGCATGTATCGCCGTTTAGCAAAAGGATCATGGACATTCTCTGATCAAGACCAGAGTTGGGGTCTCTCCGACGGCACAGCAGAAGCTCTTAAGGCAATCTACTTTTATTAATTAAGGAAAAACTTCTGTCTGAGTGATGATGAAAAAGTAATACTTATATTAGAAAATGCAATATTAATCAGTAAAAAAGGGTTTGTTACGTACGTTACTTATAACGAAAAATGTAATAATACTTTTAAAGAATAATATAAAAGTATTACAGTTTTCTTTAAGAGTATTACACTTTCCCTTATAAATAAGAAATACTTTATTACTGATTAATATTACATTTTTCGGTATAAATATTACATTTTCATATATCTTGATCAACTAGTGTCACAGATAAGGACTCATGAAAGATCTGACCGGAGAGTCACTCATTTAATTAAGGCTATATATATATATATATATGGAAATGACTCTAGTTAAACAAAAAAAGGAAAAAAAAAGAAAAAGAAATCACCTTTGTGAACTTTTTTGCAGTGTTTGCTATTCCTTGGGCAAATGCCTCGGGAAATTGTAGGAGAAAAGGTCGATGCTCAGCGCTTGTATGAAGCTGTAGATTTTTTACTTTATCTTCAGGTGAGACTTTTCCACTTAGCTTTCCACTAAGAGCCATAGCAACATTATTGATTACTAATTAACATTATATTTCATGGTTTTTAATTACATTGAAGAGTCCCGACAGTGGTGGTTTTTCTATCTGGGAGCCTGCGGTTCCACAACCATATATGCAACTGTTGAATCCCTGTGAATTCTTTGCAGATATTGTAGTAGAGAGAGAGTAAGCTAAGATCACAATTATTCTTTCAATGACAACACCAGATATATTATAAATAAAATGACTAATCAACGTCATACTAACTACTGGATATTATTGTGGATTAGGCATATAGAACCTACTGGAACTATAATCAGTGCATTTGCAGCCTTCAGATGTCAATATCCAAATTATAGGCCAACAGAAATTGATATTTCTATTACAAAAGCAGTACAGTACCTTGAAGATCAACAGTATGCAGATGGGTCATGGTATGGCTACTGGGGAATTTGCTTCCTTTATGGCACTTGGTTTGCCTTATTAGGGTTGGCAGCTGCCGGAAAGAATTACGAGAATTGTGAAGCCATACGCAAAGCTGTTCATTTCTACCTATCAAAACAGAACCAAGAAGGTGGCTGGGGGGAATGCCTTGAATCTTGCCCAAGCATGGTATGTATATCAGTTAATATATATATACATATAGAATTCAGATCATATGCTAAGGAACGCTTTAGGTATAATTCAGATCATATATACACACACACATATATATATATATAATAGAGTTCAGGTGCAATCGCGTCTTCCCGTGCAGTATACACCACTAGTGTTAACACCACCTTGGTCGTGTATTTTGTTAACAGTAGTGGTGTAAACTGCACCAATCGCACTGGAAGGCGCGGCCGCACTTGAACTCTTCAATATATATATATATATATATGAGATCAAATGCGAAGGAGGGGCTTAGGTAAAACATAGGGTCAAATCTCAGTCATTGTTCTAGTCCAAATCAACCATCTAGAATGAAGAAAATTTTTTTAAAAATGCAATAGCATTATGATTATTTTGTGTAAATATTTTGAGTATATATTTTTCCTTCTTCGAGTTCATATGTTTTGTCTCAGGGCGTAGTTTAATTTCTCCCTTTGAGTGCACATCTTTGTACTTTTGAGTGCACACTTTTGGCGTTCAAGTGCACATTTTGTGCATTTAAGTGCATATTTTTTTGCCTTTCACGTGCACAATTATGGGCCATGCTAATTATATTTCTTGCCTTCTTTTCTATAATGTATAACTAAATTTCAAATGAAATTTGTGTGATTTACAATCGATTTATAAGGGTAATTGTTTCAATAATACTTAAGTTGAATAAGTCCTTTTTTGGTACAATAGTTGTTTCGATTGCATATCTTTGTGCCTTCAAGCTAAGTGCATCATTTTGTCCTTTGAGTACACATTTTTGTGCATTCAAGAGCAATATTATGGGCCAGTGTTTATTATATATTTTGTTTGTTTTCAACAACATATAACAAAATTTCTAATGAAATTTGTGAAAGTTACACACGATTTGTAAGGGTAAATACTTCGATTACACATCCTTGTGCTTTTGAGTGTAGAATTTTGGCCTTTGACTACACACTTTGTGCCTACAAGTGCACAATTTTGTACCTTCAAGTGCATTTTTTTGTTGATTCAAAGTGTAAATTTCTTTTTAAAGAACAATAAATCTAGACGAAATTAATGGTTGAGATTTTCTCCTGAGACTCTTTCACACATACATATACATACATACATACATACATACATACATACATACATACATATATATATATATATTTATATATATACATACATATATATATATATATATTTATATATATATATACATATATATACATATATGCATATACATATATACACATATATACACACACACACATATATATATATATATGCTCAAATGCGGTCGCACCTTCCCATGCGGTCGATGTGGTATATACCACTAGTGTGAAGAAAATACACCGTTAGGAAAATGCATAACAATGAAAATGCCAAAAAGTACCAAAAACACACACAACACACCCAAAATAATGCATCATAACTCCCCTGCCCTAATTGTGCATTTTTAAACACTGTGTGGTATATATTTGCATACCTAGTTTGTATACCTAGTGGGGACAGTCGCACTAACCGCACGTTAAGGCGCGATCACCCCTGAATTCTATATATATATATATATATAAAGAGAGAGAGAGAGAGCAAACGTACAGTAATTACAACGCTTTATATTTGTAAAATTCTTGCTCTATCGTTGTTAATTTTATGGAGCAGAAATACATACCATTGGAAGGAAATCGTACGAATTTGGTTCAAACATCATGGGCAATGCTAGGACTCATGTACAGTGGACAGGTTAGTACTGTTTATTGAAATCTAAGAGTACGATTTAATGTATGCTGAAAGAACAACTAATGTAATTAAGGGTGTGTTTTGTCGTATCTATTTCCTTGTTAATAACTAGGCTGAGAGGGATCCAACTCCTTTACACAAAGCAGCTAAGTTATTAATCAATGAACAAATGGAAGATGGAGATTTCCCTCAACAAGTAAGTCAACTATTTTAATTAAACTATTTACCTCCCTTCGTATTTGTAATTCAAATGTTACAAAAATAAATTTTTTGTCCCAATATTTATAGAAAATAACAATTTCCATTCTTCAATTGCTAACATAAGTATTAATGACCCTTACAAATTTGTACAAGGTGACAGATTTGATTTCTTGACTTATTAACAATGAGACTTTAATGGTGTATAGCTGCAAATTTCCTATAGTACTGACTAAAAAATTAAGATTTACATGTGCAATGCGAAAGTGATACACTTTAAAAGTCTTTGTTGGTGAAGAATCAAATTGCCACCTTATGCAAAACTGCACGGTCAATCATTCTTAAATCAACATTTCAAAAAGGCCCACTGAAATTGCTACTTCATATAACAATCATTATTGTCATTATGGTGTAGACCATAAATAAAATGTATATTATTTTCGTAAATAAAGTACATTATTTAAAAGTTTTCTATACAATCAAATAACGTATATTCAGTACTCTAATAATGTACTTTTAATATATTAAAATTGTAACTTGTATTCAGAGAGTGTATATTATTTGAATACTGAAATTATATTATTTTGTATAATGTGCATTTAGTTCAAAAATAATGTAATTTTAATATATTAAAAATGTATTTTTTTTATGTTCCACACAATAATTAATATAGAGACAAAAGTCACTATTTTTCTTTAAATATTTTCATTTTTTTTTTAAATACTCATTCCCTAATATTATAAAAATATTACCAGGACATTACTGGAGTCTGCATGAGGAATTGCATGTTGCACTATACTCTGTATAGGAGTTACTTCCCATTGTGGGCATTGGCTGAATATCGTAAACATCTGTGGACACCCAAAAGTCACTAAAGTGGAATTGTATGAATCCATTCCACCTCCTAGATAACATGTAATCCTGTGGTTTACAGTATGTTACTTTTAGAAATAACAATCTTCGTATGAGTTTGATTCTAAGAACACTATATCAACTCCTATGTTAGTTATAAATTATTTGAATGACTTTCGTTTGTTGAATTAGACAGACAATATGAGATGTACGATGTAATAAATGTTGGGTTGGGCTTGCTTCTATGTGGTAAATAGTCAATGTTTGGACCAAACCTTTTTTCTACCCACTATATTTTTGTTGGACCCCAATTATCTTGAGCCTTAATTATTATTATTATTATTATTATTATTATTATTATTATTATAATATATAGAGTTAATTTCTAAAGTAGTCCTCCGACTATGACCTTTTCTTAATTTAGTGTCTTCACTTTTAATTGCACCAAAGTAAGTTGGGTCTCCAGACTATTCAATTTTAAGTCAAAAAAAGTCATTTGTTAGATCTGGCGTTAAATGAGTGTTAAAATGGGTAATTGAAGTGTTGGTCAGCAAGAATACCTGCATGAAACCGCATAATCTGATTATAATGTGGTTCCGACCAGAATCTCGAAGAAACTTCTCTATACAGTACTTGAACTCCATGAGAGGAACTTCTGGATTCTTGTCACAATTGTGAATGGAGTAAAAAAATAAACTTCTGAACGTCCATTGCTTTTGCACATCTACCTAAAATGAACGGGCAAATTAAATATCGCCAATACCAACCAACATAACAACAACGAAAGCATTAAAATTGCTTGAATTCTAGTCAATCCCATACCTGGATATATATTAAGCAACACGTAGATAACCCTAAACCCTAAACCAAAACATGCCGAAGTCTTGTATTCAAGAAACACGATATAGTCAGATCGGTTACACTAATAACTTAAGTCCCCAGGCTCTGATACCAATTTAAATTGTATCATGGATCTTGAATGCAAAAAGTTAAACGTTCCAATTAATCATTAATTCAATTTCTTATAAGTATTAGTCCATATTTGATTATTCTGAATCAAGAACAGTGTTGCAAAAATCCCGCCTAGGCGTTAGGCGCTGGTCAACCGCCTAGCGTATCACATTAAATGGTGGTCTAGGCGGCCGCCTAATCTCCGCCTAGGCCGCCAAAGCACCGCTTAGGCGCTGACCGCCTAGGCGTCGACTAGGCACCGACTAGGCCTTCTAGTCGGTCGATTAACTATTGTTCTTTTTTATAATGGGTTGTTTTACTCAAAACAAAATCGTTTTGAGCGAAATAATCCTAAATTGTACAAACTTTAGATTTTTTTTGGTTAATATTTAATATTTTAGTATTAACTATTAAAGTATTATATAATATAATTTATAATTATTAGTCTTTAAAAAATTAAAAATACTTAACCAAAATTTTAAAAAATAAAAAATAAAATAAAAAAATACACGGACGCCTAGGCGCCGATTAATCCCTGGCTAGGCGTCCTAGGCGCTAGCGCCTAGGTAGCGCCTAGCGATTTTTTCAACCATGATCAAGAATAAAAATAAAAGCATAAGAAAAAGAAAGGAACCCAGACACAAGAAATGATTACGCAGTTCGGAGCTAAAACTCCTACGTGTGCGGGGCTACTCAGCTTTTGCCCAATCCACTAGATGATCATTACAACAGTTGGAATATATATGTCCAAACATACAATGGTCCTAAACCAACACAGCCTTCATCATATATTTATTGAATTGGTTCGCTGCAAGCTGGAAATTATGAAACATTTCATAAAAATGTTTGGTATTTATAGTCTAAAATTTTTGCCAACTAGCAATTCACTTGACGCGAGGTCTGGTTTCAATGCCATTTGTACCTTGTAGAGTTTAAAACTAGACTTTTTACCACCCCACCGGGACCAACATTATGTATAGTTATTTGTAATGCACAATGATATATCAATTATTTTCTCTGAAAATGGCAGTCAAGTCGGTAAAACATGATTTTCGTATGTAAAGGTCACGAGTTTAATTTTTACAAACACCCTATTACCCAAGCATGCATGTTGCACAAGGTTTTCTTAATGTAGTCTATCTCTCTTGTGTGATTTGTTGGCTATTATATATGAGCAGAATTTATCTAGTACATACTATCGGATAGTGGATGCAAATTTTCTTCGTTATTCAAAAAGATGATATATCAATTAATAGCGTGCCAATTTTGATGTGGATCCTTCGGCGTGAACTCAGGTATCAATTTGTCAAAGAGTCCTCCGATTGCACGATCTTTTGCTCACCAAAACAGTACAACAAGCACAAGAACTCTGGGTTGAGGGTATAGAGATGGATTTGGTTTATGTAGGGGCTGGTTAGGGGATATTGTTTGCGTGTTTTATAAGAATATATTCGCTACACCTTGGTCTTAGGTGATGAGGAATGGATGGCACCACAAGATTGATAATTATCTAGATAAGCCTAGAATAACCTCTCAACACACAAGAGAGACAAGATAATGTCTTAACATTTTTTCATTCAATCCAATCTCAAAATTCTGCTCCTAAGATGATGTTTCAACGTCCTTTTTTATAAGACTATTTACAAGGCAATGAATGACATTTATCTCTCCTAAAACAAAGAAAAAAAAAGTCAAATATTAAATTTAGCATAATTAAATATATTTTAATTCACTAAAATACTTGATTTTAATTATGTGGTTTCATTTCAATGATGATCAGGTTTCATGGTCATTTGAGGACATTTTCCTTCATATTATTGGACCTACATAATGATGTTTTAAAATTCTATGGTCGTTGGTGTGCTCATCGAATTTGGTTGGCGCACATAAAATTAAAGCAGACATGATATATATCTACCGTTATTTATAATTTTCGCCGATGATTCATCAATTTACAACCTATCAAATTTGTTGCCGCGCAATAAACTGAAAGTAGACAGTTATCTGCCTTCTGCCATTATTTATCGCAAATTATATTGTGGACCATGATCATAGCTGATACTGCAGTTGTGTTGAACTGATACTATAGTTGTGTTGAAAAGATACTGCAGTTGTGTTGAAAGGAAACTGCAGTTGCATGGAATAGAGTCCATTCATCCATTCAACACAACTGCAGTATCCGTTCAACACAACTGCAGTATCTTTTCAACACAATTGCAGTATCCGTTCAACACAACTATAGTTCCCGATGGATGACACGGTATCTGTTCCGCGCAATTACAGTTCCCTTTCAACACAACTGCAGTATCCTTTCAACACAACTGCATTATCAATTCAACACAACTGCAGTATCAACCATGACCCATTGTCCACAGTATAACGACTGATTATTTATAACGAAAAATGAGGTTTATCTACCTTTAATTATAATGTAAAATGAAGTTTATCTACCATTATTAATTATAATGTAAAATGATACTACCTCCGTCCCATTTTGGTTGTCTGGTTCGTTTAACGAGGCTTGACTGAAGTTATTTTTAATCCAATTTTTCATAATATTAAATTTAGCATTAATATATAAAATTTATATATTTAGAAACTACATTAAAAGTAATATTAAAAACAAAAAATTAAATTTAAAAATAATAAAAAATTACTAAAGAAAATAAACAATGAAGAAAGAGTTGGTTTGACCAATGAATAATAAATAGAACAGGTAAAGTGGGACAGAGGGAGTATATATCAGCTAGCTAACCCTTCTTTATTTATTTTTTAGGTAGCAAACGTTAATATGACTACGTGCGTACAGATCAACGAAGTATTATCCTAACGAAATGCAGTAGATGACTTCAATTGATTACATTGACACTATAACTTCATTTGATTATATAATCAATTGGCTGGCCTAATTTGTTGTACATTGGGTGAGTTAGAAATACCGGGTCTATAGAGAATTAAGGGAATGCTTGAGCATGATTTTTAAACACGTTTTAAGTATTTATTATTTCCCTATAGGAATATGATTCATGTGACTGACGATAAATAATTAATGCCTGGCCTATATATATTGGACCATTAAAGAAGGATAAATAAGGGTATGATGACATTCTGTAATTTTGAGCATTATACACTCTCTATTTTTGTTCTTTATATTACCACGTTTAGCGAATTCTCTAAAGTCACACTTGTTAGACCGTCTTACGGATACTTATCTGTGAGACATATCGGGTCAATATGCAAATGTAATATTAAATCATGAATAAAATGTTTGTTACTTATAAGGGAAAACATAATACTTTTGAGAACAAATGTAATATTTTTATATTTTGATGTAAAAGTATTACTTTTTTATCAAAAGAATTATATTTTCCCTTATAAGTAATGTTGCACTTATAAAAATGTAATACTTTTAAATCAAAATGTAAACAGTATTACAATTTTTCTTCAAAAGTATTACATTTCTTCATAAAAGTAATAAACATTTTATTTCTGATTTAGTATTACACTTGCTATTATAAGTATTGCATTTCCTTTTTTTTTTTTTTTTTTTTGAATACAACTGACCCTATTACATTGTAGTATCTGTTCATCTATACTTTTCTCAACCTGTTGAAGCACAAAGAGTCAATTTCGAGATCTCTTCCACTGAGACTCGAACTCATGACCTCCCATCTGAGGGTGGCCACTACATGCCAATTGAGCACAAGGTGTTTGGCATTGCATTTCCTTTTAAATTGTTTATTCTTTTTTTATAAACTATAATTATTTGTTTATGAAAATACTTTTGCAGTTTGATTATTTTACATTTTGAGTATTAACACTAGTTAGAAATTTTACATGGTTTTTACTGATACACATAAGAGAGAATGCGGAAGAGAAAAAAAAAACTGAAATATGACAAATTGAAAAAGAAAAAAAAAACAGAGGCCATTAACGTGCCAGCGGACGCATGCATTGCACAGCATTTGATATGTGCGAAATGCACGCAACACTTGTCAAACTCCATTTAATTCCTTTCTTGGTACCATAAAACCTCTTCATGTGCATATGAACCTCCAGATGAATTTCAAATTTCTCTCACCACTTTAGCTTCATACACACAAAAAAATCTACATACAATGGCCCCTACTTTTTGTTTTACTATAAATAAGATAAACGCCTTCAGTACTGCGTGGGCAATCAATGTACAATTGATTCGTCTTGTAAATTGAAGAAAAATGTAATACTTTTGTATCAAAATGTAAAAGTATTACATTTTTCTTCAAAACTATTACTCTGTACATTTCTCCATATAAGTGGTAGACTAGTAGACATTTTATTTCTGATTTAATATTACATTTGTTAGTATAAGTATTAATATTTTCTTTTAAATTGTTTATTCTTTTTTTACAAACTATAATTATTTATTTATGAAGTTACTGATGTAGTTTGGTTATTTTACATTTATAAAAGTATCTATAATTTTATATTTTCATGATTATTGTTGTGTATGTAAAATTTTTAAAAACTTGTGAATCTTATTTTAAATTATTTGATATTTGTATATTTTTTTCTTATGCAATTTAAATTTTAGGTATAAAACTATACGTTAACAATAGGAAGAAGACGTGGATAGGGGTCGTTTACTTTATTTCTCTATTTTTTCATTTCCAATTTTTTATTTATCCATTTTCCGAGTTTTCCTTCTCCATTCCTCAAGTTTTTCATTTTTCCATTCCTCCAGTTTTTCATTTTTCTAATTCTATTTTATTAAATACAATGTAGGTTTTACGGCTGCGAGACAGCCGTTTCGGCTGACCAACACTACCGTATAACTTAAGAAAAAGTATTTGAACACAATAAGAGAACAATTGTACTTATACTCCAAATTGAGAAAAAGAGACGCCTTTCTAGTGTGACCTCAAGAGGTATTTATACAAGAATAATAAGCATACACAAGGATATATGTAAAATTCTTAACAAATATGTTTTAGGAAGGTAATTTAGGGCTGCCTATCTAGTACGGAACTTACCAAATTTTGATTAAGGCAAAATTTCCTAAATCTCATCCCGGGTTTCCAAATTCTGCTTAGTGGCTGCCTTTTAGAACATACTCGGTCGGGCATCGCCTACTGACTGCCTATAGGAACTGAGTCGCACGATTCACAAGACCGGGCTACATATTTGCTGACACTGGGCAGTCGGCGAGCTCTAGATACCGGTCATTTGAGGTCGGGTACCCTAGTCGGGGTATCCATCAATAATCAATAATAAGAATAACAACAACAACAACAACAATAATAATTTAATATTAATAATAATAGTAAATCTGTGTGTGAAAAAAAAAAAAAAAGGATAATAATAATAAGGGTAAGGGAAGTGGGAGGTAAAAGGGGAAATGCGTAGGGAAGGGGAATGCATGGGCAGCAGGAGAGGAGAAAGGGGAAAGGGAAATAATGAAATATAAAGAAAATGGTAACCAGCAAGATCCAACCCCTCAATCTCAAGCTCATTACTATTCACGAGCGTTTTGGCCATTTCTCCAAAATCCTTAAGAAATATGGACAATAGAGTTAGAATAAGAATTTAGAAGAGTGAATTTAATAAATAAGTGCTCTATCTTTCATTTTTCCATTACTCTAATTTTCTGTTTTATCAGAAAATTTTCTATTTCTTCACTTTGGTAAACAATCCCAAGATTGTTGAAGGTGGACAATTGTTATACCATGGAACAAAGTTCATATTGTATTGTGAACCATAATATAAAAATTATGTACATTTAGTTAACATATTTTTTATTTACAGTTAACAGTTTATGTACATGTAATTAAATAAATAACTTGATAATTACTGACACATAATATGATAACTACAGATACAAAAATTATCAACTGCAGATACAACATGTGTCAAGTTCAAATACAGAATCTAAAAGTTATTTTTAGATCAAAATTAATTACAATACAAATATGGGAGTACGACCCTAATAAATAAAAGCATTCACAATTACTCCAGTATATAATTGTACTATTATATTGCAAAAGGCCTTCGGGAGGTTTATTGTAATTTTAATTTTGGCCAATTATTGTACTCTTACAGGTAACATTGCGTCTGAAATCATTATTTAATTTGGCGTCGTCCAACATTAATTGCCTATTTAGTTGGATGTAATTGAATTGCAATTACAACATAATTCGTTGAACTTTTTAATTATGTTGTTTGATTTGAGAGAATTGTAATTTTACTGATTTACAATTCCTTTTATGTGAGGAATTAGAATTCAATAGGGCTCCCCTATGAATTTCAATTCTGTGCAACATGAAAAAGGA
>CM008336.1:29436043-29455959 GCA_002525835.2 Ipomoea batatas | reverse complement strand
TATAAAATCCGGCTTTTTTTGTTGTCAGCTTTAAGTGAGCTTGAATTTATAAATCAAAGCTAGAATCTGAATTTCCTTACAACAGAAGTATTTGAGCTTGCCTTAATTATAAACTGTGTAGCTAAGTTTGAAGATTTGAAGGGTAAGTGTGTGTAACTATGGGGTTAGTTGCACAGTAGAAGTAGGAAAAATGAATGCAAGGAGATACAAAGGCTTTTACAGTGGTTTTGAAGAACTTTGCTACTCCACTCTTCTCCTTGACTCGAATGAGAATTCTGTTATGTATTTTATACACAAATACATAGTTGCAAGAAGCCTTCACCTTCTACCGGAGATCAGAGTCCTTAAGATAAGGGTCAATGACAAAGTCGCATTATCTTTCACTGCCTTATTACCCGTTTGGTTCGCTGGAAAATATTTGAAGGAAACGGAATTCAAATTCCATGGAAAATAAATTACCAGGAAAATAGATTCCATTGTTTGGTTGGTGGAAAATAAATTACTGAGAATATAAATTGCATTGTTTGGTTGGATTTGGAATTGTAAGGAATAATGGGTATAAAGACAATCATACCCCTATACAATAATAACAACAACAATAATAATGGTAATTAAAGAAAGTTAATGAGGGCTTAATTGTCCTCCTTGTTTTCAATGGAAAACATTTTCCATGGAAAACAAAATACCAAGGGGTGGCCAAGGAATTTGTTTTCCTTGTTCTTAATGAAAATGTTTTCCAATGGAAAATGTTTTCCATCCAACCAAACACGAACTAGTAAAGGGTCACGCACCAAATCCCCTTGCTTGGTTAATTTTCCAGCTTCCTTCAATTGAAAGATGGTTGTAGTTGAGGGCTAGACTTGCAATAATCAAACTGATTCTTTTCTTTAGTTTTTTTGAAAGGGATTCTTTTCTTTAGTTTAGAAGCTTGATTCAACAATATAACACTTCAATAGTAGCTTGAAGAGTTGACCACAATTTTTCAATAATTTGCGTAGCTTTCTCTATTCTTCTAAGCTTGAGATCCTCCTTTTATAGATGAGGAGGGATGAACATCATGAAATTTAAAGTTACCCATTGTCACTTATCAAGTGGTAGTCGTCTAAATGCTGCCAAAATCTGATCTCCTAAAATCCGTTGCCATAGATCAGATTTGAACTCTTGCATCTTGATATCCATACGGTAAAGATATGTTCCCTATTAGTGTGTATCATCACTACAAATTAAAGTAAAAAAGAGGTACTCATGCTTATCACCAATGTGTCTCATATGTAGACTCCTTGGTGCTAGACAAGTTGCATTCTCTAACGACTCATTTTGTTCTTCCTCGTATGAACTTCTTCTAAGGACAATCTTCCTTAAAAAATATTCAATAAAGCTCCTATGAACTTGAATAATATCATTGAATCCCCTTTTCTCTTCCATGAAGATCACTTTTGAGCAATTCTCGACCTTCGATCCCCTTTGCTTCATTCCGAACTCTTTCCTTCCGGTCGCCTACTTCATCAAAATATATTCCTTCTTGCTGATAATACTCTTTTGCAACAAGACGAACTTTATTTCGAACAATAAGTACATCCTCATTCATCTTGTTGCAGAAAGTCCTATGGAGTTTTGATGATTTGGCCTTGAAACCAATTCCCAAACATAGTTTCTTCCGAATTCATTCAGCTCATCCTGCATGGCTTAAATCCAATCAACATCTGCTTGTGCCTCTTCAATAGACGCTCAATTTGGAAAATGAAGCAAGAGAACATGGATTTATAAATTTATTCTGCCATGATGACCTAGTGCGAATCCCTTCATATACATTGCCAATAACTTTGTTAGGTGGATAATCTCTAAGTTATCTTATGTATGGTGCAATTTTTAGGGGAATACTTAAGTGCCTAGAAATGTCATCAAATTGATTTGCTTCTACCAGTGACATTTGCGCTGTGACCGATTGATCACCAATCACATGCTCTATTAGTTGATCTGCAACTACATGTTCTTCCAATGGACGAACATTTTCTTCCTTCTAGATTGAAAATGGTTTCTGTGATCTGCTCAAGATACCAATTAAATTAAATATGAATGAAATTATTGAACTTTATTTTTTGGTATAGTGTTTGCAAATGATGTGTTGGTGGGCAGAAGATCCAAATTGCGATGAGTTCAAATACCATCTTGCTAGAATTCCTGATTATCTATGGGTTGCAGAAGATGGGATGACGGTGAATAGTCTTGGGAGTCAGAATTGGGATTCCACATTTGCCACCCAAGCTATAATTGCCAGTGGCATGGTAGAAGAATATGGAAACTGCTTGAAAAAGGCTCATTTCTATATTAAAGAATCACAGGTATGGTATGGTAAAAAATTTGATAACATAGAAAGTTTTAGCTATACAATCTGGGACTGAACTTTCCAATTCAACTTCCTTTAACACAAAACAATAATATGCAGGTAAAAGAAAATCCAAAAGGAGACTCCAAAAGCATGTATCGTGGTTTAACAAAAGGATCATGGGCATTCTCTGATCAAGACCAAAGTTGGGGTATCTCCGACGGCACAGCAGAAGCTCTTAAGGCAATCTACTTTTATTTATTCAGACAATAACTGGTGTGAGACCGTTTCAGGAATACTTGTCCGTGAGATGGGTTGAGTCATGATGAAAATGTAATAGTTTTATTAGAAAATGATCAGTAATAAAGTATTTGTTACTTATAAGGGAAAATGTAATACGTTTGAAGAATAATGTAAAAGTATTACAGTTTTCTTCAACAGTATTACAATTTCCCTTAAAAATAAGAAATACTTTATTACTTATTAGTATTACATTTTCCGGTATAAGCATTACATTTTCATCTTGATTAAGCAGTGTCACGGATAGAGACCTGTGAAACGATCTTACGGGAGAATCAGTTTTTTATATAAGGCTATAGATGGAAATGATTTTGTTAAGCAAAAAAAAAAATCACCTTTGTGAACTTTGTTGCAGTGTCTGTTATTCCTTAGGCAAATGCCTCCGGAAATTGTAGGAGAAAAGGCCGATGTTCAGCGCTTGTATGAAGCTGTAGATTTTTTACTTTATCTTCAGGTAAGACTTTCCCACTTAGCTTTCCACTAAGAGCCATAGCCAACATTACTGATTACTAATTAACATTATATTACATTGAAGAGTCCCGACAGTGGTGGTTTTTCTATCTGGGAGCCACCAGTTCCGCAACCGTATATGGAACTGTTGAATCCCTCTGAATTCTTTGCAGATGTTGTAGTAGAGAGAGAGTAAGCTAAGATCACAATTCTTCTTTAAACGACAACAACAGATATATAAATAAAATGACTAATCAGCTTCTTACTAACTACTGGATATTATTGTGGATTAGGCATATAGAACCTACCGGAACTATAATCAGTGCATTTGCAGTCTTCATATCTCAATATCCAAATTATAGACCAATAGAAATAGAGATGTCTATTGCAAAGGCAGTACAATACCTTGAAAATCAACAGCAACCAGATGGGTCATGGTACGGCTACTGGGGAATTTGCTTCGTCTATGGCACTTGCTTTGCCCTATTAGGGCTCGCAGCTGCCGGAAAGAATTACGAGAATAGTGAAGCCATTCGCAAAGCTGTTCACTTCTACCTATCAAAACAGAATCAAGAAGGTGGTTGGGGGGAATGTCTTGAATCTTGCCCAAGCATGGTACGTATATCCTTTAATCTATATATAAGTATAATCATAATCAAGTGAAAACTAACCTTAACCTGCGAACCTGCGTACTTTCGAAGGATTGCACCGTAACTACTACATGATTGTATCGCTACGCTTTTCAATCTGGGTGCGGTGCAACCATGTAATAAGTGTGGTGAAATCTTTCAGAAGTTTGCATATCCGCACGTTAAGGTTAGTTTACACCTGATTATGAATATATATATATATATATATATATATATATATATATATATATATATATACATAACAAAATACACAAGCTTTATATTACAAGTACATAAGTTTTATACTACAGGTATATAAGTTATACTATGAGTGCGAAAAGATTTATCTCCTCATTTTAGAGCCATTGATCCATATAGATCAACGCCTCATATCTCACAACATGTTTTATTCGACACCTAATTTTACCTGATCTGGACCATATATTTATATATATAAGAGATCATATGCAAAGGAGGGGCTTAGGTAAAAAATAGGGTTAAATCTCAACCATTGGTTTAATTCAAATCAACAGTCTAGAATGAAGAAAATTTAAAAAAAAATGCGGTGACATTATGAGAATTTTGTGTAAGTAAGTTCTGTTGGTCTTTGTCTTCGAGTGAACATTTTTCATTCTTCGAGTGCATATTTTCCCTTCTTCGAGTGCATATGTTTTGTCTTAGTGCACAATTTCTCCATTTGAGTGCACATCTTTGTGCATTTGAATGCACACTTTTGGCGTTCAAGTTAACATTTTTGTGCCTTTGAATGCACATTTTTTTTTTGCTTTTAAGTGCACAATTATGGTTCATGTTTATTATATCTCTTGCCTTCTTTTCGATCATGTATAACTAACTTTCTAATGAAATTTGTGTGACTTACAATCGATTTGTAAGGTTAATGCTTTCAACAACACTACTTAAGTTGAATTACTCCTCTTTTTGGTAGAATAATTGCTTCGATTGCACACCTTTGTGCCTTCGAGTGCACATTTTTGTGGCTTCAAATGCATTACTAGGGGTCAGTGTTTATTATATCTTTTGTTTCTTTTCAACAGCGTATAATTAAATTTCTAATGAAATTTGTGATAATTACAAACGATTTGTAAGGGTAATTGTTTCAATAACACTTAAGATGAATAACTAATCTTTTCAGTAGCACAATTGCTTCGATTACACATCTTTTTGCTTTTGGGTGCAGAATTTTAACTTTCGAATACACACTTTGTACCTTCAAGTACACAATTTTGTGCCTTTAAGTGCATTTTTTTTTTGTTGATTCAAAGTGTAAATTTTCTTTAAAGAACAATAGAATTCTTGTTGTACCGTTGTTAATTTTATGGAGTAGAAATACATACCGTTGGAAGGAAATTGTACGAATCGTTGGGTGGTGTATATTTGCATATCTAGTGGTGTATTTTTTTTGTGATGCGTACCTAATGTTGCATATTTGTGTTGTGCATTTTCCTAATACTAGTGGTGTATTTTGTTAACACTAGTGGTCTATACCGCACTGACCGTTCGAGAAGGTGCGGTCGTACCTGAACTCTACTAATATATATATATATATATATAGCCAACGAAGAGTAAATACAATGCTTTATATTTGTCAAATTCTCATGTTCTACCTCCGTTGATAATTTTATGGGGCAGAAATATATACCGTTGGAAGGGAATCGTACAAATTTCGTACAAACGTCATGGGCAATGCTAGGACTCATGTACAGTGGACAGGTTAGTACTGTTTAGTGAAATCTAATAATTAATAGTATGCTTTAATGTATGCTGAAAGAACAACTAATGTAATTAAGGGTGTGTTTTGTCGTATCTATTTCCTTGTTAATAACTAGGCTGAGAGGGATCCAACTCCTTTACACAAAGCAGCTAAGTTATTAATCAATGCACAAATGGAAGATGGAGATTTCCCTCAACAAGTAAGTCAACTATGTATTTGTAATTCAAATGTTATGAAAAATAAATTTATTTTGTCCTAACATTTATAAAAAAAATAGCAATTTTAATTCTTCAATTGCTACCATAAGTATTAATGACTCTTCAAATCGACTTATGTAAAATTGGAGGGTCAATAAGTTCTTAAAATTTTTATTTTTCTTTAAATATTTTTATCATTTTCAAATTCATTCATAATAATTAATAATTACAAAAACATAATCAGGACATTGCTGGAGCCTTTATGAAGAATTGCATGTTGCACTATCCTCTATATAGAAGCTACTTCCCATTGTGGGCATTGGCTGAGTATCGTAAACATTTGTGGACATCCAAAAGTCACTAAATTCAACTCCTATTAAAAATATCATATGTGAAATTGTATGTATCCATTCCACCTCCTAGTTAACATGCAATCCTGTGGTTTACACTAAAATAACAATGTTTGTATGAGTTTGATTGAAGAACACTATATTGACTTTTGTGTTAGTTATAAATTATTTGAATGACTTTCGTTATTGTAAGAGGTTTACCATTTTGCGCTCTTAATTACGATCTTTGGAAGCATATATATTGTTCTATGGGGATTAGTTAATAATGATTTTTGAAACTATAAAAAGCTTGCCAAACCAGTGTTACTAATAGATCATCATTTCCATTCAACTTTACAAAGCAGTATGTTACAACATTGAGAAAAATCACTATTTTGAATAAATGTCCAAAGAGTGGATGAAGAAACATCTTTTTACGTAAATATGGATATATGTATCTTAGCATTTTGATGCAAACATATCAATCCAATACAAATATAATAAGAATTGATTATGCAAAGTCATAGAACATACATAGATACATATACATACAATTTGGCATATAACCACATGTATTTACCCTTTCAAAGCATTATGGTTCATGTAGAACCTAATTCATATGCATGCATGATCCGGGATGATAAATAAAGAGAATTTATTATATTAAAAACTCATGTATTTACCCAAATTCTTTAACCATACCTTGATGAGGGGTTCATATACTCACAAGTAGTTAACGAACATGAAGTATTATCACAGTAATTATCATAAGCACACATATATAGATAATAAAATAAAATCAAAAGGGAGAATACTACTTATTTCAAAGCATTATGGTTCATGTAGAACCCATGTAACATACAATTTGGCATATAACCACATGTATTTACCCTTTCAAAGCATTATGGTTCATGTAGAACCTAATTCATATACATGCATGATCCGGGATGATAAATAAAGAGAATTTATTATATTAAAAACTCATGTATTTACCCAAATTCTTTAACCATACCTTGATGAGGAGTTCATATACTCACAAGTAGTTAACGAACATGAAGTATTATCACACTAATTAAACAAGTACCAATTGATTAATTTATTTCGAAGAAAAAAAATAACGAAATAAACAAAGAAATTAAAACCAAATACATAGGAAATGATCACGCAGTTCGAAGCAAAGTCTCCTACATCTGCAGGACAACCCATGTCTGCCCAATCCACTAGATGTTCATCACCAAGGTTACACATACACACAGCTATAAGCCATTACAACAAACTACAGCCTTCACAACATCCTACTTAAGATTGGTACGTGCATGCAGGGGCGGATCCAGCATGGGGGCCGTGGGGGCAGCTGCCTCCACTCACCCCACCCCCACCCCCTATATAGCCCTTGTATATATTTGTATGTATAGTACATATTTAGATATAAGTATATAAAAAATGATATAAGTAAACAATTGGTTAGTTGGCTGAGATAGTTGGTGCGCCTCTTTACTAAGTAGGGGGCGAGGGTTCAAGTTTGTTGATCAGCAGGCGTGATTATAACTGGAGCCTTTTTCAACCCTTTTCCCATTATATTCTCTTTTGAAAGCTTTGTATATATTCATTTCTTCAAAGCTTTTTTTCATTCCCTTTATGTATATAATTTTATCAAATTAATTATGTTTCATATAATTTTATCAAATTAATTATGTTTCATATATTGTTATTAATATTTTTATAAATTTTTAGTGTATTTTATTTTTTGTCTATATCCAACAATATTTATTATGACTAAATTCCTTTTAAGTCATTCAATTTATAATGCGTTTTCTATTTGAATTATTTTATCAAATTAATTATGTTTCATATATTGTTATTAATATTTTTATAAAGTTTTATTGTGTTTTATTTTTCGTGTACATTCAACAATATTTATGACTATATTCTTTTAAATGATTATTTTTTAAACTACATTTTTTATGTTTCGCCCCCACTGAGATATTTTTCTGGATCCGCAACTGCGCGTGCATGCCATATTGAATTCCAAAAGTTGATGTAGCTTGACCAATACTTCCAGTGATGTCCCATGTTAATAGGTAAAGTAATCAGATTAAGAGTAGTAGAATTTGTAGGAAATTCAATCTCACAATAACTTCGTAATTCTTGATCTTCAAGTGAAAAATGTTCTCTTTTTAGAATGATTTCCCTTTCAACATATTCTTCCTTGATAAATGCGGTAAATTATATCGTGGACCGTGGTCCACAATGCATTGTGCACCGTGATCATAACTGATATGATACTGCAGTTGTGTTGAACGGATATTGCAGTTGTGTTGAAAAGATACTGCAGTTGTGTTGAAGGGAAACTGCAGTTGCACGGAACAGAGGCCGTTCATTCGTTCCACACAACTGGAGTATCCGTTCAACACAGCTCCAGTATCTTTTCAACACAACTGCAGTATCCGTTCAACACAACTGCAGTTCCTGATGAATGACACGGCCTCTGTTCCGCACAACTGCAGTTCCTTTTCAATACAACTGCAGTATTCTTTCAATACAACTGCAGTATCAACCATGACCCATGGTCTACCGGATAAATGCTGTCGACATATGATAACTCACCATAACCATAATAATAAAAGGAATAAGGGTCAAATAGACCATCGAACTACACACAAAAATGCAATTGAGCCATCCAACTTAAAAAAGCTACAATTAGACCATTGAACATTACAAAATCTTACAATTTCTCCAAATAGCAAGTTGCCTTCCGGTAATACAGGTAAACATCTGACATGGCATATTAGGTGAATATAAATTCCTACATAGAAGCTAGAGTGTATAATTAATAACCATTTTTATATTTTTTTTACCCTTTTCTTCTTCCTCCCTAAGATGTCGACGTGTTGTTGACATCAAATACTCATATCCAACTTCCGGTGACATGAAACTCAAATCAATATCATTAACAAGTTTTTTTTTTTTCCCATGAAGCCTGACATCTTATTTTGTTTCATAGCTTGCAAGAAAAAAAATGTCTTTGCTTTCGTCAAAGAATGAAATAGCATATTCTGACTTTGCGATGGTCGGCAACCTCATATGAACTCCGGTGAGAAGGGAAAACATAGCTACAAAATTGCCAAAAACAACATAGCACTATAACAGTAGGGATTGGGCTTTGGCCTCATTAATTTGATGTCTACATTTCATTTCTGATGCAAATCAATCATACCATAGCCTTCTACATTTTCTGGTTGTTATTTGTCTCAACTTCTTCCAACAGCCATATTCCCGTTCATTGGTTTTTCTTTTCTTGCCTTCTTGGCTTTTACTGGTGAAGGAAAAGCCCGCTGCCTTATAATCTTTGTACATTCCCATCTACGCCATCTTCAAGGATAATCTTTGTTTTCTGGGTTTAGAATAATTTTTTTTTCGCTTCTGAAACTTTGGCAACAAACTGCCGCCCAGTGAAATTATTAACTCTGATCGTATCCTTAAGCTCATTGTTGCTTATTTTCGCCATAGTTGCTATTTCCTTTGTCGATTTCCATCATTAAAGCTTTTACTGCCATTAATTGAGCTGCTTGCATCTTCTAGATTTTTTTTTTCTTGGCGTTAATGGAAAAGGGAGAAGAATCGATCCCATGAAGAAATAGCCAATACAATCCAACTCTCCGATCCCGTCAATGTTGTAGCTCTTGAATCTCTATCGCTGTCGACCATTACCGCTGCCGTGGATGTAGGGTTTGGACGCTATTTGTTATCGTTGATGAATATATCTGTTAAATAACAACATAAAAACATAATAAAAAAGCCACATAGGCCTGCAGGTGGCAAGGTTTTAAGTGAGTCAACTGGCAAATTAGTAGGATTGCAAGAAATTGGTTGGTTTAAGGGGTCAATTGCAACTTTTTTAAGTTGAGTGGTTCAATTGCATTTTCTTGTGTAGTTCAATGGCCTATTTGGCCCTTATTCCATAATAAAATAATCCCTAAATATTAGCTCAAATTCCCCTTGATACGTGAACTGCCATTTAAGAAATATATTCACTAATTCTGATCCAGGAGCTGAGTCTGTGGCTGAAAATAATTCCTTGATAGGAGTCGATCCAACAAATTCACCTACACATTAATTGTAAGGAAAAAATTTGTGTGAAACCGTCTCACCGCGAGACGAGTCGGGTCGGCTAAAATGCAAATGTAATATTTATACGCACAAATGTTATACTATGTTCAAATATAATACTAATCGGGAATAAAAATTTTGTTACTTATAAGGGTAAATGTAATACTTTTAAGAGAAAATATAATACTTTAAATTTCGATTTAAAAGTATTACATTTTTCATTAAAAGTATTATATTTGCCCTAATAAGTAAGGGGCACTTGTCAGCATTATTTATTATGATAAATGTAATATTTTTTCTCTTATAAGTAACAAAAATTGTATTCCTGATTAGTATTATATATATTTGAGCATATAAGTATGGCATTTGCACATATAAGTATGACATTTGCATGTTGCTTCCATCCGACCCAACCCGTCTCACAAATAAGGATCCATGAGACGTCTCACACAAGTGTGACCCTAATTGTAATTATTTTGACAACAAAATAAATTAGCCAACATAACGAGTTTAATTTTAATGTGTAACAAATTGTACACTTACAGATCTCAACACTATCAAGACAAGTTATGCTGAAATCTTAACAAATTAGTCCAACGAAAACTTTAGTTCAAAGTTGATGCACATTGGAAATAACACTACGTAGCAGACTTAACCTACGTGATAGAAAATATAACACATACGTAGTATATCTTTGGCCTCTTGAAAACTATATATATAATCGCACTTATCTCTTGTATCTCGTCTCGTCATATTTATATTCCCAAGCTCACTCTTAGTTATACTAGAAATATAATTTAAATTTGTCAATTGAAGGAAACAAATTCAAATTGATCCATTTGCAATAAAATAATTAGGATTTGACAAGTGTTGATTTTTGTCCAATCGTTATGTGCAACTTATATATAAAATTCAGGTTGAACTCGTTCCACAACAATTATACTTGTTTGGGCAAGTACATATCTTCCTTGGGTAGTGTGTCAACATCTCAGTAAAGAAACCTTGTATGCTACTAATACTTAACAGATCCTTTTTTTTAAGTACTACTGACTCTGTTACAATGTAGTATCTGTTCATAACTACTTTCTCAACCTACTGAAGCACAAAGAGTCAACAAATGTCTCCACTTCCACTGAGGCTTGAACCCACTCCCATCATCTATGTGGGAGTGTTAACTAGGACACCGGGTGCCACTAGACCACTACTTTGATAACTTATATTGCATGGTCCTATGGCTCGGATATATTTTACAACTAAAACTTAAACGTTTAATTTCTAACATTGTACATTATTGCATCATCAAAATCTAATTTAACACATTTTTCTAACAATTTACTCATTTTTTATGATACTAAAATTAAGCATAACTCACTCGATGAATCGCTATTTATGAAAATTTTAACTTTCTAAACTTGTTCTTAACTACACTTTTATTCAACACTTATAGCACACTTACGAGTTTGATAGAGTTACCTAAAAGATCATTACAGAAATAAACTTTGACAAAAAATAAAGTTTTCCTTCATCACAAACAAACTTGTCAATACATCAAAATACATATAAACAATCCATCATAATTAAGGCCAATCAGCTAACAAAAAACTTTGTTCTTCTTAGCTTTTTTAGATTTTGGCTTATCGCCCAAATAAGCTAATGGAATAAGCCATTTTACGTAACACTTAGGTCCTGTTTGGTAAATTATCAGCCTATCAGCCAATTTTGGCTTATTTGACCACTATTAGTTGTTTGGTTAATAAACTTTTTGTAACTCCAAAATACTAAAATTCAAAAGGCTACTCAAAGTAGCCAGCCTTTTCAATTAGCTTTTTGAGAAAAGAAATTATACCAAACAGCTGATACTAACAGCTAATTTTACTAAACAACTTTCTACAATCAGCCAATATTATTAACAAATCATACCTTCTAACCCAAACAGCCAACAACCATTTATCAAACAGGGCCTTAAAGTAACCTATTGACCCGTCAAACTAGCCAAAATTAGTCAGAGCAGTCAAAATTAGCTTATCAGTTATGTTACCAAATAAGGCCTTAGTAAAATTCTAACAGTTTATTGTAGCTTCTCAATTTTGTCTTCATGTTGAGAAATGACCTTGATATACTCCTTATAAGTGAGTAGATGAATCCTCGTTACAGCATTTTCTCCTTCACTGATATAAATTTGTTGAAGTTCCTTAGATGTTCCTTATGTTTGACAAGGATATTCTTATAATAATAGTACTCTACTTTAATCATGTTAATCCTCTGATCTACTTGTCAACTAACTCTCTAAGGTTTCTGAAGATGGTGGTTTCATTTTCATCAGTAAAATCCTTGTGGAGTCCAATGGCATAAGTGATTTTACTGATAATTTTATCTTCAGCAGCAGTCAATCTTGTGAAAATTTCCTGAATGGATTCATTATATTCTCTTATTGCCACATTGAGTTCTATTTTGCCTGGTGCATGGGCTTTGATTTGGAGAGTATAAGCTAGTTAGGTCTCTCAACACTACAACACCTAGCATTAACGATTTGTGAGTTTCACTGAATAACTTGGGGCCACGATTAGAACGCAAATAGAAATGTCAAAGAATTCCAAATGAAATAAAGAGCAAATTTCACTTTTAGTCATCGACTATTGTGACAATGTCACATTTAGTCGTATTCTTTTAATTTTACCACATTGCATCTTTTGACTTTCATTTCTCTGTCACAATTAGTCCTCAACTCCTTTTAAACTTTTGCCATTTTACCACTTAATAGAGGGGCTAATTAACAGCCATAGACGTGACCCTTCTAAGTGAGAGGTTGCAGGTTTGATCCCATTTTCTTGTAAAATCTTTTAATTGAATGAATGATTACAGATTGCCATATTTATTTCTTGTAAAATCTTTTAATTGAATGAATGATTATAGATTGCCATATTTATTTCTTGTAAAATCTTTTAATTGAATGAATGATTACAGATTGTCATATTTATTAAATGTTGGTATAACAAAATTAGATCAAGAGGACTAATTGTGACAATTAAATGAAAATCAATGATGTAATGTGACAAAATTAAAAGAGCAAGACTAAATGCGACAATGTCATAATAGTCGAAAACTAAAAGTTGTCGGAGCTGCTTTAAACTAATTAAATTCAGCAAAAAGAAAAGTTTGTTTAAGATTAAAATAAAAAGGAAAAATGATTAGATTAACAAAACTTAAGTGCACCTAATAATATTTTAGTCCCAAGTAATGACACCAAAAACTTTATACTCGATTTGCATCTATATAAATTCAATTTGGTAAGTGTATCTATAGTTATTAATGACTAGACTAGAAAGAGTGCAAGTGCCTTAACCATCAATGACTAAAAGTACTAGTAATAACTCTAATTCTATCATCTAATGAAACTGTAGTTAACTAGTTATATCGAAATGATACTGTAGTTGTGTTGTAATGAAACTATAGTGTATATAAAACGCAGCTGAATAACATTTTCACATATTTGAGTGTATAATGTCGAATGAAACTGTAGTTATATCGAAAAGAAACTGTAGTTGTGTTGAAAGGAAACTACATTGTATATAAAATAAAATCGAATATGTTATACATACACACAGAGTTACTTTTTGCGGAACAAGTGCCGTTTCTTTTCATTAAAAGAAACGACACTATTTTGATTTCTAGACTACCCTGCATTGTAGACCGCAGTCCACAGTAAAATTTGCGGCCCTTGCCCAGGGCTGGCTTGGATGTACACACCAGTGCCGTTCCATTCAAAATAGGGGCCCTGTCTAATAATTTCATTTGGACCTTCATTATTTTTATTTCGAGATGCAAGCTAAATATAATAGAGTAAAATGCAACGATAAAACAATAATAATATAATAGAGGGACAAAAACATAGGGAGAAAGAAAGATATTTTAATTATTTAAATTTCACTATAATGATAGATATTATTATTATTATAGGTAAGAAACATAATCTCAAAAGACCTTTGAAAATCAAGATAGAAGTCTAGAAGATCTAGAAAATAGTGACCTTGCATGTTGCACTATACTCTAATTGAGTTCAAATTTATTTGGGCTCCAGTTATTGTATTCTATGACAAAATTAAAAATGTAATT
This sequence comes from Ipomoea batatas, assembly GCA_002525835.2. Lineage (NCBI taxonomy): Eukaryota > Viridiplantae > Streptophyta > Magnoliopsida > Solanales > Convolvulaceae > Ipomoea > Ipomoea batatas. Next base: position 29,441,773 of record CM008336.1, on the reverse strand, counting down.
AATTTTTTTTCCAAATATAATGCATAAAAATTTAGCAAAGAAAGACAACAGTTAATTTAAAAGTATCATTTTTCGTTCATATTTAAATACAAAATTATTCACCAAAACTTTGATTTCAATTCCTTTTAAACTTTTATTTTCAGTTAGAATTAAGACCAATCTATGAATTAAAAAAATTATCAAATATAAAAAATAATTGATAATATCTATTTTTTTTTAAATTTGGACCCCCAAATATTAGGGGGCCTGTGCAACCGCCCTGGCTAGGACCGGCCCTGGTACACACATTGAGAGACAAAAGCACAACACCAATAACATAACATCACCATACGTATCTAGATGCAAATTCATTTGGTAAACAATGTCATTGTTGGTTTTATCAACCACGGATGGTCGAACGACAGGCCAACACTACCGAAATATTGCTAAGAGTTTGCTATGAATTTTGAACAACATTTCGGCTATCCTTGTACTACGAATGGCTTAACCCTTTTAAGGGTTCTATACATCTTATTTATACAAATTAAGAGGGGCTAATTTCCCCTTTGGAAACCCTAAACTACTATAAATGTTTGGGATTCCTTTCCTTATTACATTTGGTCTAGTTTAACCTCCATTGTCCTTAGCAAACTTCATAATCTGCTCTCTAAACACCGCCTTACTGTTCCGGCTTCTTTACCCGACCATTGCTCTTAAGTCGGTATGACTAACTCTTCTCCATCGACTTCCTTGGCTGTATTCTTCTCATGCCACTCCTTCCGTTCCTTGATGAGGTAAAGTGGTGATAGTGAAAAAGAGGGTGAGAATGTCGTTCCGCTGAGGATTGGGGCTATGACACGTACTTGTTGTATGATATGTAAAATTCTAGGCACTAATGTTTTGAAATTCACTAGAATCCAAGCAAACTAATATTAAGGAATGGAAATAAAATCAATATTCTTGGGTTTTTAATATAAAGGAATGCAAATTAAACAAGGGTTGAACTATATAATAAAAGAATAGGTCCAGATTAGGCGTATTGCTTTCTTGATGCTCTAACAATCTCGGAATTAGGGGAAAACAATTCACTAAGGGAATTATGGCAAAACTCTTAAGAATTCAAGTCTAAGCTACGATAGTAATAATCAATAAACAAGAATTAGAGTAGGATTGCCCCACTTTAGTGATGTATCAATCCTAACCCTTGAAACACAAAAGCATTATAAGCATTGCAGAAAAATGCAGATTAAATAGAATACAACGCAGGCCTCACAACCTACCTCATGGCCCTGAGCCTGGCTGTGTGGTGGTCGCGAATTTTTGCTGGGCTTAGTGGCCGTGTGGCAGTTCCTTAGCTTGTTTCTTACCCAGTTCGTGCTCCGCTGCTCCTATCTTCCTTGGGTGGGTTCCTTAGCTTCCAAAATTGATCTAATAAGCTCCAAAAATACTTCATTTTCTACTCATTGTGGAGAATTACACCTTACAACACATAACACACAAACGAGTCTCAATTTCCACTTAGATATAGACAAATTGCACAAAAAATAACTGAAATAAGGAGTGAATAATGGTTCAGAATCAAAGATATCATTCATCTTTCTCTAGTATAGTATGACTCAGTCTCGAAGGAGACCAGAGCTAGGCTCCTTTGCCCGACTTTCATGGTTCGAGTCTTGCTTTGTTACTTTGTGATTCTCACTCAGTTGCAACGAAACATCCTGATTTACATCGCAGACCGGCTCTCAACCGGCTTTCGTGCTAACCCTTCTTTCAACAGCCTCCTGTCGATTTAGGTCGATTACCTTCTGCTTCGAAGCATTAGACCCTAGGCTTGGGATCTATCCCCCATCATCTAGTCACTCAGTTTCCCGAGTTACGCAAAGCATGACTTGGGAAAATACCTCACTTTCCTCTTTAACTTTGTTTTAGGCCGCCAGAAACCGACTCCTACCTCTTGGCTCCATACTTCCTATCGAATCCCTTGGGATTTTCACTCAACTACAACGAGACATCCTAATTTGCCTTGTCGATCAGCCTTCGGCTCGTCTCCGAAATTGTGAACATTAAATTATGAAATTGTGAACATGATGAAGTTATAAAACTGTGAACATGGAGTTATGAAATTATGAAAATAGCATGGTTGAAAAAATCGCTAGGCACTCCGATCCCTAGGCGCTCGGGGAGCGCCTAGCGCCTAGGACGCCTAGCCAGGGATTAATCAACGCCTAGGTGTCCGTGTATTTTTTTATTTTATTTTTATTTTTTAAAAATTTGTTTAAGTATTTTTAATTTTTTAAAGACTAATAATTATAAATTATATAATACTTTAATAGTTAATACTAAAGTATTAAATATTAACCTAAAAAATATCTAAAGTTTGTACAATTTAGGATTATTTCGCTCAAAACGATGTTGTTTTGAGTGAAATAACCCATTAAAATAAAAAAAAATAATAGTAAATCGACCGACTAGAAGGCCTAGTCGGTGCCTAGTCGGTCTAGTCAAAGCCTAGTCGGTCAGCGCCTAAGCGGCCTAGGCGGAGCTTAGACGGCCTAGGCAGTCGCCTAGTCGGCCAGCCGCCTAGACCACCATTTAATGTGATACGCTAGGCGGTCAACCAGCGCCTAGCGCCTAGGCGGGGATTAATCGGCGTCTAGGCCGAATTTTTGCAACACTAGAAAATAGAGTTATAAAATTGTAAACATAGACCCGGATCCACGGTATAACAACTGCTCCCAAACCCCGAGTCTCTATTATTAGGCCATTTCTAATATCTACATCACGTCATCACTTAAATTGGATGATATATCAATTCACAACCTACCAAATTGTTTTCCACGCAATAAATAAAATGAAAGCGGACAGTTTATCCACCATTATTTATAATGTAAAATGACATATATCAGCTAACTCAGCCTTCGTTTTTTACTTAAGGTAGAAAACTAACGTTTATCGAAAAGACGATTTGAATGTGACTTGCGTGCGTACTGATCAGTGAAGTATTATCTCAGTCTTCTTTTATTTTGCTCCCAAAAGCCAATCCAAAGACCCTCCCTAAAAACATATGAGAGGATATAAGTCATGATAATTCTACTGAACACAGAGACTAGACATTTCTTTACTACGAACAAGGAGCCTCTCACTTTGACTCTACGCTATCCTTATCCAAAAATACTACTTAAACTTTTAAAATCTACTCACCTTTTAGTTTTTCACAAAAATTTATGATATAAACATCTTTATTATTGAGACCCACATACATAATGAAAATAATCTATCAATAATGTTTGCCCGTCAAGAAGTAAAAGTAATGAAGTACAATTTAGAAATTCATGTAATAGAGTTCATCGTTATCCTTGCAATAATTTCTCAAATTTCTAAAAGTGAGCTCTACTTTTTCATCACCAAATTTGATATTCCTTCATTATGTTTTTTTACATCTCGACAATACTCTCTTACTTTTAAAATAAATTAATAAATTAAAAAGAATACAAAATACATAGTAGATGACTTCAAATAATTACATTGACACTATAACTTCATTTGATTATTTATTTATATAATTAATTGTTTGGCCTAATTTGTTGTACATCGGGTGAGGGTGCACGTATGAGTGAGCAAAGTGTGTTAGAAAAACTGGGTCTATAGAGTCTTAAGGAAGCATACACTTCAGCATGATTGGATACGAGCTTGGCATATATTATGATTTTTGGATTCTTGAGAATGATTCCTTGAATTCTATGCTATTGTGTGAAGCCCTATGGATTGGAGGCTATTTGAGCTTTGGCTCCTTATATTATAATATGTGAACTTTATATTATGGAATGATGGTCTATTGGTTTGGAGGTCTATGGATAGGAGACTGTGAGCGTCGACTCCATTTGGCGTTGTAGTTGGACTGGTATTTCGAATGAACTGGTGACCCAAATGGACTTATGTTTCGGTTGGATATGGTGTAAAGGTGGAACTAAGCCTAAAGCTCTATATATGTATGCATGTATATATGTACTTTCTTGAGTATAAGCATTGAGATATGCTTGTTGGATTGTGGTGCTTATTTCTTATGTTGTTGAGATTATATATCCTTGTATTGAGTACTTGACTATTGAGTTATGGTCTTATGATATTGGAGTTGTTCCTTTTATATTGAGTTCTATTGAGGAGTCTTTGGTTTATATTTGGTTTAGCTTATTGTTGTTGAGTCTCTTGGTATTTAATAAATAATGGTTTCGTTGACATATATTCTATATGCGTGGCTTAAAACCTATTTTCATTACAAAGTATACTATTGTACCTTTACGAGTGAGAATGGGGTTTTACTTAGCATTTCTTTGCTAATGTTTTATAATGATTTCCAGGTATGGAGTAGGACCAACTCGTGAGCGCGCTAGTGCATTAGTCCGGCCCTTTTTTATGTTTAGCTATGTTTACGTTGCTTTAGACTGATGGCATGTGTGCCTTAGCTGTGATTCCTTAATTAGCTATAATAATGGATTCTTAATTTGTTTATTTGAGGATGTATGGATATTATGGTTTGCCTTAGCATCTAGGTTATGGTTGAACTTAGGTGTGGCATAACATCCCGTTTATGTTAGTTTCGCTTTCGCAATCTTTTCTAAGTAATTAAGACTACTCTAGCTATATTCTTTTTATTTATTGCCTTTACCTCAGTCTAGAATCAGGGGTGTTACACTTCTGGGCAGACAGATTGATACATTTGGCCACCTTATCGAGGACTCGAAAATGAGGAATGAATTCCTTCTCTTTTAGCAGCCCCGTCGAGGTCGTTCCCACTCGGGCCAGCTGGGTGACACGAGTTTTGTGAGAATCACATGAATTGTGGGAGTTGGATCCTGATCTTGCCATAGCTAGCGAATTAGGACACTCGAGCCTGTATTTCGGCTCTCAATGAAAGCTGGATTTAATTAACTCGGGGTGGTCCAAATTATTAAATACAATAATTAAGAACGAGTAACATATACAAAAATGTTAATGGAATTAGTCACGGAGATAAATTATATTGACAATTCGTGTTAGGACGAATCAAGAAGTGTGTAGTACTATTACAATGATTTCATGATGATAGATAATATGTCTTGTAGAGGAATTGAACATGGCATGTAATGGTAATACAATATAGTATTTATACAAGACATGGACTAACAAACTCCCCTACAGCACGTTTGGTTCACGTAATAAATTTTAAGGTAATAGGAATAGTAATCTATAGGGAATGAAATAGACAAGGAATAGAAAATGAATTACATTCTATCGTTTGGTTCGCTGAAAGAATAGACTTTAGGAATGTTATTTCAGTGTTTGGTTGGTTTAAGGAATACACATGAGATATATTTTTAAAAGACATAAACACCCTTATACAAAATATATAATAATAATTTTATTATTATTATAATTATTATGATGATGATAATTGTTGTTGTTGTTGTTGTTGTTGTTGTTGTTGTTGTTACAAAAGATTTTTAAATTATATTATTCTTTAACAATTACGGGGTACAATATTGTAATATATATACTAGGATACATATAATGTATTAGGGTGAAAGACTTTAATATGGAATGGGCTTAGGTTACATATATTATATTACTTACAAGAATTAATATGTAGAAGATTAATAAATTGGGCTAATGAATTCAACCCTTACAATTAAATATATGAATTAGAATAAAGAAGCCCATTCCATATTAAAGTCTTTCACCCTAATACATTATATGTATCCTAGTATATATATT
>CM008336.1:29276747-29291151 GCA_002525835.2 Ipomoea batatas | reverse complement strand
TTAAATAAAAAGATATTTCAATCTTTTTTATACAAATTAGATTGAACCGCTATATTCTTTATGCTTATTTTTTTAAAACCTTCATAATTGAAGACCAAAATGTCATTGTATTTAACGATATTAAAACTGTACTGTTTTGTTGATAAAAGACAAAAAATGGTTATGTCATAATAATACTATAACAAAAGTGGATGTTCTAATAAAAAAGAACTTAAAGTGGATTGGCACTTATAAATCTAGGACTAGGACAAAAAATGAAATTAAGTCTTAATTCATTTACTATTTAATGTTAAATTAACGTACATTTAATCGTGTAAGGACATTTTTTGTCTGAAAAAATAAAGTACAACATTTTTAACATGATGTACAATTTCACGAGCACAAAGAATACGAATAGAATTTAGTGGTGTAACCTGCATTGATGAATCTTATAAATTAGTTAGATGTAAAACTAAATAGAGTATATCATATGAATATTAATAATAATACTCCGTAATATTTAACTATATATGTCAAAATATAATTGGCTGGTATAAATTTTCTACCACCAAAGTCAAGGATTATTGCACGCAAATTCATACGGAGTACATATTTTATGATTTAGATTTTTTTTCAGTTTTTGTCATAAGTAGTCAAAATTTTAAAAACTTCAAAAAATCTCATTCACATTTTAGGTGGTTGAGAATATAGACTTTCTAGTAATGATGGAACGTAGGACATCTTATTATAACAAAGAATGACATGTATAGTTTTAGGCAGGGCCGGATTTTTGATTTGCGGGACCCTGTGCTAATAACTAAGGGAGGCCCTATTAAAGTATAAATAAACTGCAAAGAGAAAAATGCAAAAGACCTAATTTTGGACCAAAATAATCACAAATACATATACCAACTATTATGACAAGGTTGGACTAGGGGCCCCCAAAATTTTGGGGCCCTGTGCGGTCGCACGTCTTACACGCTCTAAAATCCGGCCCTGGTTTTAGGGTAGTTCTTCTCCTTCCGAACCTATAAAGGTATATAAGAAAAGTTTATCTTGTCGATTGAGACTCATGATGACCATTAAAATAAGATACATTTTAGTGAAATAGTGAAATGATTTCCAATAGTACCATCTGATTTTTTCACTAGCAAATTAATTATTTTATGATGTGACAAAATATAATCATAGCCATAAGTTTTTCTTTTTAAATTTAAATTTAAATTTTAGTAATATCTATGATTTGGCAACATCATGGAGTAATGGCTTGTGAGTGGTAAAATTAGCAGTGTGTAGAAAATCAATGCTAAACTCTATGTATAAGAATTACATATGAAAACCATATTCTTAATCAACAGAACTCTCCTATGAGACCATCTTGATGGAAATGTAATACTTACGTTTAAAAGTGTAACATTGATAAGATATAAATTAATTGTTACTTATAATAAAAATTGTGGGATGGTAATGTAAATATGTAATACATACGTTTAAAAGTGTAACATTGATAAGATATAAATTGATTGTTAATTATAATGAAAATTGTGATACGACTAATATAATTATCAGAAAAAGTATGATACTTTTTTAATAAAAAATGCAATATTTAATGAAGGGTTGAAAGTTAAAGTTATTTATGAGAAAAAGTGTAGGACTAATAAAAGATATATTCAAATTTCGGACTTCTCACAACATTTCAAGTTCTAGGGACACCAAATCCTTCAAGATTCAATACCTTCTCAACATATTATATTTACTCACAATACCAACTACATTGCATTCCTCCAAGCTATGACCCAAAATATCAAACTCTACTTTTTCTTCTGGCAACTCCATCACTAGCTTTCTTTTTCTCACATCAATTATACTCCGATGGTTGTTAGAAATGGCCTCCCAAAATGAAAGGAATCCTTGAATCTTCTTCATATAAGTAGCACGAAATCACATGAGATTACGTATTGATCAATGATGACCATTATATATGTTGTAAAAATGGATGTTCAAGACAACAATGTCGCACAAAAGTGTTGTTTATATAGGTTGGATTTGAGGTAAACCAGAAGGGAAAAGAAACATCCTATGACGTGTTAATATAAGCACTGCATTACAAGTATTTTATGACCAGGTATCGCATACTTTCGACTTGCACACACAGAACCAGTCGTATGGAGGGAAAGAAAAAGCAAGGAATTCGTATATTTTTTTTGTGTTTTCAAAAGGGAGGAAGGGGCTACGTATATAGTAGAAGATATAACAGCCTAGCCACAGAAACACACGAAAATAGCTTTGTAGCCATAGAAACTCACGAAAATAGGGCAGATGGAGCCAAATAATGTCATTAATGTGCAGAATAATAGTGCGAACCGGGCGACAACGGCAACGCGCGTGATTCTCCTTTATTTCCCCTCCATAGCTCTACAAACCCCTTAGACAAGACTAATTAAGCCTTATAAGGAAGGCATAAGGGAGTTAAACAAGCAATGCGGGACAACAAGTAAAGATAAAAGAGGCCTTTCACCTTTCACCTTTAAATGTTTTCCCAATAATCCCCAACATATTTAAAGGATCGGAGTAAGGTAGTAAGAATAAAGTTTGAGCGAAACAGAAGAGCTGATTTTAATGTCAGTGAAAGTGGCTTGAACTAACATGTGAAATGTGATAACACTGAGTGATTTCTTCCCTGAAAGTGAGTTGACTCTTGAACTTGTAGGTCAGAAAAGTTTTGAACTCAAGTGATCACTTCAACTCTTAAAAGTTGATGGTTCTACACAGTCAAAACGCTTTGTTTTTTAAAGTTCTATTATTATTAGCTTATAGGGGTGTGACATGTGCATTTATAAACTTTTCCTTATTGTAGTAAGGGAAAATTTTATTATTCTATATGTCACATCTTTTATTGGTTAATAATATACACTATTATGTGTCTAATATAAACATGGTTTATACATCACATTGGTAATAACAATAATGCTTCTCTTTGTACTATATTTTACAAATTCTAAACTTCCTCCCAAAATAACACCATAATTACTATACGTTAGACCTAACAATTCGTGTATACGGGTTCGTTAACGGGCTAACACGATAACGACACGAAAACGATAAAGCTAAATACAGACACGAACACGATTTGTTAACAGGTTAAACGGGTTGACACGATAGACACATTTTATTAACAGGTTTCAGGTCGTTTCGACACGATGACACGAAACCTGTTTAAACCCGCTAAATCTATTAATATATTAAAAAAACTAAAATTTAAAGTTAAGTCATATAAAAAAGAAATAAAACTTACAATTCAATCCATCAAAGAAACTAATTAAAAAATATTCAATTTATAACATTTATAAAATGATAAAATAGCATCCAAAAATCATAATTAAAGAAGTTCATACTAGTTTTTAGAATAAAATTCAACAAAATAAAAATTCAAATTTCAGATTGTTGAACATCAATAATTGGTATAGGATCTTGGCTTAATGTAATAAATTCATCATTAGTCATGTTCATGATATATTTTGTAATCTTATTCATGACAGTGATTCATACCTAAATGACATTAGTTCTTAGCGGGTTCTAAACGGGTTCATGTAAACGAGCTAACATGATAATATTAACGGGTTAAACGGATTCTTAATATATAGGTTTATTGGGTTGATCCGTTAAGACACGGAACATAACAAGTCCTTAACGGGTCAACTCGTTAATGCTCCGAGACACATTAAGACAAAACACTAACCCGTTATTTCTATGTCCGGTTTGGTGTCGTGTTATTTTCATAATTGTCAGGTCTACTATACGGCTGATAGTCATATTCAACAATAGGACCTAAATTTGAATTAATTAAAACATGGAAACTAAAGGAGTGGTGTACACAAGTTTGTTTTGTTTTGTTTTTTTTTTAAACACTCCTTATTTATCTTAACATTTTGAATATAATACACTAATGGAAGAACCAAATTTAATAAATTCTATATAGTCCTTGTTGGCCCTAAAAGGATTGAGAAACAAGTCTAGAGGGGGGATAGAGTTGTTAAAATTTTGAAAATCTCCACCGATTTCTACTTCTACTAAGTAGAGTTACAAATGGTTGAAAATAAAATTCTTCAATCTCCAACTATAAGTCTTGGCTTTGGATGTTCTTGATATTCTCGGTTTGAGCACCACAAGCTTCTAATTAACATCTGGATAATACTTTGTAGCTTTGGATATCTATCACTAGTCACGAATTGTTAAGCTTTTGAATGCTGAACACTTAATAAATTTCTTAGATTGACTAGCACCACCTTCTTCAGTGTTGGAAGATGGGGGGCGTTTTGAAAAAGATCCATTTGAGGGAAAACACCGTACCCATTTCAAAAAGTCTATTATCTAGGCTTTTTAAGGAAAATCTTCACTGGGATGTGAACTCAGGACTCTCTTTGCCCTTGGTCACATTCACTAGTGTTTTTAAGGTTTCAAATGGCTGGCTCAGAGAATGTCTCGATTGATCTTTTCGAATGGTTAACTGACACTAGTCGATCGAGTTAAGGTTTCGAAATTTAACACTCTACAACCTCTTAGATACGAATGATTGACCTTTATTCTTGCACCTGCATGCATGCATGGTTGCTTCGTAAAACCTCTGCAAACCTATCAAGACAGACCAGACTAGACTGATATATATCGAACTTTAATTTTATTACTGTATTTATAAATAGATTATGGTGCCCCGTTTACGTAATTATGGGATTTCTAAATTGGTGATACAAATTACCATATGAGGAAAATGCTAATTAGGTTAATTGATTTACTATTTAATACTTAATTAACGTATATTTAACGTAAAATAAAGTAATTATAATTATAATATAATAATAATAATAATAATAATAATAATAATAATAATAATAATAATAACACTTAACTAATTGTATTGCACTACACATGCACGATAATATGTATAATTGTGGCTGTGTATAAAATTACACACTTATATCTAAATATAGTTTCTTTTTTTGAAAAATATCTAAATATAGTTATATATGTTTTATTTAATATATTTTTACTACACCACTTCGTATGAAATTCTTGTATTCCTTTCTTTTTGTACAATTTTATAATTATTAGATGAATTAGTTCAAGAAAGAGAAAGTGTGAAACAAAGACAAATTTATTTACACAAAAGACTTCAAAATAAACACAAATTAAAGATAGATAGCGGGTGGTGAAGGTTGTGTTTAGTTTTATATTTATAATAAGGAATATAATTGGGTTTACAACATTCAACTATTTAGGTTTAGGGTTTAGTACGTATTATACAAAAACATATGTAGGTGTATAAACACGCAATAAGCACGGCACATGCACAGTAAATTAGTCGATCATACCAAAATTAATAAATATGTAAAATAATTTAGATTTTCATGGTACAAAATCATACACGGTCATTAATGCAAAATGAAAATGCTAATTAGGTTAATTGATTTATTATTTAATATTTAATTATTGAATATTTAACGATGTAAAGACACTTTTTATCTGAAAAAATAAAGTACAACATTTTAAACTTGATGTACAACTTCACGAGAACAAAGAATACAGATATAATTTAGTGGTGTATGTAATCTACATTTACTCTTATAAATTAGTTAGATGTAAAAATAAATTAAATAGAGTATATCATATGAATATTTATTTATAATAAATATGTCAATATATAATTGGTTCATAAAAAATAACATTTAACTACATGTACCGCACTACACACGCACGATAATAAGTATAATTGTGGTTGTGCATGTATAAAGTTACACATATGTAAATGTAGTTAAGTTTTATTTAATATATTTTTATTAGACCCACTTCATATGAAATTCTTTTATTCATTTCTTTTTGTACAATTTCATAATTATTAAATGCATTAGTTCAAGAAAAAGAAAGAAAGAAACGAAGACAATTTTTATTTTTACGCAAAATATATCGAAATAAACACAAATTAAAGATATATAGGTTGTGACTAATGAACGTTGCTTAGTTAGGGTTTTATTTATAAGACTAGTTATCAAACGCGCGTTGCGCGATTAAACCAATGTCCAATGCACATTTTTAAATTAGTGTTCCTTAATTGGTTAAAGTAATATAATAATAAGAGAAAAAATGTTAAATTAATAAAAATCAAAGAAATAGTCTCGATGCTTTTATATTTTAATAAAACATAAAGAAATTGTAAATAGCTAAATTACAACTAAAGTAAGTAGAAACAAATAAACCACTTACATGGGAGCAAATTGTGTATTGTCACTTGTTTTGGCACCAATCCGACCATTTAAAATCCATGTGTAATTGTATTTGTGATCAAGTACTTTATAGTTCATCCGGACAGATTTGACAATGACATTTGAGATGATGTACCATTTATTGGTTTGTAAAGTGATATCATACATTCCAATGTCATTATCAAACACTATTGATTGAACCCGAGTTCATTGTATTTAGATATAGCATTTACAATGATGTTGGTGGTGAATGAGAGCATAATAATAATAATGATGAGGAGGAGGAGGAGGAGGAGGAGAAATTTTTTACTATTTAATTACTTAATTACAGTTTCATTCTCAAGGACGATGAGCATATACTTTTTCTCAGGCGTTCTAATAGCGTTTTTTTGGTTCGTATTTCTTAATGACATGAACTGTACAACTCCAGCCCACCGTTTGTGTGTCAATATCAATTAACTTTACTGCATTTAATTTGTCATGACTAATATCCTTGTGCCATGGGAAATATGTTAATAAAGGATGTTATATATGCAATAATATAATGGGAACCACAACATTACATGCAAGGATACAAGTATAGATGAATAGATTATACAATAGATGTATTTACATAACGATATGAGAACCACAACATTACATACAATGATACAAGTATAGATGAATAGATTATATAATAGATATATTTACATAACGATATTGAAGTTATACTAATTAATGAGTATACCATCATTGAATTTTTTTTTTAAATTGTAATCATTATGAGTACAAATACAAATAATAGAATTAACATGATAATATTTTGACAATCATACCTATACAATGTCAAGTAGATGGTGTGTTGTAGAATATGTTAGGTTTAATTTTGGATGAATACAGGTGAGAAGGGGAGGGGTTTATATACAGGTGAGAAGGGCAGGAAAATGGTTTCTGGAAAATGAGTCATTTTCCAGAAAATATTTTCCTTTTTTGTGTTTGGCTGTAGAACAAAAAACTGTGTTGGTGTGTTTGACTCATTTTCCAGAAAATGGGTAGGAAAATGAACAGAATTATATAATTGAATATTTTAATTAATTTGTTTAAATGTAAAAACATTTATAACAAATATACAATCCAAAAAATAAAATAATCACAAATAAAAAATCACAACAAAATAATATCTATTCATAAAAAAAAATAAAAAATAAAAGTGGCCGACTGATTTCAGATGTCAAATAAAAAAAATAAAACTCATAATATCTATCTCATAATAAAAAAAATAAATTATTACTTAAAAACAAAAAGAAAAAGTTGAAGATGTCAAGAAGATGAAGAAGTTAAAGCATTTAGGAGGCCTAAGTAGATGGAAGAAGCAAAGGAGAAGGAAGAAGCAAACTTTCGGAAAATGACTTCCCCCAAAAAAAAAAGGGGAAGTCATTTTTCATAAAATTGGGCTTATTTTCCATTGACCAAGAAGTTCATTTCCATTGAGTCTATTTTCCCCTCATTCCCAAACACCAAAAACCCGGAAAATGATTTCCAGAAATCATTTTCCGGGTTTCCAAACACACCCTTAGTTAGGAATTTTTTGTTTTTTTTGAAAACTACCCTTAGTTAGGAATTGAATCCATACAAAATTGTATTACAGAATCCTATTAAGACTTCAATATTCTAATTTTAAGTTAGGAATCTATACAGAATTGTATTATAGAATATTGCCAATTTGTTTGAAAACTGCAATCAAGAAATATATTGCCTAAAGAATTTAATGTTAAACTTCCGTTATATTTGAGAACTGCAATAAAGAAATATATTGCCTAAAGAATTTAATGTTAAACTTCCGTTATATTTAACCGAAAAAAATTTGGTAAACTTATAAATGATTAGGATATATTAGGAATTTAATTGGAGGTTGCACAATAAGAAGAACACAAAGTACAATATGTTATAGCAGGCTATTATACCAACATTTTTTTAGTTCCAATTAGGGGTTTAACATTATTGGCTCTTATTATAAGTGTAGATTTTTTAGTCCAGTTAGGGGTTTAACATTATTGGCTCTTATTATAAGTGTAGGAATACAATAGGGTTGACAAAGACATTCAATAATTTAGGTCTACACGTACGGTTTAGTATTATACAAAAACATATAATACAATATAAACACATGCACAAGCACTGCACGAAGCATGCACAATATTATAGGTCACCAATCTGTCAGAAACCTCTCATGGGACTAAACATTATTGCAATCCCAATCTCCACTTCACACAACACAGAAAGCTCTTTCGCTTGCTTCAGCGACGCCTCCTTCTTCCTTTCATCATTAACTTAAAATGACGACCAAATGTGAGTCATGAATAACTCCAGGCATGCTTAATTGCTCGGTAAAACCTCTGCAGACTGCTTTACCGTGTATTTATATCAAACTTTTATTTTCTCAATGTATTTATAAATGGAAAAATTGCAATTTTATCCCCTAAATTATAAGTGTATAACACTATTTCTTCTTGAGTTATTCATATACTTTTATTTACCTCTCAATTATTTTTAAAGTGACAGTTTTTCTAACTTTGATATTAAATCGACATTTTTACTCTTAAAATAATTATTTCTTTTATTTTACTTCTCTAATAATATAAATTATTTCCTATATGTAGGGATGACTACGGTTCAATTTGAACCGAATTGGACACTAAAGCAACTGAATGGAAATAACATGGATGATTTTTCTTACGATTCAGAAATCGAAAAAATATAATAATTGTTGAATTTAAACTATTTTAAAATAGAAAAATAGAATTTCCAAACATAAATAAATAAATAAATTTTAAAAATGCGGTTCAAACCGAAACTGGAATCAGAATAAATGTCAACCGGAATCTAATAGATTTTATCATTTACAGTGTTTACAAGTCTGTTTAGTTTCGTATCGCATTTATTATGATTCCAGTTTCGATTTAAACGGCTAGTTCAAAATGTATTTATTTATTTTTGCATATTCTATTTCTATTTTTAAAATAATCTAAATTCAATAATTATTTTATTTTTTTTCCGATTATGAATTGTAATAAGAACATTCCCGGCCTATTATTTTAGTTCAGTTGTTATAGTGTCCAGTCGATTCAAATTGAACCATAGTCATCCTTACATATAAACAATAATTTGTTGGATAACAATAATAAATGAAATAATTATTTTAATGGTAAAAATGTCTATTTAACATCAAAGCGAAAAAATTGCTACTTTAAAAATAATTGAGGGAACAAATGTGAGTCATGAATAACTTAAGGGGAAAAATGCTATAAAGATATAATTCAAGGGAAAAAGTCATTTTCCCTTTACAAATAGATATGTGCCCTGTTTAAGTAAATTTTTTTTTTTTTTAAGAAACCGTTTAAGTAATTATGAGATTTCTAAATTGGGGGTACAAAATTAGACACGATCATTAATGCAAAATGAAAATGCTAATTACGTTCATTGATGAGTTATTTAATTTCATTTTTGGTTCTAGATTTGTAGGTGATAATTCACTTTTAATCCTTTTTTTATTAGAACATCATCAATTGGTCTTAGTATTATTGTGGCGTGATGACCATTTTTAGTCCTCTATCAACAAAATTGTTGAAATATCGTTAAATACAAAAACATTTCAATCTTTTATTTTTTTACAAAATAGGTTGAACCGCTATATTTTTTATACTTATTTTTTTTTTACAAAATAGGTTGAACCGCTATATTTTTATGCTTATTTTTTTTTTGAAAACATTCATAATTGAAGATCAAAATGTCATTATATTTTCATGGTACAAAATCATACACGGTCATTAATGCAAAATGAAAATGCTAATTAGGTTAATTGATTTAATATTTAATTATCGTATATTTAACGATGTAAGGACCATTTTTATTTTTAAAAATAAAGTACAAATAGAGTATATCATATGAATATTTTTAATAATAAATATTTAACTATATATTTCAATATCGAAAAAACTTGTGTTAGACTGTCTTACAGTGAGACAGATCGGGTCGGGTTGGGTCAATGTGTAAATGTGATCCTTATACGCACAAATGTCATACTTATATGCTCAAATATAATAATAATCAGAAATAATTTTTTTTTACTTATAACGGTAAATGTAATACTTTGACGGGAAAATGTAATACAATTACATTTCGATTTATATGTATTACATTTTTTCTTCAAAAGTATTATATTTTTCTTTATAATTGAGGAGAACATTACTTATTATGGAAAATGTAATACTTTTGATGGAAAATATAATACTTTTACATTAAAATGCAAAATTATTACTATACATTTTTCTTCAAAAGTATTACATTTTTCTTTATAAGTGACAAATTTTATTCCTAATTAGTATTATATTTGAGCATATAAGTATGACATTTACATGTTGATTCAATCCGACCTGACCCATCTCATGAATAAAGATCTGTGAGACGGTTTCACATAAGTGTGACCCTCTCAATATATAATTGGTTGGTAAAAATTTAACATTTAACTACGGCTCTGTTTGGCAGAGCTTATTTAGGAGCTTATAACTTATTTTAAGCTACTAATAAGCTATAAGCTCTGTTTGGTGATGTTCCTAAAATAAGCTAGTAGCTTAAAATAAGAGTTTATTTTTGAACGCTACTTAAGGTAGCGTTTCAAAATAAGCTAGTAGCTTCCTAACTTTTTTTTCCATTTTTAACCTTATTATTTTAAAGAAATGACATCCTTTACCCTTTCCAATTAAAACCTTTTTGGCTAAACCTTTTTGACTTTTTCTCTTCAATATGTTTGGTTGTAATTTCAATTTGACATTTGTGTTTGAACATTAATTTTTGTATGAACTAATCTTATGAATTATAAACATTTTATTTTACTTTATATGTTTTCAAATATATGTTCTTACTTTATATTTTATTAAAATATATTGATTTCACTATTTTATATTTTAATATATAAACAAACCTATTTAAATTTAAAATTATTCAAATTGTATGAAGATGCCCTTTTTAGTCTTTTAACATTTATCAGCTTATCAAAAAGCTAATTTTACCAAACACTTTTAAGCATAACAGCTAGTTTAACAGCTCTTCAGATTTCAGCTTCGAGCTTATAGCTTTTCAATTTTCAACTACTTTTCAGCTAAGTTTGCTAAACATAGCCTACATGTACCGCACGACATGCACGGTAATAACTATAATTGTGGCTGTATATAAAATTACACTCATTGTATTCCTGCACCAGAACGCATGGTTAATTACTTGGTAAAACCTTGCAGACTGCTTTACCGTTTATTTATATGAAACTTTAATTTTTTCAGTGTATATATAAACCGGACCGGTCCTGAGCACGGGCGGAATGGGCGACTGCCCAGGGCCCCATGATAGAAGGGGCCCATCTATATATATATGTATATGTATACATATATCTATTATAGTGTTATAATTAGTGTTATAATTATATTAAAAATAAAAAAATTAGTGTTATAATTATATTAAAAATAAAAAATTAGTGTTAATAATTATATTAAAAAACAAAAAATTAAGAATAGATGGGACTGCAGGAAGCTGAGAATCGATGCTTAATTAAATAATTTAGAAATAGAATCGACATGAGAGTCGAGGACACCTAATTATCTTTTATCTATTAGAATTGACACCCTAACCGGCTAACGCATTCGTCTTCTTCAATAATTCTTTTTTTCCCAATTCGATTAATCAACGATTGTTCATTTGTTTGCTAGTTTGGGCCCCATTGTACGTTGTAACTTGTAAGTTTTTTTCTATTTGCAATTTGTTCTGTCTTTATTTCCTATGCAACACTGCACACATGCAACACAACACACCTATAGGGCATTAGGGATTTAGGGCTATAAATCTATAATTCTCTAATGAGTAATGTTTATTTGGATAATCAATTTTGCGATTTCTGTAATTCTAGAATATATATATAATTTTTGAATTATAATTACCCTGAGTTATTGAGTTCTGTCTCATCCATTATATTTCCATTATATTTACATGGATAGAGAGTGAAAGAAGGAATTAACAAAAAAATTGTAGTTGTGGAGTTGTTTTAAAATTGTTTTATATAAAGTTACCTAAAAAGCATTTATGTGATGGTGAAAAAAGAAAAAAAAAAGTAGAGCAGCTAATAGAATCACAAAGAGGAGCTATTAATAAATTTTTCATAAAATCAGAGTCATTTAATGAAAATTTAAAACAATCTAAAGAAAATTTAAATGACCAAGGCCATGTTAATGACGATTTTGTGTATTGAGAAAGATATGCTAGAGAATGTTAATCTTGATGCAATTATCGATGATTTTGCATAGCACGTAGAATTTGTTTTGTCATGATTACTTTTGTGTTTAAAAAATGTTGAAAATTTTCTAATAGTATTTCATGTTATTTGATATTATTATTTGTTAGTATTATTACATTTAAATTTTAATTTTTCATAAAAGGGGTCATTTTTTTAATTTCGCCCAGGGCCTCTAAAATGTTTGGACCGGCCCTGTTTATAAACAGATATGAAGCCCCGTTTAAGTGATTTTTTTTAAGAAACCATTTAAGTAATTATAGGCAGTGTTGCAAAAATCTCGCCTAGGTGCCGATTAATCCCCGCCTAAGCGCTAGGCGCTGGTTGACCGCCTAGCGTATCATATTAATTAAATGGTGGTCTAGGCGGCTGGCCGGCTAGGCGGCCGCCTAGGCCGCTTAGGCACTGACCGCATAGGCGTCGACTAGACCGACTAGGCCTTCTAGTCGGTCGATTAACTATTGTTCTTTTCGTTTTAATGTGTTATTTCACTCAAAACAACATCGTTTTGAGCGAAATAATCCTAAATTGTACAAACTATCGATATGTTTCAGGTTAATATTTTATATTTTAGTATTAACTATTAAAGTATTATATAATTTATAATTATTAGTCTTTAAAAAATTAAAAATACTTAAAAAAAATTTTAAAAAAATAAAAAATTAAATAAAAAAATACACGGACGCCTAACCGCCGGTTAATCCCCGGCTAGGCGTCCTAGGCGCTAGGCGCTCCCCGAGCGCCTAGGGAGCGCCTAGCGATTTTTTCAACCATGATTATAGGATTTTTAAATTGGTGGTACAAAATTATACATGATCATTAATGCAAAATGAAAATACTAATTAGGTTAATTGATGAGTTAATTCTATTTTTGGTTAATTAGGTTAATACATCACGTATAAATCTATAACTAAAAATAAAATTAACTCATCAATTAACCTAATTAGCATTTTCATTTTGCATTAATGATCACGTATAATTTTGTACCACCAATATAAAAATTCCATAATTACTTAAACGGTTTCTTTAAAAAAAATTACTTAAACGGGGGCTCCATATCTGTTTATAAATACACTGAGAAAGTTAAAGTTTGATATAAATACACGGTAAAGCAGTCTGCAAGGTTTTACCAAGCAATTAACCATGCGTTATCAGGTGCAGGAATACAATGAGTGTAATTTTATACACCGGAGTATATTTGTGTATAAGTGAATTGAGACAAGTTGTAATAAGCTCTGAGTACAAGAATTGGATCCCCCTCCCACAACACTGGGGAAACCTTTATACTATAAACACGTAACGTTTACAATAATTATAGCAATGTAACGACCCCTTAATAAGTGACGCTACCGCCTCACTTAATTGAGGCGCCCTGGCCTCCTCCATATGTGCGCTGGCCTTTTATAACGCCTATTTTTTTTTATGAGGCGATGCTCTTAATGTGTGGCATCTTGATTGTAACTATTCCATCTGCTCTTGACTATTACTGTTTGGCTGTCGTCACAGCTTTGGTGGGTTGGACCAAGTGCATCGGGTTGGAACCATCACCTTGTCCAATTATCCTGTCACTAGCCCCCTACTCATAAGTTGAGAGCGTAGCGGAGTCAGCTAGGGAGTAATTCTTGGTTTGAGCCAATTAGCTATTGTCAACTTATACTGATATATTCCTTGTGATTTTTTATCGGCTAGAGTCACAATGCATGATTTATCCAATTCACACACTCGAAATAGTAATTGTGAGTTTCTCGTCGTTATAAAAAAAATTATGTGTATGCTTAGCTTGTAGGCTTAACAACATAACTTTGTGTTATAGTTGGTGCAATTTTCAGATTTCATTTCTCCTAGTTCTTAA
>CM008336.1:29050437-29073008 GCA_002525835.2 Ipomoea batatas | reverse complement strand
TGGTTGATCACCGAATGCACAAGGAAAAGTCGAAAGCAGAAATAAACATAGACCATGGTGTGACCAATGACTGGATGCACAAGGAAAAACTGAAAGTTCATAGAAAAAAATAGAGAATGATTTTGCCTCACTAAAGAGTTTTCCAAGTCGATAAACAAATCCCCAATAAAACTAATGACCTACAAATTTTATTTGTAAATTAATATATTAAATGAATATTAATCCATAACTATACTATTTCAAACAATCTCAAAATAATTTACAATTCAAAAAAAATACTAAAGCACCCTAAATTCAACAATAATATTTAAAATAATCCTACATTCAATTATAATAATCCAATCTAATTATAATAATATATTTAAAATAATTTACAAATTTTGATATATATTAACAAAATTTTGAAATATATTAAAAATAATTTCCAAAATTTGATATATATTAACAATAATTCAAAATATATTAATCTATAATGCCTAAAATACACAATAATTCCTAAAATTCAAAATAAATTAACAATAATTTGAAATATATTAACAATAATTCCTAAAATACACAATAATTCAAAATTTGAAATATATTAACAATAATTCAACAAATACACAACAATTCTTAAAATTCAAAATATACTAACAATAATTCTTAAAATACACAATAACTCTTAAACTTCAAAATATATTAATAATAATTCCTAAAATTTGAAATATATTAGCAATAATTGAAAATATATTAACAAATTAAATAAACTTCTAAATATACTAAAATAATTATTTTCAACTCATAAAAATTCAAAAAAAAAATAAAATATTTCAACGGCAAAAGGCAGTGGCTATGAGAGGGAGAGAGATGGCGGCGAACGGTTGTCGACGGTGGCAATGAGAAGACCATGAAAGTTGTTAGCAATAAAATGTAATAGTTTTGATGATACAAATTGTAATTTTTATTAGTCCCCTTATTTTATTTTGAGTCTAGTGTACAATCTCAAAAGGTTCAAGTCTAAGTCAAAGTCATACGAATTTAAGGAGAATTAGACTTAGTCAGCATATTGTTACTTATTAGTTATATGCTGTGAAAGTCATCAAAAGATGGAATGGAAGATTGGACAAGGAGTGAACAACACAAGCCAACGGTCTTTGGTTTGAAACCTAGGATCAACATTTTACTTGGAGAACATGAGGATGACTCAACGGTAGAAGGAGGATGACAAATTGAATAGTGAAGCTGGTTCGAATTTATTTATTCAAGAAGGAGAAAATGCTACTACGGCCATTCTGAGAATAAAAGAGATTTGAGAAGAATATTAACCAATGAGTTAATATGGAGCAATGGTCAGAGAATAAAATTCCCAAGTGAAAATTTAATTTTTGGTAACAAAAATTCTATCCAAAATTAAATTTTTGGACTGAGATTGGAGCCAAAATTAAATTTAATTTTGGGATAATAATTCGAAAATCCAAAATTAATTTTTGGAGACAAATTTCGAATTAAGCAAGTGAAGACCAACTTGGAGGTGTCGGTGAATTTTTCGGTATTATAATTTATGCTCAAGCAAGAGTCACTGGAGGAAATTATTTTGGAGATATCAACTTGACATTTCAGAAGAAGAAATTGTAAAGTCAAGTATTCACACTTGAAAAGTCATACCTCTTAAGGGATCAAGTATACCATGCCATACCTCTTATGACACACCATTAATGAAATTACCATGTGGTAATTAAGAGTGCCACTTGTCAACTCCCCATGGTAGATCTTAAGGAGTAGAAATGATTTTGCCAGTTTGGGATTAAATCAGATAAAAGTTTGGAGGATTATAACTTAATTCGGGAAAATTCTAACACCAAAATTATCCTAAAATTAATCCCGTCGATAACAACTTAAATTGGGAATTTTTCGGTATCTCGCGAAATATAAGTACGAAGGTCCGTAACAATTTTACCCTTACAGTCCGTTTAAATTTCACTTGAACTAACTAGAAAGTTCAGGCTTAACCGAATCATACTTAATAATCTATCTTCTAGGAAAATTCGAACTGTATAAGTATCCTCTAAAATTTTACGGTTCGCGATCGATACGTGAATCGCAGCTTATTAACAACTAGTCTCAAAGAAAAAATTTCTTTCGAACACCGAGAGACCTTCTCATAAATGTCATAGCTTAAAAAAAAAAATTCTCGAACCTTAACTTTGTCAGAAAAATCGAGGGGTTACAGTCTTCCCCCCTTAAAATAGTTTCGTCCTCGAAACTTCCTTTTCGTCATCCATGGATTCAAAGTAGATTACTACCTACCTTCTTCTACCCAAAACGAATTTCTAGCATGCCTAGTCTTAACACATAATTTGTTTAGGCACATAAAAATTAGATTGACTCCACGCACCTGAGTTAAATAATTCCGGATAACGTCCCATCATGACGCTCTCCAACTCCCATGTAGCTTCCTCGGGACTGTGGTTCGACCATTGGACTTTGATCATTTTGACTGATTTCCTCCTCGTATCTCGTGTTTTCGAGTCCAAGATTCGAATTGGTCTCTCATCCTATGTCAACGAATCATCCATTTCCAGTTCCTCCGGCTCTAATACATGGGATGCGTCAGGTACATACCGCCTAAGTTGAGAAACATGGAATACGTTGTGCACTTTATCAAGCTCAATCGGTAGGGCCAGCCGATAGGCTAAGTTCCCTCTCCTTTCCAGAATTTCGTAAGGTCCTATATAACGAGGACTCAACTTTCTTTTCCTCCCAAACCTTTTAACTCCTTTAGTGGGTGAAACTTTCAGTAACACCTTCTCTCCAACCTGATATTCGGTGAACTGTCGCTTCAAATCAGCGTACGATTTTTGTCGATCCTGCGCGACTTTCATCCTCCCTTGAATTATCTTGATTGCCTCAATAGTCTCTTGGAGGTACTGAGGTCCAAGTGTAACGACATCGCTTTTGTCGCCCCAACACAGAGGACTTCGACACTTTCGCCCATATAATGCCTCATAAGGTGCCATTCCTATACTTGCATGGTAGCTATTGTTATAGGAAAATTCTATCAAATCCAACTGTTCATCCCATGAACCCTGGAAATCGAGCACGCAACCTCTGAGCATATCTTCCAACGTTTGTATTGTTCGCTCCTTTTGGCCATCAGTGGCAGGGTGAAAAGCCGTACTCAATTTGAGTTGAGTGCCCATTGCCATTTGTAACGCTCCCAAAAAACGTGATAGAAATCGTGAGTCTCGGTCTGAAACGATATCTCGTGCCACCCCTTGGTGTTTAACCACGTGCTTAACATAGGCTCTTGTTAACTTCTCCATTGACCATGTTTTGTTCATCGGAATGAATCTTGCTGTCTTGGTTAGTCGATCGACAACGACCCATACTTGATCGTTTCCCGCCTTGGTTCTAGGCAATCCTCCCACGAAATCCATAGAGATTGAGTCCCACTTCCACTGCGGAATCTCTAATGGTTGTAATAATCCCTTTGGTTTACTTCTTTCTGCCTTGACCCTTTGACAGTTCAAACATCTAGCCACAAATTCAGCCACATCATTCTTCATGCCCGACCACCAAAAGTTTTGTTTCAAGTCCTTATACAATTTATCCCCACCAGGATGAACTGAATAAGGTGTGTAATGGCCTTCTTTCATTATTTGCTCCATTATCTTCTTACACCCTTTAGGTATTATCCATCTACCTTGGAATCTTACACTCCCATCCGGGTGTAGTTCAAATGGTCCATGTTTTCCATCAACCATCTTCTCCTTGATGCTCTCTGCCCAATTGTCCTCTTCTTGCGCTCGTTTGATTTCCTCAAATAGGGTTGGAGTGGCCGACATGTAATATAATTTCTTCTCTTGTTCCTCTTGATCCCTCATTTTCACTTCCAGATTGAGTCCTTGAAACTCCTTACATAACTGCTTGGGTAATATCCAAAGAGCATGGTTTGTCTTTCGGCTCAAAGCATCAGCCACTTTGTTTGCCTTGCCCTCGTGATACTGAATTTCCAAGTCATAGTCTTTGATCAACTCCAACCATCTCCTTTGTCTTAAATTGAGATCCCTCTGAGTGAAGATGTACTTTAAACTCTTTTGATCTGTATAAACCTTGCATGAGATTCCATAGAGATAGTGTCGCCAAATTTTGAGAGCGAATACCACTGCTGCCAGTTCCAAGTCATGTGTCGGGTAGTTAGCTTCATGAGTTTTCAATTGTCGAGAAGCATACGCTATTACCCTTCCATTTTGCATGAGGACACATCCTAGTCCTTTGTGAGACGCATCGGTGTACAACTCATAACCTTCTGTTCCAACAGGTAGAGTTAACACTGGATCTGTGGTCAACCTCTTCTTAAGCTCCTGGAATGCTTGCTCGCATTCTTCGTTCCAACTATACTTGGTCGTCTTTTTGAGCAAGTTTGTCAGTGGTCTTGCTATCTTTGAGAAGTCTTGAACAAACCTTCGGTAATAACCCGCCAAACCTAAGAAACTGCGGATTTCTGTAACTGATTTGGGCGCTTCCCATTCGATTACCGCTCGTATCTTGGCTGGATCCACCCTTATTCCTTCCTTGGTGATTACGTGACCAAGAAATGCGACTTCTCTTTTCCAAAATTCGCACTTTGAAAGTTTTGCGAAAAGTTTCTTTTCCCTCAGTGTCCGTAACACTGTCCTGAGGTGTTCCTCGTGTTCCTCAGTTGTCTTAGAGTAGACTAAGATGTCATCTATGAAAGCGACGACGAATTTATCTAGGTATGGAAGGAAAATTCGGTTCATCAAATCCATAAAGGTTCCTGGGGCGTTAGTCACTCCGAATGGCATGACTATGAACTCGTAGTGTTCGTATCTCGTTTGAAATGCCGTTTTAGGCACATCTTCTTTCGCTACTCGCACTTGGTGATACCTTGACCGTAGGTCAATCTTCGAGAATACACCCGCTCCTTTCAACTGATCAAATAGATTATCGATCCTGGGCAACGGGTATTTGTTCTTTATTGTGACTCGATTGAGTTCCCTATAGTCAATGCACAGTCTAAGACTCCCATCTTTCTTCTTCACGAACAACACTGGTGCGCCCCAAGGTGATACGCTTGGTCTAATAAATCCCTTCTCCAGCAATTCTTCCAATTGTGCCTTCAACTCCTCCATCTCTTTGGGTGCCATCCGATAAGGCGCTCTTGAGATAGGTGAGGTTCCTGGTACAAGATCGATGGTGAATTCCACCTCCCTTTCTGGTGGCATCTCAGTGAGATCGTCGGGGAATACGTCAGGAAATTCACGTACTATTGGAATTCGATCCATCTCGAGTTCTTCTACTTCGGCGTCTTGCACCAAGCAGAGATATGCTTCGCATCCCTGGCGAACACACTTCTTTAATTTCTGCATCGTCAACAACCTTGACTCGGGTTGCTTGCCAATTCCTCGGTAGGATATTCTCCTTCTCTTTGGTCCTTGCAGTACAATTTTTCGCTCATTACACACGATCCGAGCTTTGTACTTATCCAACCAATCCATCCCGAGTACTACGTCGATGCCTTCAAGTTCAAAACGAATGAGATTTCCGGGACAGTTAAATCCCGCTATTTCTATTGTAACATCGTCATAACCATCCCTACATGATACTACTACTCCCGAAGCCGTTGTGACATTGAGATCTAACTTAGCCGTAGGCCTTAACTTTAGTTTATCACCGAACGCAGAGGATATAAATGAATTGGTAGCCCCAGTATCAAATAGGACTAATCCAAGTATTGAGTTTATGGGAAATGTACCAGTTACGGCGTCGCTAGCCTGAGCCTGAGCGCTATTGACGACGTAAATCCTGCCTTGTCTCTCTCCGCTGCTTTCTCCCATCACCTGCTTTCCCTTGTGATTGGAACCAGGCATGGCGTTCGCCGAATTCACAGATTGGGAGTTGGTCCTTTTGTCTTCTGCTCCTGCGGAATTCCAGCCGGCATTCCCATTGAACCTCCTTCCCTGATTCACATTCTGCAGAGGCTTTTGGGGACTGTCTTCTTGATTTCGGCACTGAAAAGCTTTGTGCCCCAAAAGACCACACCTGTAACATTTGATTTTCATCCCTTGACAGTTTACTCCGGGGTGATTCCTCCCACATCTTGGGCAAGCAGGGCGGTTCCCCTGATTGACTCTTTCTCTTCCTTGCACTGGTGGAAGCTGCCTTGGTTGGCCTTCTTGTTTCCTGTCGGAAACTTCCGAGACTTGTCTTCAGCTTTCCTCTTATTTCGGCCGTAGACTTCCTGCTGGTCCAGGTATACTTGATAATGATCCGAAGCTCTGTCATACGCCTCTTTCAAGGTGGAACACATGAAAGGTGCGATCATTCCCCTTGTACTCCAGTCCAATCCCCGAACGAATCTTCTCGCCTTACTCGCCTCATCTGGTACGATTTCTTGAGCAAATCGCATCAGCTCAACGTACTGATCATAGTATTCCTGGATAGTCGCTCCTTTCTATTTCAATCGCAGAAACTCTTCACACTTAATCCCTTTGATACGCTCAGTGTAGAACTGTTCCCTTAGTTCTAGCTTGAATTCTTCCCAACCAAATGCTGGGTCTTGCAGGAGATTAGGTCCGACCGTCGCCCACCAATTGTCTGCGGCTTTCGTCAGGTAATAGACTGCAGAGGATACTCGTTGATTCGCAGGACAATTCACTGCGTTGAGCAATTTGTCGAACGTTCGGATCCACTCCTCGAAAATCACCGGATCCTTTTCACCTGCGTAATACGGTGGTTGTCGGTTGGCGATCGCCTTGGCGAAATCCAT
The DNA here is from genome assembly GCA_002525835.2 of Ipomoea batatas. Lineage (NCBI taxonomy): Eukaryota > Viridiplantae > Streptophyta > Magnoliopsida > Solanales > Convolvulaceae > Ipomoea > Ipomoea batatas. The sequence goes on along the minus strand of CM008336.1, from coordinate 29,066,239 downwards.
TCTTGGTTGTCCCTGGTTTTGGTTTTGCCCTTGCTGAGCTAGCATAAACTCAACCATTCTCTCCATTGCTTGGACTATTCGATCTATCGCAGAGAGGTTATTGTCGTTACCCGCAGGCGCATTCCGTCTCGGTGGCATCTTTATTGGACGATAATCCTAGGTTAGTACTCGAGGTATAAAAGTCCGCTCGAAATTAGCTAGTTAGGCAGTTAGTATAGCACCTACTCAAGTCCTATACAGTCCTTCCTAACATTCACCTTTATCACACCCCCTAAGATTGGTCTTAACGAACCTAAGCTGACTTTGAAACTTGGTTAACTCGAAATTAGAGTTGACTTGAAAAAGTTTGACTTAGGTTTCTGACTCGAAATAGGGCTCTGATACCAACTTGTAACACCCCGACTCGGCTGTACCGAACAACCGGAGTAGTTACCGCCACACCTAGACTAAACCCAATCTCATTGAGATAGGATTCGTTCTAAGTGCACAGGCTAAAGACAAGGATATTGCACTATATCAACATAATCATCAACTTAAAAAATGCATTTTCTTAGCATCGATCAAGTGTAGCTAAACGAGCTACCAAAAGAACCAAGGGTTTAAAAATACAGCCCATCAAAAGAGTTAAGTTAGACCCGACCTTGCTAGTCATTCTATAACTAGCACCGCTACAAAAGATATATATACACAAAAGAACTGACTAGACTCCCCACCCTAGACACTACCTAGTCTAACGAGTGGTACACCGGGCCCGTGTAGGTGCCCCAGACGACATGCCACTCACCCTCAAACCACGTGATGTGGTCCAGAAACTTGCATGTGTTCATATACATCATCCACTCCTCGTGGTAGTCTGGGGGACTCGGATCCCACGGGTAAGGATAGTGGACCACAAACTCGAGAGGGTTACTACCGGGTAGGACCTCTATGGGGTAGAACCCATAGCTAGCTTGGATGGCGTCGAAAGGACACATCGGCTCGACAGGGACGGGGGACCAAACTGGTACCACCGGTGAGACAGTAGTGGGAATAGGATCAGGAGTACAAGTCAGCTCAGGAGGATCTGGTGCATAGCCTGGGGCGTACGGGTCTCCATCAAGTAGATAATGGGCATAATCATCATAGTCAAGAACTGGGAACTCGAACTCCGAGGGGTCGGAGTCCGCTGGGCTCCATGAGCCCACACTAGATTCCATCTGGTAAAGGACACAATGAAGTGTAGTTAGCACGACGGCTAAGTAAGGAAATCCATTGTCACTCGAGGGTAAACAAAGGTTTCAAAAACAACACAATACTCAGAAAATTGTAAACTTTACCCAACGGTTGCGATCTACCTGCAATCAGATTAGCAACAAAAATAGTACAATATAGTGTATAAGTGACATCAGCATATAATACTTTCATCTCCGAGAATTCCATTATTTAAATCAAAATAGAGAGTTCAACAACACACACTTTACTGTTCAGGACTCGCGACATTTTATTCTGCGATCTAGTTACGGAGTAACTAGATTTTATAATTAGTAAAATTACTTAGTTTCTTTCTGGATAAATATAGGGTAATCTTAGAATGTTTTCAAGAACCTCGGGCCGCGGCACTCATGCCTCCCGCAGGTCAAACGTCTCAATAACTTCGGGGCCCCAGCTCACAAGCCTCCCGCGAAGTCAAACATCTCAATAACTTTGGGGCCCCGGCTCATAAGCCTCCCGCAAAGTCAAACATTTTACTAACTTCCGGGCCCCGGCTCATAAGCCTCCCAAGAAGTCAAACATCTCAATAACTTTCGGGCCACGGCTCCCGCAAGCCTCCCGTAAAGTCAAACAATACAATAATTTCATAACTCCCTCTTTTCTCAGCGAATAGACTTCGCTCTGCAGTATGAATTGATCATACAAACCTCGGGCCGTGGCATTTCCAACCTTCAGTATGGTTGCCCGTAGGCCTTCCAAACATCATAACACTCGGGAATAAAAACATCGGGGAAAAGTTCGGTCGAAAACAAGTCCGCGTCGCGCGGACTCGTGGTTGGCCGCAGCTGCGGACGCGTCCGCTGGTTCGGCATTTATCGCCGAAGTCTGGACGCCACGGACGCGCAGCGGACACGCGTCCGTGGTTGTGTCCGGCCTTTCGGCCGTGACGCCGAAGCCTCATCCGCAATGGGCGCGCGGTGGACTCGCGGTGGACACCCGTCCACTGCCGCGTCCATCCGATTCTGCCCACTTCGGGCCGCAAGAACGGGGTTGTAATGTCCCAATTTTCCACCATTTTTACAAGTATAAGCCTATATGGACGTAAACACAACATATACATGCATAAAGTAATGACAAAGTACTCTATGTATGGGGTGAGTGGATGATTGTGAAGGTATGGAGGGTGTTAGTGGTAAAACGAAGAGTCATAAACTCCCCGAGTGTCGTATCTCTCGTGGATGACAAATAGGAGAATATACGGCTTTGCTATCTTGGTTGGTTTGAAGTAACTCTCTAAACGGATCAAGGGGATTTTGATAAAAAGGATTTGTTCAAATGGTAAGGGATCGTGCAATAAAGAGATAAACAAATGGAAATAAAAGCGGATGGGGCTAAGATGTCATGGAGATTGGTTAAAGGAATAGAGTAGAGTATTGATTTCTATTGAGTCATGATTGAAGGAGCTCGTAACATAGTCTTGAGTGGCGTCACACTCAAGCTCCCAATCCTCAGTCGGTTGGGGAATTTTATCAAACACCTTGTCTACAAGTTTCCTCCGGATCTCATCTTCTTATATTGAGAGCGGGAGATGTGAGTAGTGGGCTACATCTCTTTGCGATATCTCGCCAAAGAGATGATCCTATACTCTTGGAGAGATCGGGGCCCTCGATCCAACAAGATCATACAAAAACATACACACAGATTCAACATTCCCCAAAGAAATCAAACTTATTATCACATTAGATCATAAACACCAATCATCCATTCAATCTAGCCCCTATCCTAGGGATTAGCCTCTCATAGGCTTCAATATCATCAAAGCATCAAAATAGGAAGGCATATCTACAAAAGTAATATATAAAGCAAATAACTTCAAGGAGCAAGGAAAAGCAAGAGAAAGCCAAGGAGAAAATAAATCTTTAATGAAAGAAGTTACCCACAAGATCTTCAAAGCTATGGAGATCTAGTTCCTTCTCCAATGAGCTTCTCCTCTTCTCCTAATCCTCTCTAAACCTAATCTAAAATGTAGAATAGAAAAATGTAACAAAAGACTCTCTAAACCTAGCTGAAATGTCCCTTAAATACTAAAACATCGCGCAGGTTTCTGGTGCTGCCACACGTTTGCCACACGCGTGTGGACTGGCGTGGGAGCTCTCTAGAAAGATTCCACGCCAGCTCACACGCGTGTGAGGCTCGTGGGCGTGGGTTCTTCATCTCGTTTCCTTTTGTTGTTTCCGGTTTGGTCTTTGTAAGTTCCCATGTGGATTGATTCTTCCTTTCAATGATTTTATGCTCCCTTTTGGTTGATTTCGACCTTCATTCCTGTAGCATTCTTCAAAACACTCAACACAAGACTCATTTGCAATTTGTTAGTGAAATAGCTCAAAAACACATAATTGCACTCTTTAAAGCTTAAATTAAACAAGAAAGCAACTTAATAAGTTATAGAAAAATAGGTACTTTTGGCGTCTATCAAAGTTTCCACACTTTAGATTGCTCGTCCACGAGCAAATTGTCAATTCATAAACCTTCTCATTTAGATGCCAAAAGTATCTAAGCTAAAGGTGCGCTCAAAGTTACTCATTCATTCAAAACACAATCTACCAGGAGATGTGAAATCCTTCACAATATCTTCAAGGAATGATACAAATGTGCCATACACTGCTATGAATATTCAAACGAAGCGAAACCCCTCAAGGTCATAAGTTGGACAGTTAGTTAGTTTTCACAATTCCAAGCATACAATCCGAAATTTTATTCACTTCTAATTGTGCAAGGGCCTTAAGCTGATCCCCCTAGTGGGAACGATGTACAAAACCTAATCAATCGACCTCCCTTATCGCCAAAGCCCAACATAAAAGTAAGTGAAAATAGATACATGGGCCTCTCTCCGCCAGTGGCTTGGGCGGTTACTCATTTTTCTCACTTCCCAGGGTGACATCGTCAAGCAACCCGACTTCACATGGAGTTCCATGCGTTTTTCGAAGGCAGTGCAATGGGTGCTTGAATCCTAGCGAAGCGGCTTCCCTCATCTCAATTTTCTCATCTCCTAGGGCCATTTTATAGTGAACAACCGACTCCAGATAACATTTGTTTATTAGAAGACTATGGTTGTTCACCACCTAGCGAGATGGCTTTCCTCGTATCTTATCTCGGGGATTGGCCTTATTGCCTTTTCTACTCATTTCTCCAATTGACAACCCCTCATGCCTTTTTCTTAGGGAAACAGGGATATTTCACTCAATACTCACATAAAGCTCTCTTTTTGCCCCATGTTCTATTCTATGATTATTCAATTCCAGGCTTCGCTTAATCTTATCTTTCTAAAATTAGGGGTTGCACACTCCCACTTCGAGAGATCCTTAACTAAGGTCTTTTCACAATATGAGGTGAATACCACACAAGCATGCAACTTTTTCAAAATTTTCAAAGGTCAAGGTAGGGGTACTTCCAAGGTTATTCAAAGAGTAAACTTTTTGGCACAGATTTAGCATTCTTCGAAGATAGAATGAATAACAACACATGCTTGTGGTTTGATTATTTTTCAAACAAATGAGATAGAGCTCCTAATTAAAATTTTCATTAAGCACAACTCTTTCCACACTTTAGACCAAACATCGTCCTCGATGTTGACTTAGAATATGATAAAAGAAGGAAACAACAAAACATGCATTTTTCCACACTTTAAGATGAAAACATGAGGTTCAAAGAATAGATAAACAAGGGATAAGAGGTAGATGACCTAGTAAGCATCCCATGTCATACTGTTCCAAAGTGCTTGAATGGATGATTCTCATGCTCCTGCAACGAGATCTGCATGGAAGTATGGAGTCTACAAAAATAGGGAATTTCAACTTGGATGTTATTTTATCATAATAAAGTAAAGATATTAATAAAGCATGGTAAATAACGGGTTGCCTCCCGATCAGCGCTACGTTTAACGTCTTTAGCCCGACGAAACTGTGATGAAGATTGTGCTACTCATCTTCCCAGGGTATTAGCCTGCAACACTGGACCGTCCCCTGTGTATTTTCTGTTCCATAATATTTCTTGACTTGGTGGCCATTCACTTTGAAAGATCCTTTCTCAGGGTGCATGATCTCCAAGGTTCCATAAGGAAATACTTTTGTAACAATATAAGGCCCAGACCATCTTGATTTAAGTTTCACAGGAAACAATCGCAGTCTAGAATTGAATAATAGCACTTTATCTCCCTCAATGAATTCTTTGTTTCTCCTAATGTGCATGTCGTGGTAAAACTTGGATCGTTCTTTGTAAGTTCTGGATGTTTCATAAGCCAACAAACGCCATTCTTCTAGCTCATTCAATTGAAACATTCGCTCTTGCCCTGATGTGAATAGGTCTTCATTTAGTTTCTTAATAGCCCAATATGCCTTATGTTCGATTTCTACTAGAAGGTGGCATGCCTTGCCGTACACCAATCTGTATGGAGTGGTACCTATCGGTGTCTTATAAGCAGTTCTGAAGGCCCATAATGCATCGTTAAGCTTATCAACCCAATCTTTTCTATGCCGAGATACTGTCTTTTCCAATATGGCTTTAATATCTCTGTTTGCATTCTCAACCTGCCCTGTAGTCTGAGGATGATAGGGCACTCCTCCTCGGTGCTGTATGCCTTGTCTTTGAAGTAATCTCCGCATGGGTACGTTCCGGAAGTGTGTCCCTCTATCGCTGATCACAATTCATGGTACTCCAAATCTAGTGAACAATCTTTTCAGAAATCTTGTTACACTTCTTGCGTCATTGTTTCGCAGTGCCTCTGCTTCAACCCATTTGGAAACATAGTCTACCGCAATTAGAATATATTTAAAACCTTTGGAGTCCGGAAACGGTCCTGCAAAGTCTAGTCCCCATATATCAAAGATTTCGCACGCAAGTATGTAATTCTGTGGCGTCTCATCTTTTCCGGTGATGTTCCCAGTTTGTTGACATCTATCACAATTTCTGACACAGATTTGAGCATCGCGAAATATGGAGGGCCAGTAGAATCCTGCTTCAAGAGCTCTCCTAGCAGTTCTGTTAGCTGAGTGATGGCCCATTCGATGGCATTCTCCTAGGATTTCATGTCCTTCAGCCTCTGTTACGCATCGGCGAATTATTTGATCTGCGCACACCTTGAAAAGATACGGTTCGTCCCAAAAGTAGTAGCGTGATTCTGCTATTAATTTCCTTCGAGCGTGTATATTTAAAAATTCTGGTAACTTCCTTCCTACAAGATAGTTAGCTAGATCTCCATACCAAGGTGTGAGATAGAGACCCATTAGCTTTTCCTCTGGAAAATATTCATTGACGCTCCCAATGGTATCTTGTCCTTTTTCATTCTCTAATCTTGATAAATGATCTGCTGCACTGTTTTCGACTCCTTTCCGGTCTATGATAGTTACATCAAATTCTTGCAATAGTAGAATCCATATGATCAACCTCGGCTTTGCTTCCGGTTTAGACATAAGGAACCTGATGGCTGCATGATCAGTATGAATAACGACCTTTGACATTAAGAGATATGATCTAAATTTATCTAATGCAAATACAATTGCAAACAGTTCCTTCTCGGTCGTGGTGTAGGCTTGTTGTGGCTTAGTCAACATCCGACTGGCATAAGCAATAGGCTGAAATTTCTTATTATTTTTCTGCCCATGCACAACTCCAACGACGAAATTACTTGCGTCACACATCAACTCAAAGGGTTGATCCCATTTCGGTCCTACAAGGATTGGAGTGTGTATCATGGCATCCTTCAAACTCTGAAATGCCTTCATAGCATCTTCGTTTAATTCAAAAATGGCATCCTTCTCTAACAACTTAGTTAATGGCCTTGCGATTTTCGAGAAATCTTTTATGAACCTTCTGTAAAATCCTACATGTCCCAAGAAGCTTCTTAAAGATGTAGCATTGTGCGGTGGTGGTAGGGTCTCAATGACTGATGTTTTAGCCCTGTCGACTTCGATTCCCCTTTTTGAAATCTTATGTCCAAGCACAATTCCTTCCGTGACAATGTAGTAGCATTTTTCCCATGATAAAGCCAAATTCATTTTCTGGCATCGCTCCAAAACTTTTTCCAAATTTCCAAAGCATTCCTCAAAAGTGTTTCCAAAAATCGTGAAATCGTCCATGAAAACTTCCATGAAATCGCCAATAAAATCTTCAAAGATAGCCAGCATACATCGCATAAAGGTGGCGGGTGCGTTACAAAGACCAAATGGCATTCTCCTGTATGCGAATGTACCGAAGGGACAAGTGAATGTGGTTTTCTCTTGATCCTCCAAGGCTACTGGAATTTGAAAGTATCCGCTCATTCCGTCCAAGAAACAGTAGTAGCCATACCCGCTTACTCTTTCAATCATCTAATCTATGAAGGGCAATGGAAAATGGTCTTTACGGGTTACTTCGTTGAGTTTTTTATAGTCGATACAGACTCTCCATCCAGTTATCTTTCTCGTAGGAATCAGTTCCTGGTTATCATTTTTAGTGACTGTAATTCCTCCTTTCTTTGGTACCACGTGAGTTGGACTGACCCATGTGCTGTCTGAGATCGGATAAATCATTCCAACATCCATAAGCTTTATCACCTCGTTTTTCACGACTTCAAATGTATTTGGATTAAGTCTACGCTGTGGTTGTGCCACAGGCTTGGATCCTTCTTCCAACAGAATCTTATGTGTGCAAATGGCCGGATTAATCCCTTTTAAGTCAGTCATTTTCCAACCTATTGCCTCCTTGTTTCTTTTCAGCACTGTTATCAGTTGGTCTTTTTGCCTCTCTGAAAGGTCTGTAGCAATAACAACTGGCAATTCTTCCCCTATCCCTAAATAGGCATACTCAAGATGAGCCGGTAGAGGTTTTAATTCTCCTTCATGCATTATTTCATCATCTTCTTTCCCGTTCCGATTTTCATCATCATATTCCCCTTTCAATTCATCAAATTCATCCCCGTCATTTCCAACCATTCCCTCCGAGACTTCTCCAACAGAGTTTATATTCTCAATAAATTCAGAAACGCAGTTATTATCAAGCAAATTAAAACGATCAACCTCTCGGTGTAAAGCAATATGTAAAGAATTAAGTTCATGTTAAAAGTATTTTCATTATTGCTCTTAGCACCTATGGGACATTCCCAATTGAAATCATGCCTCTTAGCTTTAGGTATTTCGTATAAATATTCAATTTCATCATGCACATTATCAACGAAAAAACATTCATCACTATCTAAAGGATATTTCATTATTTTAGTCACGTCGAAACTAGCAGATTCGTCTCCTACACGAATAACAAGTTTGCCCTCTCCCACATCAATTAAAGCTTTAGCAGTTGCCAAGAAAGGTCTGCCCAAGATGAGAGGAATCTCTATATCTGGGTCCATGTCTAGGATCACAAAATCCACAGGAAAAATAAATTTATCAACCCGGACTAAAACGTCCTCTACTATACCCCTAGGGTACTTAGTAGATCGGTCAACTAACTGAATGCTCATGCGTGTGGGCTTAAGGGTTCCTAGCTTCAGCTGTCGATATAATGCAAAGGGCATTAGATTGATGCTAGCACCTAGATCTGCCAGGGCTCTATTGAAAGTTGTTCCTCCTATATTGCAAGGTATAGTAAACCTTCCAGGATCTTTTAATTTTCTAGGCACATTCTTATGCAATATAGCAGAACATTCCTCTCCTAGGACAACAGTAGTAGTTTCAGCTAATTTCTTTTTATTTGATAGAAGATCTTTAAGGAATTTGGCATACCTTGGCATCTCTCCAAGTGCATCGATAAATGGCATATCGACGTGTAATTGGCATAGCATTTGTAGGAATTTATCGTATTTGGCATTATCAATGTCGGTGCGGAATCTTTGTGGAAATGGAAGTTTGGCTTTCGGCATAGGCGGTGGTTCTTGCATGATTTCCTTCCCTCTCCGAGAGGGTTGCGGTTGTATTACTTCCTTCTTGAGTTCTTCTTCAATTGTTTGCTCGGCTTGTGTTGAATCAGTGATCTCTTCATTTTCCACTCTGGATTTTTCTATTGGGGTCGATTGTGGAGGAGGTGGAACAGCGTCTGGAAGTGCTTTTCCGCTTCTCAAAGTTACAACATTTACGTTTGTTTCTCCTTGGATCATTTCCATGATTTTTGCGAGAGTGCTTTCAACCGTTTGAAGAGGTGAAAGCGTCTCATGACGTAATTCTTGGATCTCTCCAAGCATTTCTTTGGTAATGGTCTCTTTAAGTCTGGCGTTCTCCTCCCTCGTTTCTCGGATGAAGTCATTCAGGCGTTGCTCCAGGGGGATTTGACTGTTTCCAGGTGAAAAAGGCTGCTCAGGAGGAGTAAAGGAATAGGCATATGCACAGGATCCGTCCACGTCCTCACCACGCGTGTGAGTCGGCGTGGAATTATTCCAGTGAGCTTCCACGCCGGTGCACACGCGTGTGGATCTCGTGGCAGGATCACAGCTCGCAAAATTTTCAGAAATTTGATGTTTTGGCTCGTTGGAATGCATTTGAGGGTAATGAGGAGGTAAACCGTAAGTAGGATATCTCTGAGGTTGAAAGTGTTGTGTGACGTATGCTTGTTCATGATAATAAATGGGTGGAGGAGGTAACGAGTACAGGAAAGAAGGTGGGTAAGGAAAATGGTAGTTATGATGGTATTGAGGTGGTGGGTATGAGGATTGTGGATGTGAAGGATAGTAGGGATTTCTTCCGTATGGTATGTGACCATGATAAGCTTGCTCATTAGGTGGAGGTGGATCCATGATTTTAGCAAAGACTTCCTGCAATCAAATTTTTCAGGCAAAGAATCGGAGCACAAGAGGTAGCTCCTTTCACAGATTAGCTCAAATAACGTGTGGTTGGGTGTGAAAGTGTAATTATTAGCAATGATAAAACAAAGGAAAAGAAAGTAAACAAGTTATCCAAATAACTCAAGATAGTAAAACTTTAAATTCACCATTTGCCATCCCCGGCAACGGCGCCATTTTGACAAAGTATTGTATGTATGGGGTGAGTGGATGATTGTGAAGGTATGGAGGGTGTTAATGGTAAAACGAAGAGTCATAAACTCCCCGAGTGTCGTATCTCTCATGGATGACAAATAGGAGAATATACGGCTTTGCTATCTTGGTTGGTTTGAAGTAACTCTCTAAACGGATCAAGGGGATTTTGATAAAAAGGATTTGTTCAAATGGTAAGGGATCGTGCAATAAAGAGATAAACAAATGGAAATAAAAGCGGATGGGGCTAAGATGTCATGGAGATTGGTTAAAGGAATAGAGTAGAGTATTGATTTCTATTGAGTCATGATTGAAGGAGCTCGTAACATAGTCTTGAGTGGCGTCACACTCAAGCTCCCAATCCTCAATCGGTTGGGAAATTTTATCAAACACCTTGTCTACAAGTCCCCTCCGGATCTCATCTTCTCAGATTGAGAGCGGGAGATGTGAGTAGTGGGCTACATCTCTTTGCGATATCTCGCCAAAGAGATGATCCTATACTCTTGGAGAGATCGGGGCCCTCGATCCAACAAGATCATACAAAAACATACACATAGATTCAACATTCCCCAAAGAAATCAAACTCATTATCACATTAGATCATAAACACCAATCATCCATTCAATCTAGCCCCTATCCTAGAGATTAGCCTCTCATAGGCTTCAATATCATCAAAGCATCAAAATAGGAAGGCATATCTACAAAAGTAATATATAAAGCAAATAACTTCAAGGAACAAGGAAAAGCAAGAGAAAGCCAAGGAGAAAATAAATCTTTAATGAAAGAAGTTACCCACAAGATCTTCAAAGCTATGGAGATCTAGTTCCTTCTCCAAGGAGTTTCTCCTCTTCTCCTAATCCTCTCTAAACCTAATCTAAAATGTAGAATAGAAAAATGTAACAAAAGACTCTCTAAACCAAGCTGAAATGTCCCTTAAATACTAAAACATCGCGCAGGTTTCTGGTGCTGCCCCACGTTTGCCACACGCGTGTGGACTGGCGTGGGAGCTCTCTGGAAAGATTCCACGCCAGCTCACTCGCGTGTGAGGCTCGTGGGCGTGGGTTGTTCATCTCGTTTCCTTTTGTTGTTTCTGGTTTGGTCTTTGTAAGTTCCCATGTGAATTGATTCTTCCTTTCAATGATTTTATGCTCCCTTTTGGTTGATTTCGGTCTTCATTCCCGTAGCATTCTTCAAAACACTCCACACAAGACTCATTTGCAATTTGTTAGTGAAATAGCTCAAAAACACGTAATTGCACTCTTTAAAGCTTAAATTAAACAAGAAAGCAACTTAATAAGTTATAGAAAAATAGGTACTTTTGGCGTTTATCAAGTAACTATGAACATGCATATTAAAATTTACCAAAAATCAAAGTGTAGCTTCTTCAGCCAACTTGTAGATCCATAAACTTAACGCATAATTTTCACATAAAATTCCTAGTCACATAATTTACTAGCATTTGATCACCTTCAAGTGACTAAACCAACTTAAAGGATTCCTTACCTCTTTAGAAGATTTTAAAACCGTAGAAGTTGATGATTTCCTCCTTCGAACCTTTCACCAAAGATCCTAAACAAAATCACCATAATAACAACATTTTCATGAACCTTTAGTTTAGACTTAAGTTATAGGAGGGATTTAACCGAACAAAACCAAAGTTTTTACCTATAATAGAGCACTTGAGTTGAAGAGATAGTTCGGGAGTCCTTGGATCACAATGTAGAAGACTAAGTTTTTTTTCCTTCTTCTTTCTTTCCTTATGATTTTCGAAAATGTGGGAGATGAGAGAGATGATGATGGAGAGTTTAGCTTGTAGCTTAAGGGATCAAGTATACCATGCCATACCTCTTATGACACACCATTAATGAAATTACCATGTGGTAATTAAGAGTGCCACTTGTCAACTCCCCATGGTAGATCTTAAGGAGTAGAAATGATTTTGCCAGTTTGGGATTAAATCAGATAAAAGTTCGGAGGATTATAACTTAATTCGGGAAAATTCTAACACCAAAATTATCCTAAAAATAATCCCGTCGATGACCACTAAAATTGGGAATTTTTCGGTATCTCGCAAAATATAAGTACGAAGGTCCGTAACAATTTTACCCTTACAGTCCGTTTAAATTTCACTTGAACTAACTAGAAAGTTCAGGCTTAACCGAATCATACTTAATAATCTATCTTCTAGGAAAATTCGAACTGTATAAGTATCCTCTAAAATTTTACAGTTCACGACCGGTACGTGAATCGCAGCTTATTAACAACTAGTCTCAAAGAAAAAATTTCTTTCGAACACCGAGAGACCTTCTCTTAAATGTTATAGCTTAAAAAAAATATTCTCGAACCTTAACTTTATCGGAAAAACCGAGGGGTTACAACTATAGCCTCATAGCATAGCAAAAAAATTATATCTATAATGGTCCCTACTTTTGTTACACTCAATAAGATAAACGCCTACAACAGTGAGTGGTCAATAATAGTACGATTGATTCGTATTTACAAAGTAAAGAACAACAGAGGTGCAACCTTAGAATCTGTGCTGGAAGATGTAGAGGTATATATATATATATATATATATATATATATATATATATATATTCATTTCTTGAATCATAATATATATTTTCTAATTCATATTCATATATATGTTCTATAAACCCCTCTACAAATTTGTTTATATTATTATTATTATTTATATTTTATTATTTATTATTTATTATTTGGCTTTATCAATTGTTGTTTTAAGTTTGTTTTTTTTCTTTCTTTTTAAAATTTTGTATATCATTGTTTTTTTAATACGAAGTTTTATGTTTTATTTGCATTGAAAAAATAGGTAAAATTTATTTTTTTTGGGTACATTCATTCACAATTCCTATTTTATTATTAATATATCAGGGTACCCGTATACACTTGACATTCAAACAACGACAGGTTGAAAAATTCAAGTGTATGCTTGATGAGGGATGTTTATACGAAATAAATAATTTCATTCTTTCCAACAATTCTATGGCATTCAAAACCACTCAACACAAATACATGCTCAGTTCCATGCGGGGAACAAAAGTGATTGAACATGCAGATACCAGTTTCCCAAACAATATTTATAAATTCAAGGAGTTTGGCCAACTTAAACCAGAAGATATAATTTTTTCAGAATTATTTGGTAATATTGTTTTGTATACAATAACTTCATCTTTTAGCATATGTTATCTAATTTAATTATTTACAGTTATTTATTTGTTAAAATAGATTTGATTGGCTTTATTGTATCTATGCAATCATCTTGCACTACATTAGTTTCTGGGAAACAAAAAAGATTCATGGAGATTGTTATTCAAGATCATGAGTAAGTAATGTTTAAAATCTATTTTTACATATTACTATTTTATTACTTTTCTATGTTACTATATTTGAAAATAAATATTATTTATTTAACAACTATATACAGGGGAAAAACTTTAAGATGTACTTTCTGGGACCAATATGTTGATTTATTGCTCCCACTTGTGGACCACCAAGATCCGGAACCTGTTGTGTTGATAATTCAGATGTGTCGTGCAAAAATGTATAATGGTAAATACCTAATTTCATCATCACGCGTTATTCTTTGTAAATTTATTACATTATTTTTTATTAAAAATATAAAACATCCTATATTGTTAATCTTTGTTATCTTATTCATTAGGTGAGGTTTCAATCACAAATACATTTGGTGCCACTAAGCCTGTGATGGATAATAATGCAAATTGGTGATTTCAAATTATTGTACGTATATTTTGAATTTGAAACATTAAATCGTACTAAATTTGAATATTTAATTTTATTAATACTTTTTATATAATTTGAATAATATTAAATAAAATTATAAGGGGATGTGACTCTTACACCAAAGGTTTCAATTAGTACATCAACAATATCATCATCTACAATAGCAGATGAGATCAACACTGAGACAATCCAGAACATTAGTCAGTTGTACGATGCTCCTGAGGTGTGTATATTTAATTTACTACAATTGTCAACATAAGTGTAAATTTAAAATCATCAATATTCTTTCTCACATTACTATTTGATTTTTTGTAATTGTAAACATATAGGTTGGAAGCTTTTGGGTGTTAGCCAAAATTGTGGCTTTTCAAAATATTGGAGATTGGTGTTATTTATCCTGTAATAGGTGCACAAAAAAATTAGAACCGTCATTGAATCGTTTTCATTGCTTGAAATGCAATAAGTATTGGCCCAATGGTATGTACCTTTAGATATAAGTTACCATAAGAGTCTCTGATGCGACTGGAAATGCAGCCTTCCAACTATGGGATCGTGAATGCAATGATTTATTTGGAAAATCTGCATCTGAATTAAAAAAAATCTTATGTAGAGGTTAGAACTAATTGTTATTGTATTATATTCAACTTTTCTTTTATTTTTTTAGAATTATACTAATTCAATTCCTTTATTGTATAGGATGAAATGGATTCGTTTCCCCCGGAAATGAATGTTGTAGTTCACCAAACCCTTCTGTTTAAGGTTCAAGTAAAGCCAGAGCACCTATCAAATTTTTATGGATCTTGGACCGTAATGAAACTTTGTCGTGAATCGGGACTTATTTCAAAAGTTCGTGATAGTATGGTGCTCGAGAGCCAGGTTGGAAATATCTCAAATTTAATTTGTTATTAATTTGTAAATAATACAAAGTAAATAATATATATACTTTCATTGTATAGGATTCAAATGCTTTTTCCACATTCCAACATGGTCAAGATAACAGTGTTGAGGTAATTTATCTTTGTTATATAATAAACTATTTTTATATTTATTCTTTTAGCTTTGAAAATATTAGACAACATAAATTATAGAAACCTTTTTTTTATAGGAATTTTCTTCAGGTGGTGAGGTCACAACACCAATAAAAAATCTCAAAAAAGACGTTGATGTTGAAATAATTGGATCTGGATCTTCCAGTAACAGCATTAAACGTACCTTGAATGATTCATTTTCATCCAATGTTGGAAAGAAGTCAAAATCGATTGTGAAGATAGAAAAACCTTGAAATTGAACAAGGGTGGAGTTATTTGTTGAATTATTTATTACATTTGTTCAGAAAGTTTGAAAGTTATGTTGAATTAGTTTGCACTTATGTTGGTATGTGTTAGGAATAAAATTGCAATAGTTTTGATGCGCCAATTTGTAATTTTAGAAATCCCCTATTTTATTTTTAGAGCGTAGAGTTTGGACCCGAAAGGCAAGACTTGACAACAGTTTGGTTCGAATTATTGTCTTATAGAGTTTATTTTATTATGACTCTTGTAAGTCATTTGCTTCCACTATATACATGAGTGTACATGATCCAATGGACAAGACCAATTTATCATTGCTAGAAGACTCAAGTTTGAATCCTATCGAAGACTTTTTAAGCTTTGGAGAGCAAGGAATGGAGCTAATACTATCACGGCTCTAAGTCAAGTTTTGGGTCAATGGAGCAACTCATGGAGGAAGTTTGGTCAATGGAGGAAGTTGAGTCAAAGCCGAGAGGAACTTCAAGATCCACTATCTCTACACCTTATACAATACAATGCTATAAAAGATCAAATATATTTGGTTGATGGATATGATTGA
>CM008336.1:28976660-28986892 GCA_002525835.2 Ipomoea batatas | reverse complement strand
TATGACATATTAAATGGTGATTATTTAAATATGAAGGTTATAGATATAAGCTATGACAGATTAAATGGTGATTATGATAATGAAGGTTAGAGATCTGAATATAATGATCAAATGGTGTAAGCCTTGATTATTGTTACTGAGGTTTAGATGATGGGGTTGTAATGAACCTAAGATGTTATTATGATTATGTTAAGTACCATCTACCCCCGTTAAAAAGGCTTCGTCCCCGAAGCTACCTCAATCCTCAACTCAAGTCCAAAAATTCCCATCTCTATAACCCAAAAATTTCCATAACTTCATATTTACTATATCCCAAAAGATTCATAACCTAGGCTCTTTATATCATAACTTAGGCTCCCAAAGGTTCGAACAGCTTTGATATCACTTTGTAACAGAGTGTACCAAACTCTATTTCCAAGACCTTATAACCTTGAGCTCACTTTGTAATAGAGCTTATAACCTTAAGCTCTAATTCCAAGATCTTATAACCTTAAGCTCTCGATTTTCACTTTGTAGCAGAGCTTGACTAACTTCATTTCCAAGTCCTTTCAACCTAAAGCTCATAACAAAGATCTCACAGCCTAAGCTCTGATACCACCTTGTAACACCCCAATTTTCACATCTTGGATTTATTACAAAATCCCTAACAATACATTGCGGAATCATCTAACCAGCAGAAAACTGGGTGTTACCGCCACGCTTAGGTATCTCTCCTATACCCAAACGCTAAGGCTAAACTTACAACATCAAATAACCACATCAATATTCCAACTTAATACATATGGAAATAATCCTTCTAGGGTGTCTATTATAGGATAGAGTAGTCTTCAACCTCGACTTTCATCCTATTCAGAGCTCATCGGGCCACAGGAGCCCACACTAGACAATATCTGTTTAAAGAAAAACACATTGAAGTGTAGTTAGCACGACGGCTAAGTAAGAGAATCCATGGTCACCCAAGATTCAACAAAGGTTTTTAAAACACGTCTCTTAAGACAAAATCATTTCCTTCTCAGAGTCGTTACAGAGTAACCCTTTTCTCATCGTTAAAACTTCCTTAGTTTCATATTAGCAAGCGTGAGGCCTTTGGAGCATTCTCATAACTCCCTCTCTGACCACTTGGATCATCGAACTCGGGATCAGTGGTCATCACCCGGTTTAACACTGATCCCCTGGACGTAAGGTTCGTTAAAATGATTCCTAGCTGGCCTAGCCAGGTCCGTTAAAACGACACCTACCCGGACTTCTAGAGTAACTATACTTTAAGTGTGCACACCCCCGTAGGAATACCTCATCCTACGAGTTATATAGTACCTGGCGAATAGACTTTGCCCTGCAGTATGAACTAGTCATACAATATAACATAACTGTAACACCCCAATTTTCAACTCTTACATTTATTAGAAATCAGTATTCATATGCTGCGGAAGCTTACATCTTATCAGTAGAAAACTGGGTGCTACCGCCACACCTATAGTGAATTCTATCACCTCTTTGACAAACTCCACTCTAAGTGAACAGGCTAAACTTACAACATTAACAACAATCCCTGTCTACATCAAAGAGTAGACCCCAACCTCAACTTCCATCCTATTCAGAGCTCATCGGCTACAGGAACCCACCCTATATAACATCTGTTAACAGAAAACACATTGAAGTGTAGTTAGCACGACGGCTAAGTAAGGATATCCATGAGTTATTCAAAACTAAATAAAGGTTTTGTAAAAATTGTTACATAGAAAACCCTATACCTTACTCATCGGCAAAGATTCTACCTGCAACAGTTATACATAGCAACTTGCATACATTATGAGCAAAATTCAATAATGTCTCATATCATTTTCCCTCTTGACAAGGTCATTTGGTAATCATTTTCATACCCAATAATATATTGTTAAACAATTAAGCATACTAGTAAGTAATGGAAAACATAAATCATACATTTTGCTCGTAATCACTTTAGTTGAAAAACCTTTCCCTCATAATGAAATTCTCATCACTTTTCACTTTTCAAAGAGAAAGATCACCCACAACCTTTGGGTACTTAAATACTTGTCACATCTTTCTTTCCCGTAGCTACGGCGTAACTACATTCACATTTCGAAATTCCACTTAGTCCTAGATAGAAAGTGTGAGGCCTTTAGAGTTCTTTCTCCACTTTTGACCACTTGGATCGTTGAACTCAGGTTCAGTGGTCATCGCCCGGTCTAATACTGATCCCCTGGACTTATAGGAGCGTTGGAATGATTCCTAGCTAGCCTCACTAGGTTCATAAGAACGACACCTACCCGAACATAGAGTGACTATACTTAAGTGTGCACACCCCCGTAGGAGTACCTTTTCCTTCCGGGTGATATAGTACTCGGCGAATAGACTTTGTCCACAGTATGATTGATCATACACATAATTACCATGCGAAATAGGCACTTTAAGCTCATTTTTATTCCGTGGTTAACAAGATCCTTCACCACTTTTACTAGAACTAAGGTTTGAAAACATTTTTCTACTCTTTCCCTTTCTTGCATTGTAAATATTTGGACATACTTGGGTCAATTCCAATACTCGGAAATTAATTCTCCTTTTAACCCAATTCAAAAATTCCCCTTTTTCTTTTGCAAAATATTTGGATAATCCACTAACATCCTTTCACAAAAGTAATTCAAGTGTAACTACTCTAAACTTTCAACTCCACATTTATCACATAAGTCTCATATTTGACACATACATCTCAATGCATATAACATATATATTTCCCAACTTCAACATAGGCATAACATATAACATATATTTATTCTTTACAAGCACATAATGCTACTTCTTATACTATTTATAAGTTCACATGTATGTAACACTACCTACATAACACATATGCCTAACTACATAGTATTATTCTTCTCACTAACAACATATATAATTATGATTTATACATACCATATACTATACACAAAATGTGACATTTTACCATGTATATATACATAACACAACATTTTATTAATACATACATACCCTATATGTACATATATATACGATTTAAATACACACACATCTATATATATATATATATATATATATATATATATACATATATATACATATATATACACACACACACACATACGGTTTCCATATATATATACATAATACACACATATATATATATACCATACTACACGTACATACATACAAATATGTACACAATATGTATAAATATATATATATATATATATTACACTACACGTACATACATTACATACATATTATAATATACATAGTATGCTTAACTTAAGTATTTAGGCACATTAACAACCACCTCATACCAACACAACATTTTGTACATATGCATTATGAAAAAAAATACAATTACATATATATATACATACATCATGTACACAAAAATTCCACCTAGAACTCATCATATTTCAACCAAGTTATCAATTATCTAGTTTCAAACAACCTCAACCAACTAAAGGGATTCCTTACCTCAACCGGGTTTCTAATTTCGTAGAAGATCCTTGGAGTTGATTTTCCCCAATTTCACCTTAAAACCCTAGAATTTCATCAACAACATAACACATGATTTTAAGAAATCTTAACTTAGGTTCATGTTCTAGGATGAAAAATAAAGCTATCTACCGAATAAAATTGGAGTTTTACCGAATATTTTGAGACTTTTGTAGAAAGTTTGGCTATGGAAGGTGAAGCTTCAATGGAGGAAGGAGATGATCTCACTCTCTCTCTTCTCCTTGTATTTTCGGCCAACATGAAGAAAAATGGGGAAAAAATGATTTTATAAGCTTAATCCTACTTGGTTGACTAGTCTCCATATTATGTGGTATAAAATTGTGACAAGTGTCACCTCCCTATGGTTTGGTCTTGGAAAATATCTTAGCTTAGACTGATCGGGATTAAATCAGATGAATTCTCGGTAGAAACTAATTTAATTCAAATAATTTTCGAAACAAAAAATTTACTCTAGACTGAAACTCAAAATTGGGCTAGGTTCGGTACACCGCGAAATTTCGAAATGTACGATAAAAAATAAATTTTTGCTACTATGGGCTAATTTAATTAAATAGGAAATTCCAGAATAATAATATGGTGTCTAAAAATCCATTTCCTAGGACAAACGGGTCCGAATACTAGTTCCTAAAATTTTTATGGTTCGTGACCGGGACGTACGATCGCAGCTTAATAACAACTATACTCACTTATAAAAATTCTTTTGAAATATCTGAAGATCATAACTTATGAATGTCAACGCCTTAGGATAAAATAATAATGTTAGGAAAATACGGGGTATTACAATAACGACGAATAGACTTCGCCCTACAGTATTGTTAGGAACCCCGAGTTGTTGATTTTGATGATACCAAACTATTCGAGGAGACCCCTAACTTTCGTGTAAGTCTTAGAATAGGTTATGCTTTGTATCTTAGTCTTATAGGGTAACCGAATCCTTAGTATTTTCCGATCACTAAGGATCTGAGTCTTACATACCGAAGACATGAAGACTTAAACCGAAGAGTTATCTATCCCAAGAGTTGAAGATGCGAAGGAATGAAGAATTGGAGAACCGAAGACTGGGATCTTAGGTCGAAACATGGAAGGGCCAAGCTTATATGACCGAGTAATCAAAAGTGTGATTGACTCGAGGAGATTAAGAGAAATGATAAGGATAATCATTCTCTCTCACGACCAAGGCAAAGACATTCTCTGATAAGTTGTCTTATCTACTGCCTTGAGAATGGGTATAACTGAATGTCATTTTCGGACCTATGCAACGATCCCAAGGAGCATTTAATGATTGTCACCTTTTTGAGGGACAAAAGACATTTTGTCCTTGCACAAAAGTAGACAAACGGCTAGAAAGTACTGACATTCTGAAAAAGAAGAAAACACTACCCATTGGATATTACACACTGGACAATAGGTTTTGAATTTCATTTTCCCTCCAACGGATCTGAAATTCCACCTATAAATACCCTTGTCCCATCTCACTTTGACGAGGTTGAAATACGCGAAATATTGACATTCAAGTGAAAAAAAAATCTTTCAGTGTGATATTCATAAGCTTATTAATGATATTCAAATTTATTTGGAAGTTCTTGTGTGATTAAGAAGCTGATCAAGGAAACTAATCACAAGAATTTCAAGTTGGAGAATCATCACAACTATTCAACCATCTCTACAAGTGAAGTAGAAAGAGGCGGAGTAAACTTGGAAGAAGTTGAAAAACCTACAACAACAAGGCTGCCGGGCTTAGTGATCAAAGGAGCTTGTTGTAACGGAGATTGTACTATAAAGGAGATTATAGTGCAAACCTTCACGTGTTGTGAAGAAGAGTGGAGTAGGCTTAGTTAACAGCCAAACCACTATAAAAACTCTCTCTCTCTCTCTCTCTATTTACTTTACGTATTGCATTGCATATATCACTCAAACTTAATACCTTCACAAGAAAATCCTAATTGCAAAGTTAAGCTAAAACTTAGTATAATCTTTCCGCTGCGTTTATCTCTTTAGTTAGAAAAGTTTTCAAAAACCTCTTGAGTCTATTCAACCCTCCCTTCTAGACTCATATCGCTACCACCGGGACCAACAAGTGGTATCAGAGCTAGTTACCTTGAACGGTGAACACTCTGTGTATACTGCCTGGTGATCTTTTTTGAAAAGTTATCAAAATATTTTCAAACTTTGCACTATGTCTAAAATGGAACATCATAGGCATTTTCTTTTGTTTAACTTGGATAAGTTTGATGATTGGAAAGTGCGCATGCAGGCTCACTTGTCTGCCATGCATGATGAGATGTGGGACGTAATAACTGATGGACCCATCCAGATACTACAAGTAAACCCCAATCGTGTTGCTACTAATCCGACATCACCAGAAATAATTCCGAAGGAGAAATCCTTGCTGACTACCGAAGAGAGAACCCGAGTAAATCTCGTCAATATAGCCAAGGATATACTCTACAAGGCTTTGGACGAATCATTATTCCCAAGAGTAAGAAATTGCAAGACTGCCAAAGAAATCTGGGATGTACTTATGCTCATAGGTGATGGAGACGAGCAAGAGAAGGAAAACAAGCTAACCATTGCCATGAAAAAGTTTGAAGATTTCAAACTAAACCCAAAGGAGTCCATAACTGAAATGGAAGCTCGGTTCATAAAGTTATTGATGGAAATCAATGATCTTGATGAGAAAAAGCTAACACAAAAGGAGATAAGCTTGAAGATTTTCCGAGGACTACCCAAAAGTTGGGAAATGAAAGTAGTAGCCACGCGAGATCATAGAGACCTCAAGACAACGAGCACTACTCAGATCTTTAGTGATCTGAAAGCCTACGAGTTCGAGAAGGAAGCTCAAAATGATGAAGAACCTGAAACGAGAAACATAGCCTTAGTTGCAAATCATCAACCTTCATCATCAACACCAAGGTCGAACACTAACCCCTCATCTGATTTTTTCACTGACGACCAGCTTGCTTTGTTCATGAGAAGGTTCAAAAGATTCATGCGAAAGAATCAATCCTATGATAACTCTGACAAGGCGAGAAGAATGAAGTATCGAAGCAATGACAAAGCTAGCGGATCCAGAACACATGAGAAGGATGAAATACAAGTGTTATGTTATAACTGCCGAAAACCTGGACACTTCAAAGCCGAATGTCCATATCCCATCGTCAAGAAGCATCAGGACGAGCACAACCACAAGAAGAATTCGGGAAATTATCATCACCCGAAGAATGCGTCAAATGATGCTAACGAAGAGCCAAACAAAAACCAGAAGAATGATAGGCGAAGGAAGGCTCTAGCTGTAGAAGAGAAGTCAGGAGAAAAGAACGACGAGTCATGCACTTCCAGCTCCAGCTCAGAAAGTGACAGTTCGGAAGATGAGAAAGGACTACTGTGTCTTTTCAGTCAAGAGGATTCGGAGGAAGAGCTGTGCCTTATGGCTGATGAAGAAGAGGTAACTTCGCAAAACCACTCTTCTAATTATAGTTCCGAATCCACATATCATGAAAACCCTAGGGAAGCATTCGAAAGAATGATGAAGAGTTTTGAAGGTATTGAGGATTCACACTTAAAACTCAAAGAAGAAAATGTCAAGCTATTGGCAGAAAGACAAGATCTCGAGGACTTAAGGTCCAAAAATGCTGAGATGCTTGAATCTATAAGATAGCTTGAGAAGCAAGTTCATCTTCTTGAGGAAGAGTGTAAAGCGAAGGATGATAGAGAGCAAAACTTGCGTGCGGTACTTGCGACATTTACAAATTCATCCAGATTAATGGATCGAATGGTAGATGATCAAAGACCATCAAGGAGTCGAACCGGACTCGGTTATAACTCCAGCTCTTGTCAACATGTTCTCTTAACACGACCAACTGACCCTTCTACTAGTGGAGGTTTAAGTTCTGTGTTTGTCCAAGGACAAACTGAAAATCTTGAGCCAGTGATTAACGCCACAAATGGAACAGAACCACAATCAACGAGTCGATCTAATGATTCGACTGAAACATGTATTGTTGAACATACGAGAGGAAATTTCCAAAACGGTAACCCGAGAAGTCATCAGACCCCTCGGTATAGACCTCGCGTACCGAACCATCATGGTCGTATCGCAAATGGTCAACCACTTGGGAATAACCAATCTAAAGGGAAATTCCAAGGCAATAAGAGGCAACATTACTCACAGAGGAAACGCAAGGGTATGTCTCAGGGAAGACCGAACTCTTACCCGAGGAATGTCAAGAATTTCAAAAAGTTCCCTAGCAAGCATAGAGGTGGGGAAGGTACTCTATATCCTAGTGATGAGGACTGGATTATGGACTATGAACCAATGACAAGAGCAAAATTTCTGCTCCATCATAGATATAAACAAACCTCATACACTAGAGTCAACACGAATAAACCAACACCTCCTCTTCAAAAGGTTTACTCACCGAAGTCACCTCAAGCCTACTATGCTATCCCTTATGATTATCGCGTGTTTAACAGGTATCGTGGACCGAGGATGAACCTTACGAGTTCTAGGTATGCATGGATGCCCAAGCTCACAGCTAACCGACAAGGACCCAAGAAGGTATGGGTACCTAAAAATACTTAATCTTTGAATGCAGGGAAACAGGACCATCTGGTATGTAGATAGTGGTTGCTCGAGACACATGACTAGAGATAAATCAGAACTGAGCAATTATAAAGCGAAGAATGGTCCTAAAGTAGTCTTCGGTGGGAACTCAAGTAGACGAACCATGGGCACCGGAGATGTCATGAAGAATGGCTTAATCATCCTAGAAGTCTCTTATGTTGAAGGATTAAAGTTCAATCTTTTGAGCACAAGTCAGTTTTGTGACAAAGGATACAAAGTTATATTCTCACGAGATGTGTGTCAAGTTATCTCAGAACTATCTCATGAAGTTGTCTTAACAGCAAAACGAAGAAAGAATATGTATGTTGTCACGTGGGAAACAGTAAGACCGAATACTTGTCTAATCGCCAAAAGCAAGAAAGATCTGAGTTGGGAATGACACCATAAACTCAATCATCTCAACTTCAAGGCCATCAACAAGCTTACAAGAAATGAACTGGTTGAAGGATTACCGAATGTAATCTATGACAAGGAGAAAGTATGTGAAGCGTGTCAAAAAGGAAAGCAGATCAAGTCTTCGTTCAAAACGAAATCTCTCAACACCAATGCAAGGCCATTAAGTCTACTTCATATGGACTACACAAGATATATATGGACATCTTTTTTAAGAAAGAAGAATGAAACCGAGAAAGTTATTCCAGACTTGCTCCAAAGACTTCAAACCGAAAAGGATCTAAGTATCGTCAAAATTCCGTCTGATCAAGGAACTGAATTCGTTAACAAAGTCATTCAGGATTTCTGTGGACAACACGGTATACTACATCAGCTTTCAGCAGCAAGAACTCCTCAACAGAATGGTGTAGCTGAGAGACGCAACAGAACCGTCAAAGAAGCAGCAAGATCCATGATTGCTTTCTCAGGCCTACCTAAACGGTTTTGGGCTGAAGCCATAAACACTGCATGCTACACTCAAAATAGATCTCTTATTCATAAAGATCATGGAGCTACACCTTACGAACTCTGGAAAGGTATAAAACCTGTTGTAAAATACTTTCATATATTTGGAAGTAAATGCTTCATCCATAACAACGGGAAATCACACCTAAAGGCTTTTGATGAACGTGCTGATGAAGGAATATTCATTGGATATTCTGAAAAGAGTAAAGCTTTTTGAGTACTGAACAAGCGAACCATGGTGATAGAAGAATCAATACACGTAGTCTTCGATGAACCATCAAAAGAGGGCGTGGTGATCTCTGAGAAACAAACTGATGAAGAAACGAAAGATAGAGAAATTGAAGAACTATCCGAAGGATCAGAATCAGTAGACGATGATTATCCACTCTTTCCTAATCTCTTGCCGAACACTTCATCTCAAACTATCAAATGATGGAAATTAGTCAAATCAATCAATAGTTCAACAAGATGGAAGCAATCAAGGCGAACCCTCTATCGATGAAGGAGCACCTCCTACCACTTTTCAACCGGATCTAAAATGGTTGAGAAATCATCCTCAAGATCAAATCATCGGTGATATACATGATAATGTACGAACTCGTGCATCCATTCGGGAATGCATGATGGCATGTTTTATATCTCAAATCGAACCGAAGACAGTAGAAGAAGCACTAAATGACTCGGACTGGGTCATTGCCATGCAAGATGAACTACATCAATTTGAGAGAAATGATGTATGGGAACTGGTTCCACGACCAACTCGTCAAAACGTCATTGGGACCAAATGGATTTTCAGAAACAAGATGAATGAGGAAGGAGTCATTGTTAGGAACAAGGCTCGGTTAGTTGCAAAAGGATACTGTCAGGAAGAAGGAATCGATTTTGATGAAACCTTTGCTCCTGTAGCTAGACTCGAAGCCATAAGGATTTTTCTAGCATATGCTGCATGGAAAGATTTTAAAGTCTATCAAATGGATGTCAAAAGTGCCTTCTTAAATGGGCTTTTGGAAGAAGAAGTATATGTCGAGCAGCCCCCAGGTTTTGTCTCTGAAGTCGGGATGGATAAGGTCTATAAACTCAAAAAGGCTTTATATGGTTTAAAACAAGCTCCAATGGCTTGGTATGACACCTTATCATGCTTTCTTATAAGCTGTGGATTCACGAAAGGGATAGTTGACAAAACTCTTTT
>CM008336.1:28955338-28966787 GCA_002525835.2 Ipomoea batatas | reverse complement strand
GATGTTTAGATGAGGGGGTTGTAATGATCCTAAGAGATTATCATGGATATGAAGGTTATAAACATAAGCTATGATTAATTGGTGATTATGGATATGAAGGTTATAGATATAAGCTATGACATATTAAATGGTGATTATGTAAATATGAAGGTTATAGATATAAGCTATGACAGATTAAATGGTGATTATGATAATGAAGGTTAGAGATCTGAATATAATGATCTAATGGTGTAAGCCTTGATTATTGTTATTGAGGTTTAGATGATGGGGTTGTAATGAACCGAAGAGGTTATTATGATTATGTTAAGTACCATCTACCCCCGTTAAAAAGGCTTCGTCCCCGAAGCTACCTCAATCCTCAACTCAAGTCCAAAAATTCCCATCTCTATAACCCAAAAATTTCCATAACTTCAGATTTACTATATCCCAAAAGATTCATAACCTAGGCTCTTTATATCATAACCTAGGCTCCCAAAGGTTCGAACAACTTTGATATCACTTTGTAACAGAGTGTACCAAACTCTATTTCCAAGAACTTATAACCTTGAGCTCACTTTGTAACAGAGTTTATAACCTTAAGCTTTAATTCCAAGATCTTATAACCTTAAGCTCTCGATTTTCACTTTATAGCAGAGCTTGACTAACTTCATTTCCAAGTCCTTTCAACCTAAAGCTTATAACAATGATCTCACAACCTAAGCTCTGATACCACCTTGTAACACCCCAATTTTCACATCTTGGATTTATTACAAAATCCCTAATAATACATTGCGGAAGCATCTAACCAACAGAAAACTAGGTGTTACCGCCACGCTTAGGTATCTCTCCTATACCCAAACGCTAAGGCTAAACTTACAACATCAAATAACCACATCAATATTCCAACTTAATACATATGGAAATAATCCTTCCAGGGTGTTTATTCTAGGATAGAGTAGTCTTCAACCTCGACTTTCATCATATTCAGAGCTCATCGGGCCACAGGAGCCCACACTAGACAACATTTGTTAAAAAAAAAACACATTGAAGTGTAGTTAGCACGACGGCTAAGTAAGAGAATCCATGGTCACCCAAGATTCAACAAAGGTTTTTAAAACACGTCTCTTAAGACAAAATCATTTCCTTCTCAGAGTCGTTACAGAGTAACCCTTTTCTCATCCTTAAAACTTCATTAGTTTCATATTAGCAAGCGTTAGGCCTTTGGAGCATTCTCATAACTCCCTCTCTGACCACTTGGATCATCGAACTCGGGGTCAGTGGTCATCACCCGGTCTAACACTGATCACCTGGACGTAAGGTTCATTAAAATGATTCCTAGCTGGCCTAGCCAGGTCCGTTAAAACGACACCTACCCGGACATCTGGAGTAACTATACTTTAAGTGTGCACACCCCCATAGGAATACCTCATCCTACGAGTTATATAGTACCCGGTGAATAGACTTCGCCCTGTAGTATGAACTAGTCATACAATATAACATAACGATGAATAGACTTCGCCCTACAGTATTTTTAGGAACCCCGAGTTGTTGATTTTGATGATACCAAACTATTCGAGGAGACCCCTAACTTTCGTGTAAGTCTTAGAATATGTTATGCTTTGTATCTTAGTCTTATAGGGTAACAGAATCCTTAGTATTTTCCGATCACTAAGGATCTGAGCCTTACATACTGAAGACATGAAGACTTAAACCGAAGAGTTATCTATCCAAAGAGTTGAAGATGCGAAGGAACGAAGACTTGGAGAACCGAAGACTGGGATCTTAGGTCGAAACACGGAAGGGCCGAGCTTATATGACCGAGTAATCAAAAGTGTGATTGACTCGAGGAGATTAAGAGAAATGATAAGGACAATCATTCTCTCTCACAACCAAGGCAAAGACATTCTTTGATAAGTTGTCTTATCTACTGCCTTTAGAATGGGTATAACTGAATGTCATTTTGGGACCTATGCAACGATCCCAAGGAGCATTTAATGATAGTCACCTTTTTGAGGGACAAAAGACATTTTGTCCTTACACAAAAGTGGACAAACGGCTAGAAAGTACTGACATTCTGAAAAAGAAGAAAACACTACCCATTGGATATTACACACTGGACAATAGGTTTTGAATTTCATTTTCCCTCCAACGGATCTGAAATTCCACCTATAAATACCCTTGTCCCATCTCACTTTGACGAGGTTGAAATACGCGAAATATTGACATTCAAGTAAAAAAAAAAAATCTTTCAGTGTGATATTCATAAGCTTATTAGAGATATTCATAAGCTTATTAGTGTTATTCAAATTTATTTGGAAGTTCTTATGTGATTAAGAAGCTGATCAAGGAAACTAATCACAAAAATTTCAAGTTGGAGAATCATCACAACTATTCAACCATCTCTACAAGTGAAGTAGAAAGAGGCAGAGTAAACTTGGAAGAAGTTGAAAAACCTACAACAACAAGGCTGCCGGGCTTAGTGATCAAAGGAGCTTGTTGTAACGGAGATTGTACTATAAAGGAGATTATAGTGCAAACCTTCACGTGTTGTGAAGAAGAGTGGAGTAGGCTTAGTTAACAGCCGAACCACTATAAAAACTCTCTCTCTCTCTCTCTCTATTTACTTTACGTATTGCATTGCATATATCACTCAAACTTAATACCTTCACAAGAAAATCCTAATTGCAAAGTTAAGCTAAAACTTGGTATAATCTTTCCGCTGCGTTTATCTCTTTAGTTAGAAAAGTTTTCAAAAACCTCTTGAGTCTATTCAACCTCCCCCTTCTAGACTCATATCGCTACCACTGGGACCAACAAGTGGTATCAGAGCTAATTACCTTGAACGGTGAACACTCTGTGTATACTGCCTGGTGATCCTTTTTGAAAACCTATCAAAATATTTTCAAACTTTGCACTATGTCTAAAATGGAACATCATAGGCATTTTCTTATGTTTAACTTGGATAAGTTTGATGATTGGAAAGTGCGCATGCAGGCTCACTTGTCTGCCATGCATGATGAGATGTGGGACGTAATAACTGATGGACCCATCCAGATACTACAAGTAAACCCCAATCGTGTTGCTACCGATCCGACATCACTAGAAATGATTCCGAAGGAGAAATCCTTGCTGACTATCGAAGAGAGAACCCGAGTAAATCTCGATAATATAGCCAAGGATATACTCTACAAGGCTTTGGACGAATCATTGTTCCCAAGAGTAAGAAAGTGCAAGACTGTCAAAGAAATCTGGGATGTACTTATGCTCATAGGTGATGGAGACGAGCAAGAGAAGGAAAACAAGCTAACCATTGCCATGAAAAAGTTTGAAGATTTCAAACTAAACCAAAAGGAGTCCATAACTGAAATGGAAGCTCGATTCATAAAGTTATTGATGGAAATCAATGATCGTGATGAGAAAAAGCTAACACAAAAGGAGATAAGGTTGAAAATTCTCCGAGGACTACCCAAAAGCTGGGAAATGAAAGTAGTAGCCATGCGAGATCATAGAGACCTCAAGACAACAAGCACTACTCAGATCTTTAGTGATCTGAAAGCCTACGAGTTCGAGAAGGAAGCTCAAAATGATGAAGAACCTGAAACGAGAAACATAGCCTTAGTTGCAAATCATCAACCTTCATCATCAACACCAAGGTTGAACACTAACCCCTCATCTGATTTTTTCACTGACGACCAGCTTGCTTTGTTCATGAGAAGGTTCAAAAGATTCATGCGAAAGAATCAATCCTATGATAACTCTGACAAGGCGAGAAGAATGAAGTATTGAAGCAATGACAAAGCTAGCGGATCCAGAACACATGAGAAGGATGAAATACAAGTGCTATGTTATAACTGCCAAAAACCTGGACACTTCAAAGCTGAATGTCCATATCCCATCGTCAAGAAGCATCAGGACGAGCACAACCACAAGAAGAATTCGGGAAATTATCATCACCCGAAGAATGCATCAAATGATGCTGACGAAGAGCCAAACAAAAATCAGAAGAATGATAGGCGAAGTAAGGCTCTAGCTGTAGAAGAGAAGTCAGGAGAAAAGAACGACGAGTCATGCACTTCCAGCTCCAGCTTAGAAAGTGACAATTCAGAAGATGAGAAAGGACTACTGTGTCTTTTCAGTCAAGAGGATTCGGAGGAAGAGCTGTGCCTTATGGCTGATGAAGAAGAGGTAACTTCGCAAAACCACTCTTCTAATTATAGTTCCGAATCCACATATCATGAAAACCCTAGGGAAGCATTCGAAAGAATGATGAAGAGTTTTGATGGTATTGAGGATTCACACTTGAAACTCAAAGAAGAGAATGCCAAGCTATTGGCAGAAAGACAAAATCTCGAGGACTTAAGGTCCAAAAATGCTGAGATGCTTGAATCTATAAGCCAACTTGAGAAGCAAGTTCATCTTCTTGAGGAAGAGTGTAAAGCGAAGGATGATAGAGAGCAAAACTTGCGTGCGGTACTTGCGACATTTACAAATTCATCCAGATTAATGGATCGAATGGTAAATGATCAAAGACCATCAAGGAGTCGAACCGGACTCGGTTATAACTCCAGCTCTTATCAACATGTTCTCTTAACACGACCAACTGACCCTTCTACTAGTGGAGGTTTATGTTCTGTGTTTGTCCAAGGACAAACTGAAAATCTTGAGCCAGTGATTAACGCCACAAATGGAACAGAACCATAATCAACGAGTCGATCTAATGATTCGACTGAAACACGTATTGTGGAACCTACGAGAGGAAATTTCCAAAACGGTAACCCGAGAGGTCATCAGACCCCTCGGTATAGACCTCGCGTACCGAACCATCATGGTCGTATCGAAAATGGTCAACCACTTGGGAATAACCAATCTAAAGGGAAATTCCAAGGCAATAAGAGGCAACATTACTCACAGAGGCAACGCAAGGGTATGTCTCAGGGAAGACCGAACTCTTACCCGAGGAATGTCAAGAATTTCAAAAAGTTCCCTAGCATGCATAGAGGTGGGGAAGGTACTCTATATCCTAGTTATGGTGACTGGATTATGGACTATGAACCAATGACAAGGGAAAAATTTCTGCTCCATCATAGACATAAACAAACCTCATACACTAGAGTCAACACGAATAAACCAACACCTCCTCTTCAAAAGGTTTACTCACTGAAGTCACCTCAAGCCTACTATGCTATCCCTTATGATTATCGCGTGTTTATCGGGTATCGTGGACCGAGGATGAACCTTACGAGTTCTAGGTATGCATGGATGCCCAAGCTCACAGCTAACCGACAAGGACCCAAGAAGGTATGGGTACCTAAAAACACTTAATCTTTGAATGCAGGGAACAGGACCATCTGGTATGTAGATAGTGGTTGCTCGAGACACATGACTGGAGATAAATCAGAACTGAGCAATTATAAAGCGAAGAATGGTCCTAAAGTAGTCTTCGGTGGGAACTCAAGTGGACGAACCATGTGCACTGGAGATGTCATGAAGAATGGCTTAATCAACCAAGAAGTCTCTTATGTTGAAGGATTAAAGTTCAATCTTTTGAGCACAAGTCAGTTTTGTGACAAAGGATACAGAGTTATATTCTCACGAGATGTATGTCAAGTTATCTCAGAACTATCTCATGAAATTGTCTTAACAGCAAAACAAAGAAAGAATATGTATGTTGTCACGTGGGAAACAGTAAGACCGAATACTTGTCTAATCGCCAAAAGCAAGAAAGATCTGAGTTGGGAATGACACCATAAACTCAATCATCTCAACTTCAAGGCCATCAACAAGCTTGCAAGAAAGGAACTGGTTGAAGGATTACCGAATGTAATCTATGACAAGGAGAAAGTATGTGAAGCGTGTCAAAAAGGAAAGCAGATCAAGTCTTCGTTCAAAATGAAATCTCTCAACACCAATGCAAGGCCATTAAGTCTACTTCATATGGACTTATTTGGACCAGTTGATCCAGTTAGTCTAAGCGGGAGAAAGTACACTCTTGTAGTAGTAGATGACTACACAAGATATACATGGACATCTTTTCTAGGAAAGAAGAATGAAACTGAGAAAGTTCTTCCAGACTTGCTCCGAAGACTTCAAACCGAAAAGGATCTAAGTATCGTCAAAATTCGGTCTGATCAAGGAACTGAATTCGTTAACAAAGTCATTCAGGATTTCTGTGGACAACACGGTATACTACATCAGCTTTCAGCAGCAAGAACTCCTCAACAGAATGGTGTAGCTGAGAGACGCAACAGAACCCTCAAAGAAGCAGCAAGATCCATGATTGCTTTCTCAGGCCTACCTAAACGGTTTTGGGCTGAATCCATAAACACTGCATGCTACACTCAAAATAGATCTCTTATTCATAAAGATCATGGAGCTACACCTTACGAACTCTGGAAAGGCAGAAAACCTGTTGTAAAATACTTTCATATATTTCGAAGTAAATGCTTCATCCATAACAACGGGAAATTACACCTAAAGGTTTTTGATGAACGTGCTGATGAAGGAATATTCATGGGATATCCTGAAAAGAGTAAAGCTTTTCGAGTACTGAACAAGCGAACCATGGTGATAGAAGAATCAATACACGTAGTCTTCGATGAACCATCAAAAGAGGGTGTGGTGATCTCTGAGAAACAAACTGATGAAGAAACGAAAGATAGAGAAATTGAAGAACTATCCGAAGGATCAGAATCAGAAGACGATGATTATCCACTCTTTCCTAATCACTTGCCGAACACTTCATCTCAAACCGAAGTATTACCGAATGATGGAAATGAGTCAAATCAATCAATAGTTCAACAAGATGGAAGCAATCAAGGCGAACCCTCTATCGATGAAGGAGCACCTCCTACCACTTTTCAATCGGATCTAAAATGATTGAGAAATCATCCTCAAGATCAAATCATCGGTGATATACATGATAATGTATGAACTCGTGCATCTATTCGGGAATGCATGATGGCATGTTTTATATCTCAAATCGAACCGAAGACAGTAGAAGAAGCACTAAATGACTCGGACTGGGTCATTGCCATGCAAGATGAACTACATCAATTTGAGAGAAATGATGTATGGGAACTGGTTCCACGACCAACTCGTCAAAACGTCATTGGGACCAAATGGGCTTTCAGAAACAAGATGAATGAGCAAGGAGTCATTGTTAGGAACAAGGCTCGGTTAGTTGCAAAAGGATACTGTCAGGAAAAAGGAATCGATTTTGATGAAACCTTTGCTCCTGTAGCTAGACTCGAAGCCATAAGGATTTTTCTAGCATATGCTGCATGGAAAGATTTTAAAGTCTATCAAATGGATGTCAAAAGTGCCTTCTTAAATGGGCTTTTGGAAGAAGAACTATATGTCGAGCAGCCCCCAGGTTTTGTCTATGAAGTCGGGATGGATAAGGTCTATAAACTCAAAAAGGCTTTATATGGTTTAAAACAACCTCCAAGGGCTTGGTATGACACCTTATCATGCTTTCTTATAAGCTGTGGATTCACGAAAGGGATAGTTGACAAAACCCTTTTTAGAATCAAAAATAGAGATCATATCCTGTTGGTACAGATATATGTAGATGACATCATCTTTGGAAGTACCGATTCGGATCTATGTGAGAAATTCTCAAAACTCATGCAAGGAAAGTTTGAGATGAGCATGATGGGAGAATTAAATTACTTTTTGGGTCTTCAAGTCAAACAAAAAGAAAATGAGATTTTTATCAATCAAGCAAAATACACCAAGGATCTCATCAAGAAATTTGGAGTTGATGAGAAATCCTCAGTTAAAATACCCATGAACACCTCGTTACGAATGGATATCGATAACGAAGGGAAGGATGTGGATCAGACGAAGTACAGAGGAATCATCTGCTCTCTATTATATCTTACAGCCAGTCGACCAGACATATTGTTTGCTGTAGGGGTATGTGCTCGGTTTCAAGCCAATTCAAAGGAAAGCCATTTGAGTGCTGCCAAAAAGATACTAAGATATCTAAAAGGGACTCAAAGTGTGGGACTTTGGTACCCGAGGAGTGACACCTTCGATCTAGTTGGATATTCTGACGCAGATTTTGCTGGTTGTAAAATTGATCGAAAAAGCACATCAGGGACATGCCAATTCTTAGGGGGAATGATTGTCTCTTGGTTTAGCAAAAAGCAAAATTCTATTGCTACAAGCACTACTGAAGCCGAATACATAGCGGCTGGTAGTTGTTGTGCACAAATATTGTGGATGATGCAACAACTCAAAGACTATGGTGTATCTGCCAAAGAAGTAAGCATTATGTGTGACAACACAAGTGCTATCGCCATAACCCAAAATCCTGTATTACACTCAAGAACCAAGCATATTGATATCAAATATCACTTTATTAGAGATCATGTGGAGAAAAAGGATATCAAACTTGAGTATGTAAATACCGAAGACCAGCTTGCGGATATTCTCACGAAACCGCTTGCTGAAGCAAGATTTTCTACCTTGAGGCATGAACTCGGTATGATCGAAATGAATTAATGAAGAGACAAATGGATCAATCCAAAACTGAAAGGACTTATCAGTTATGACACCTTGAAGTTAATGCTCCTCAGAATCAGAAGTTCACGGATTCATATTAATGGATAAGCTCAAAATCTTGGACGGTTGCAACTTTGATTGGTCACGTCAAACGGATCTCAGCCAATCACAGCGCCACAATCTCTCTATAAATAGATCACAACCGAGGAAGGGAGAGGTATCCTAACTCCTAATCCTTTGTGTTGTCTTCTATTTTGCAGGAATGGATAAAGGGAAAGGCAAGAAGGCGTGTTCTGAAGAGAAACCCGTCAAGAAAAGGTTCTCTTTTCGGCTGTTGTTGAAAGAAGGAACAAGCAAACTCAACAAGTTGAGAGAGGAAAAGGGAGAACCTCTCCAAGGTGACACATCTGCACATCCTCTAGAACTCTCTGACTCGGATTCTGAGGATTTCGTGCCCAAGCCACCAACCATGTCAGTTCCAGACTTCCATTCTGAAGGTTTAGCTCCACCTAATGAGGAACCCTTCTGGCCAAGGCTAACTCCACCACCTTCCTTGAACGATACTGGAGGTGATGCATGGAATGACATTCAAGGATGGACCAACAAAACCAGGGTCCAAACCAGCCAGTAAATGCAGACTATGACGAGGACTACCTTCGCTACCTTGCGATGCTTGAGCCAGATGATGTATCTGACAAGTCCTCGGTGCTTGAAAATGAACCTGGTTATGGACCTATGGCTCCATCTTGGATCCCTGACGCTGCACCAAGTGCTCTACCGGCCCCAAGCCCTCCTACCACGGAGAGCAGCTAAGGACAAAGCCTTATGTCTACTGCCAATAGTAGGCATGCAAAGAAGAAGGGCAAAGGTAAGGCAAGAAAGTAGTTGTCATGCCTTGTAGCAAAATCAGGGTTGGGTTGGCCAGTCTAATATGTTTTCTTGGATGTCACTTGTTATCTTTCAAATGAATGAAACTATCTCTTAATTGCGTAGTCTGTCATTCTCTTTTCCGAAGTGTTAAATCTTCCCGAAGGGTGACAAACTCAATGGCCAAACATCTATCAGTACCGAAGACTGATAAAACACACAGCACATGTGATAACGGAATTCATATTGACCGAAGGATTGAACCACCGAATCCTTAACACCGAGGACTCTCTGTGTGACTCTTGTGATCTTTTGGTCAAATACGTATCGTGCTGAACAAGTCTCAGGATGGAACTCACTTATAACCGTTCAACTTGAGAACGTGGGATCATGATGGTACACGTGTCAATGCCCTATTCGAGGAAAATGCCAAAGCATGCGCTCCAACTTCTCTGAACCGTCTGACATGAAAGGACGGGCCATCAAGATGTGGCGGTAAAATGAGTGCATTTCTCTCTCCTCATTAAATAGCTATTTCATCTTATGGGAAACTACCCTTATCAGTACAAACTTCATATACGACTTTATGCCATTTTTGCCCCCTCATTAAAGGACATTTAAGGGTTTTTGTCTCTTACACATAAATTCGCCCCACTTTTTCTAAAATGACCCGATCCACTATCTCTCACCATATATAACCTCTTGGACCTCTCACTTTTTACCTTTTACCCTCCCAAAAGCACCGTTACCCTCTAAACCCTAAAACCTCTTCAAACACACTAAAAGTTGAAAACCATGTCATCATCTGGATCAAGTTCTTCGTCTGAAAGCTCAAGTTCATCTTCCGATGACGTTGCTACTACTCATGGTCCACCGCCAAAACCCTCACCCACACCGGAAAAGACACCAGCCACTCAAGAACCGTTCAGACCTCCACAGATTATAACCCGTCCATGTGAAGATGTGGAAGTTTTCAAGTTCTTCTCCACATTTGTTAAAGGTCAGAAGTCAAACCATTGCATGGTTAAGGCCGGTTCGATGCTTGATGTTGACGGTTTTCTTGATAAAGTGCTTGACAAAGAGTTTGGAAATCACGTTGTGAAGTGTCTTGAGGACGGTAATATTTTCAAGTTTGTTACTTTTAAACATAAAGCCTGGTATCCTATTGATGTGACACAGTTCTATATTAATGCTGATATACAAACTGTCAATGGCGTTCATGAAATTCACTCAATAGTTAATGGTACTGAGGTTGTGGTTACTCAAGAAGACATAAGGAGAGTTTTTGACTTTCCTATCTGTGGGGATGGTTTCCATCCAGACTGCTCTGAGAAGAAATACAGCAGAAAGAATATGTGGAAAAAGATGAAGGGTCATTCCCAACCCTCATCCTTTCCGTCTATTTTGAAGAAGAAAATGTTGAAACTGGACTATGAATTTGTCGTGGACATCCTGAACAAGATTGTTGAAAGTAAACAATCTGGGACTAATGATATATCTGACAAGACGATGCGGATGTTGTGTGCACTTCTGGAAAATTACCCTGTTGATTGGTCAATGGTAATTTTTGACTTTTTAGTAGATAATGTTCAAACAGGTGTTTGTCCTACGAGCAAATGGATTGTTGAGGTTCTTGGCTTTGGATTTATGCTCAGTGCTATTCTGAGAGATAAAAAGGTGAAGTTGCGCATGGGAACTGCCTCACATAGAAATCATTATCACATGACCTCAAAGCCACCTAATTACCTCAAGAGAAAGGCAGATGAACTGGAAGCTTCCTTGAGAAAGGAACAAAAGAAATCACAATCCAAATCGTCCAAAAGCTCAGTTGGACAGGGGGAACCTGAGATGGCTAAAGGCCATGGTTCGGAAGGCTCTACACACCAACCAAAGATACAACCCGAACCCTCAAAACCGAAAGCCTCCAAACATGCTGAATCCTCGAAGCGCACCGAATCCTCATTTTTGGAAGAGCCAGAAAAGTCTTCTAAGAAGCGCAAGGTAGGAAATCTGGAAGCTGCCCAGAAGAAGAAATCAAAGAAGCATAAATCTAAACGTTTAAAGAGTTCGGCTGAGAAGGATCTCACTGAAGTCT
>CM008336.1:28923034-28933197 GCA_002525835.2 Ipomoea batatas | reverse complement strand
CAAGGAACGAGTGAAACGAGCAAACCGAGCAAAACAAGAGCCCCGGAGGACCCGAAGGAAGGCATTCACGCGTGAAGGTTGCATGAACACTTTCCAGTAGCCGTTCACACGACCTTTCACGCGGCCTTTCACGCGTGAAGCACGCGTAAACAAGGCAATGCGGGAGAAATTATTTTTAGGGCAAAATTTCGGGAGACTATTTAAGGAGGCTTGATAGAATTTCAGAGAGGATCCCCACTACAACTCTGACTTCTTAGTTTTCTATTCTTAGATTAGTCTAGATTTACATTTCCTCCTTGTACATGAAGATTTGAAGCTTGGATTGAAGAACACATTTCATTTACTAGGTGATCTCTATTTTAATATTATCTATTTTACATATCTTGTTTTTGGATTGAATTAGCTTATGATCTTGAATTCTTGATTATGTGTGGCTAGTTTAATCTAGGGCTTGGATTGTGTGAATCTACGTTGCTAGTGTGAAGATCCTATTTCTTATTGTGGATTTGATTGCCTTGATGTTGGAAAAATATATTCATGTCTATTGATTGTTGTTTTGATTAGATCTTGTATAGATTTGGCCAATCTATTGAGAGATTGAGATCTTAACTCTATCATGGTTTTGATTTGAGTTGAGTTGAAGCTTTTTGCAATCATAGATCCTATGGAATTATGATTAGGAATAGTAGGAAAGTGTGTAGCTAAGGTGTTTGTTAAAATGTGTCTTAGGGCTTTTGGTTACTAAAAGGCACTCCTAAGCCTAAGATGCCCTAGTACACAAAGGTGGAAAAGGACTAAGATGACACACTCTTGAATAGCCAACATCATTGCATCATTTGTCCACTACTTGAGACACACAAGGATGCAACATAGACGAGCACGATTCAATTCCTTATTTTCTTATTTCTTATCTCTTATACTTCGATTTTCGTTACCTCATGCTCATTTACACTTCACAAATGCACTTCACCACATTCACTACCACACTCGTTTCATCACATGATTCAATCGATTGAAAGTAACAGCATAGACACACATCCACGTCCCTCCTTCGAGACCGACACTCGGGGAGTCATAGACTCTTCGTTTTATCATTACATTTACATTCCACATTACATAACACCTCACCCCTATGCACGCAAGTGTTGTCAACTGCGCACAAGGAGACCCCTCACTTTGAACTTATATTACACTTTGCTTTGACATAATGTCAACGGTGGAAATGAGAACGCTTTTAATGTCAAAGAATTCAGATTGTATTAATTAAAACCATATTTATGAGAATGTTTTACCTCTCTTGTATAATTTGCGAGCTAGTACACATGAGTGAGAGTGCATATCTTCACGTAGTGGTTGTGATTTTTAATTGTACAAAAAAAAATTGCTTATCTCATGAATATTTATTTAAAATTTTGATAATTATTTATTTACCTTTAAAAATGTTGAACAATTAAGTTATTATGTTATAATGTTTATATTATATTATTATGGATTATAAACTTTAATTTCTTTTTTATATTATATGAATTTTTATTAAAATGAAAAATAGTTTGTATTCGTACTCAGGGAAGTGATGCAAAACTTTAAAATGTACATGCACTCACTCTTAGGTGGGATCAAGGTGAGTTGCGAATTACAATTGATAACGTAAATTCATTCATGTATATAAAGTGTATGGAAATTGTATGAACAATAGAGAAAAGATCAAAGAATTAAGCTTGAAGAAGCTTTTTATTAGATCTCTATTGAATGTTCTAGAGAGATGACATTTAGAGAGAGGGAGTCGAGGAGAAGCCAAAGGTCTTCTAATTTGAACGGCTAGGGCCCTTTAAATAGGCACCTAGACTCGTACCCGATACCGTATCAATGTCTAAAATACATATAGCAGTACTCTCAGGGTATATTCTCTATCAACAATAATAACAAATGAAATTTAACTTATATTTAGTTTTATTATGAATCTTGAACGTTAAACTGTGTATTTTTTTATATGTATTATTTAATTATTTAGTTAGTATTCACTCTCAAGGGAGCGAATGCAAATTTCTTAAATGTACACCCACTCCAATGTAACATTAGGATGAGTTGTGAAATTACAAGAATTGAACAGATATTGAATGCAATCAATTAATCTCAAACTACTCTTATTCAAGTCATCCCCATATTACATATCATAAACTTTAGGGATAAGGGTCAAATAGGCCCTCTAACTATATTCAAATATACAATTAAACTCTTCAACTTCAAAAAGTTTCAATTACATCCTTGAACTCAAAAAAATTAAACAAATAACCCCATTTTACCTATTTTTGCAAGTTATTTATAGGTTAGTATCATGTCATATTTTAATATTATTATTTTAATTTATTAAGAATAATATAATTTTTGTTGTTACCGGCCGCTAATTTTTTTCCATTTCCCTGCAGCTGCTTTCTTCCTATTTTGGAAGAAAGCTGCCATGGCCTTCTTCCAAACATGGAAGAATGCCATTGTTGCCTTAGCTTCTTCCAGATCTTGAAGAAGGCAGTAGGGGCCTTTTTCCAGAATTGGAAGAAGGTCACGCCAGCTTTCTTCAAGATCTAGATGAAGGCAATGGCGACCTTCATCCAATTGTGGAAGAAGGTGGTGACACCATCGGGACGAAGGTCCCCATCCTTTGGAAAAGTGGTGATTGATGGTGATTCAGAACGTCATGATGTCATCCTCCTAGAAGAAGCGGTGGTGGTTGACGACTAACAACAACAAATATAAAATGATTTTCTTTTAAAATTTGTTATTATTATTATTAATTAGTTAATTAAAATAAAAATTTAATATGATATATCATTTTTAAAAATATGTGGATGCCACATTAGCACACAAAATAAGCTTGAAAAATCTAATCAATAAATAATTTACACAAGTAACCTAGCTACAAAATAGTGTAATTGCACATTTTTTGTAATTAAGTTTGAGGATTTAATTGAAGCTTTGTGAAGTTGAAGGGCTTAATAGCACATTTGAGCATAGTTGGAGGGCTTATTTGACTCTTATCCCTAAACTTTATAAAAAAGAAAAAAGAAATTGTTTGACATTTAACACGTAGTAAATTTCAAGTAGTTTATACACTTTACTTTTTTTTTCGCATTTTGGTAATGAGAACATATATATATTATATTTTTAATATTGAACGGCTTGGAATACATTAAATAAGATTACATCCAAAACTAAATATTACAGGTACATTAAATGTAAATGTAAAATTACACATATGTTACACTTCTAAACGTGACAATTTGACAATATATTTGGCACCGAGTCAACTATTACTTCCAAACTAATTATTACATATATGTTACAACTTATAAAGATGAAAACACATTTCGCAATGTATTCCTCAAGTCTCTCACACAATATTTTTTTGGGAGAAGGGTCAATTCAAATAAGCTCTTAAACTATTCATGAAAGTGCGATTAAATAGTCAAACTAGAAAAAGCTCCAATTAGACACTTGATTTTAGAGGAAAAAAAAGTGCAATTAACCCATTTGACTTGTTATTGGAAGTAACCTCCAAGATAAAGGTGACTGGAATGCTACATAAATATGTTTTAATGATTTGGATGCGCAACTCACATAATAATAATAATAATAATAATAATAATATAACAATAATAATAATAATAATAATAATAATAATAATAAACTTTAATTTATTATGTTATAATAATTTGATCTGATGGCCATACCTCTTCATTAATGATCATACCGTTGATCTTATAACTTTGCCAATTTGATCTGATAGCTTCTCCAATTTGATCTGCAACATTTACCTCTGCAAATTGCTCACAAAGTTTTCTAATTCGGCTTGATTGATCCTTAAAACTTGTAGCTTCCAATTTTTGACTTTGTTGTCTTCACAACTTGATATTATGGACTTTGTATCCTTCAGAGCTTGATATTCTTGACTTTGTTGCATTCTTGATTTGATCTTGGCAAGTTGATCTTTCACAAATATTTTCCGGGTGATTCTTGCTTGAGTATAAACAATGATCTTCAGAAAATCACCATCTTCAAATTTATCTGGTTCATGGCTTCACGTACTGGACCTTCAATATGTATATGGAACTTGAAAATATGGCTAAGCGTAAGTTTCACTCCAAGTTGCTCCATAACATGCTCCAAGATAGCTTTCACGCATATATAAATATATTATGGATCAAGCGCATGAGTCTTTGCCAAAGTTACTCTATATTGGCCTTGACTAGCTCCATGAGTTGCTCCAAAAAGCTTAGCCGTGCCAACTAGCTCCCAAGCTTAGTCTATAGACTATACTAAAATGTTGTTAATGAGATTTGAACGCTGAACTAATAAGTAATATGCTCAAGCCTTTAACTAATACTCCATATCAACTCAATTGGTTAAGGGTCACACTTGTGTGAGACCGTCTCAGGATCCTTATTGGTGAGACGGGTCGGGTCGGGTTGAAGCAACATGCAAGTGTCATACTTATATATGCAAATGTCATACTTATGTGCTCAAATGTAATACTAATTAATAATACAATTTTTCTTACTTATAAGAGAAAAAGTAATACATTTTTCATAATAAGTAATGTTGATAAGTGTCCCTTACTTATAAGGGAAAATATAATACTTTTGAGGGAAAATGTAATACTTTTAAATCGAAATGTAAAAGTATTGTATTTTCCCTTAAAAGTATTACATTTACCCTTATAAGTAATAAAATTTTTATTCCTAATTAGTATTACATTTGAGTATATAAGTATGACATTTGCACGTATAAGTATTACATGTGTATCTTGACCCGACCCGTCTCACGGTGAGACGGCCTCACACAAGTTTTTGCCATTGGTTAATATCACCAAGATAATATATTTGTTCCTTCATTGCATTGTGTAGCATATGGTGTAGAGTTAGTGCTTCAAGATTTCCTCCGCTTTAACTTCTTGACCTTGACTTGCTCCATAATTAGGTTCCTTCATTGACCAAAAATATTGACTTCCCCCAAGGATTTTGGCCGTGGCAAACTAGCTCCATTCTTTGGTCTTCAAAAGGCTAAAATGTTCTTCACAAGATTTGAACTCAAGCCTTCTAATATAAATAATCTAGATCATGTCCATTAAATCACATATACTCATATGTTTAATGGAAGCAAACGAATTACAAGTCTCATGACATAATGGACTCTATAATACAATAATTCGAACCAATCTAATGTCATGAACTTGACTTCTGGGTCAACTCTCTACACTCTAAAAATAAAATAGGAAATTTCTAAAAATACAATTTGGCTCATCAAAACTATTACAATTTTATTCCTAACATCCTCCCCAAACTAGAAGTAGCTTGCAAGGGAGGTTAGTAGCAGCAAGATAAAACAACAACAAAAAAGTGATAAGGTATCAAATATATGCAACTATTCCAAAGTTTGAAATCAAATCAACAACTACATTTGCCTTCCCCAGCAACAAAGCAATTTGACAACATGGTTTTTTCGGTGTGGATGTCAAAAAGATTGTGTGAATTGGTCACTGGTTTGTCGGTCTCAAAGGAAGACAAATTGGAAGTGTTGATATGTTTTTAATCAAGGGAATAAAGATGCAAGATCATCATGTGCCATGTCACAAAGAATGGATGTAATTGTGTCATGTTGTAGTATTCACAATTGCAAATTGAAGCAAGCATTGAATTCAAGATAAAAGAAAGCTAGGAATTAGTTGCTATCTAGACATGATGCATCATAGTGTTACTTACGACTTAGGTGTATTGCATTGCATTGGTTGCTACTCTTGAGAGGCTTTGCTATTGCCTTTCTCTTCTCGGTGTACTAAGCTTACTCTTGGATTAGAGCACTTTTAGGTGACCAATTTCTATAAGAGACATTTTTACAAACACTTTGCTTTCACCCCATTTCCTACCTCTACCTTTTGGTCTCAAAGCAAGAAAACATCATTGAGTTGGAGCTACATTGATTCTAGTAATTTCTTGCCTAGAATCAATACCTTACAACATTCCTAGAGGCGACCATACTCTAAGAAAGCATACAATTCATCAAGGATGACAAGAATATTTCAATCAATCCAATGCAAGACAATCACCTAATTGAGAATTTAGGTCTACACTAGCATCATATCCAAATTCACAACTCAATTCCTATAAGAAAACTAGCCACTAATGCTAGCAATTTAAGACATTACCTAACCTAGATTCAATCAAATAGAAAGCAATTAAAATTGAAATTAAAGCAATGAAATGGAATTACCTAATGTAATTGAAAGCAAAATCCAAAGATAATTGTCTTCAAGCTTGATCTTTAAATCACAAATTGAGTAAAGATTATAAAATTGAGCTAAATTCTTCGAGCTTGATCTTTAAATCACAAATTGAGTAAAGATTATAAAATTGAGCTAAATTCTAAGTGTGACATCTACCAAATCTGAAATTCTCTTTCTAAAATCTAGGAACCTCTCTAACACTCTAGGATATCTCCCTAAAATATCTAATATTAGCCTTTAAATAGACTTCCCTCCAAAACACTTCTTCAAATCTCGCATAGAGGCCAATCCCCTATCGTAGAGGCCTTTCCATGAACATGGATTGGTGCATGGAACTATCTGGTTCCAATCCACAAGTCAATCCATGCTCGTTGACCTCTTGTTAACCACAAAAGGTAGCAATTAGCACAATTTCAACCCATTTTTTACCCTTAAACATATGTATCTTTGGCATCTATCAATCAACATTTAGTATTAACAAGGATTATAAAAAATGAGGTGTCAATTTTGTCTTTTTGCATCTAGGTCAAATTTAAGGTATGAGGTTTCCTTCTTAAGGTGCGTGATTTTCCATCTTAAGGTGCGTGGCTTTTGTACTTAATGTGCCTGACTTTGGTGTTGGGTTCTTAAGGTGCGTCAATTGTTGAAACTTAAGGTGCGTCGGCCTAAAGTTTTAGGTGCGTAGTTTTCCTTTTTAAGGTGGGTTGTTTTCCTTCTTAAGGTGCGTCGATCTAAAGGTTTAGATGCATGGGTTTCCTTCTTAAGGTGTGTTGTTTTCCTTCTTAAAGTGCTTTGTTTTATTTCTTTATGTGCGTTGTTTCCCTTCTATGGTGCACACTTTTTACACCTTTTTTTTCACTCAACAGTACAATGATGTTTTTTCAGTTTTGGTTCCCAAGTTCAAAATGATTTGATCCAGGTTTTGTTGTTTTC
Organism: Ipomoea batatas; assembly: GCA_002525835.2. Taxonomy (NCBI): domain Eukaryota; kingdom Viridiplantae; phylum Streptophyta; class Magnoliopsida; order Solanales; family Convolvulaceae; genus Ipomoea; species Ipomoea batatas. The sequence goes on along the minus strand of CM008336.1, from coordinate 28,925,990 downwards.
AATTATCTAATTCAAAAGAAAAAAAATGATAGCAATATAATAACAAATAGTGGAGTTGTTATCTTTGGAGTAAACCTGAAGAAGATGGATGCATTAATTGATGACGTACGTTTTTTTTTAAATCATTGATTTAAGCCGTTGATCTAGATTTGATCAATAGCTCAGATCTAACCCCATCTTTCACCTGGGAGCATCTCCGCACCAGAACTCATCCTATATATATAATAGTTTTACACGTGCATTGTGCGAATGGATCATATAACAACAAGTTCTTAGGAGAAAACTAAGAACTAATCACAATTTTATATCTGAAAAAATTAGACGCAGCAGATCAATTTTAAAAAAAATAGGCATTTTCATAATTATCACCAACTTTACTTTGCAAACGTACACACTAAAATCTGCAATTTTTAGTCTTTTCCTGGTTCATACATTTAGTATTTTTCATATTTAATATTAAAAGTTTGAACTTGCAAAAATACAAAAGTTCATTGCAATTGGATTTTGATTTTAGAGTTTATGACTGAGTTTTTTATTTTATTTGATCTAGTAGTTCACTTTTTGCTACTTAATATCTAACATTTACGGTTTAAATTCAAAATTTAGTTTTTTTTTCTTTGAGTTTATTGAATTTACCAGGTTTTTCCTTTTAAATCTGATCAGATCTATCAATTTTTTACAAATGTAAGGCTGATTCTCATTTCTCTCATATGATAGTGTTCTCACATGATCCTTGGCCTATACACACACATAAAGAAAAAAGTAAATTGCTAGCAACACCCAACTCGGTTAGTAAGTTTCCTATGCAATATACACTCTTAACAATTATTAAAAATTGTGTTATGCATATGTGTGGATAATATAATATATCCACACTCTGTAGAGAAGTAATGATTTGACTAATTTGGGAAATAAAATTTTTTTCATTGAAAATGTTCGAAATCATGACACTACTTTATTTGTAAGGCTTTTTCTTTGATTTTTTGTAGGAGATGTAGGAGAGAGGATGGAAAAAAGAAAGAAAAAAAAATCTGACAAAAAAATAGAAAAATAAAAAAAGAATAAACGCCTTCCATGCGCCCAGCTACGACATAACTGGGCGCGACAGTGATGCTCGCGCAAAGCTGGACACAATTTCTTTCTTTCTTTCTTTTTTTGTTATTCTATGGAACCTACAAAAATCAGCCCCTTGCAAGAAAAAAAATCACAAGCTACATTTGTCTAAAAACCAACTTTAATTTCCCAAGTTTTTTATTTTTGTAAAATCTCTTTCAAAAATCACAAATGTGGTTGATCTAATAGGTCTGAACGAACTTGAATCTTGCTTTCCTAATCTCAACCAAAATAATGAAGGTAAAGTTCATACAAAATGGATATCAATTCACGTAAAAAAAGTATAAATTAAAAGTTAGAACGGGGTTTATATAAATATATACTAATATACCTCCACTCTCCATTTATTAGACTTAATTATATTAGAGGGCAGACTCAGCTTGTGCCTCATCTTAGGAGGACTCTTTGCATATGCAGGTATGAGTTGTTTGTTTTCTATGTCCCTTTCTTTCAATTAAAAAGACACTGTATGTTGAAAGTCACGTTTTTACCGACCATAAAAAAGTGGTCGAAAACCATTTCCAACCAAAATGGGTATCCGAAAAATCCATGGTCGGTATTTCTGACCACCCGGAAAAATGATCGGAATTCCGACCACAATTCGGAAGTGGTCGGAAAAAAAAGACCACCACCAAATAGGGTGGTCCAGATTTTCCAACCACCAAGTGTGGTATTTCTAGCCACTTGGTGGTCGGAAAATCTAGACCACTTATTTCGAGATGGTCGTTTTCGCTCCGATCACTTTCAAATTGTGGTTGGAAATACCAACCACTTGGTGGTCGGAAAATCCAATCTGACTGTGGAATATATTTTGTTTTCCGACCACCCTATAGTTGGAAATAATAAGTAATATTTCAAAAAAATACTATTCCAATATGCATTTTTATACAAATTATACACTGCTTTAACAATTTTAAAACAAATAATAATTGCATAACCATACAGTTGGGTATCAGATCTAAATCCAAAAACACACTGCACCCTCCTTTCTTGAGAGCACCGGCAGCCTCGTACCATGCAACTGAGTCTCCAAGCTCAGGTTAAGTTTGTTGTATTTGAGTTACAACCTCCTATATTGATAAACAATTTTTCGAAGTATGAATCAGTAGCATTATTATTTGCAAGTAAGCATTACATTTGATTTGCAAAAGCAAACAAAAGCATTGTATTATTTGCAAGTATGAATCAGTAGCTTGCTTCCATAGAAAGACATCATTTGGTAATTTCAAAATCAACAACAGCAACATTATGCAGTCTAATTCGAAAACCAAGCTTTGTAAGTAATTTTTTTGCATCATAATACCTGGTAGGTATTCGATTATCAGGACATCATCTGGTTATTATATTAAAATATCTGAGCCATTGCTAAATTCAGTATATTAAAAGTTGTCTTAATATTCATCATCATCCTCAATGTATATGTCAGCTTTGTTTCTTCACCAGCATTCATTGATAAAGGTTGTCTCGCAGGATTTAACAAATCATAGAAATTTTTTGCACTACTATGTGGCTCTTCATCTTGGTCATTCTCGACATTTAATGGAAAAATGATGGACCAGATACAGCAAACACCATTTACTCATACCGATTATTTTCACTAGGACCATCATTCATATTTGGTTGTACTGAAGGGGAAGTTCATCGTGACATGTCCAAACTCAAAAATTCGGCTCAAAACCCTTCTTATACAAATGAACACGAATATCATCTGCAGACAAGTGTACTATATTCCTACACTTACTACATGGATACCTGATCTGCATTGAAACCTCGTACACATGAAGTGTGCATGCATAATTTATAAATTTCTAAACACACGCTAAAAACTTATCAATGTACCATC
>CM008336.1:28881919-28892927 GCA_002525835.2 Ipomoea batatas | reverse complement strand
TTGTCAAGTTACTTTGAACCCTAGAAACTACTTTCTCTCTCTAAATTGAGAGAATTTTTTAGCTGACTAAAAGATGTTAAACTAAAGTCTAAGTTTTTTTTAAGTCAACTTCTCCGGCCTTTAAATAGTTTGCGCTCACCGACATGAACACCGCCACGGTCGTGGTAGTGGTTGTGCAGCTCCTAGATGCAATGTCACGATCGTGAACAACTTGGTGCAACTTATTGAAGTTTCCCCATGAAATCTTCCATGATCTTGAAACCTCCCAGATGCATTACTGCTGCAACACTCTTTTAGAATTACCACAAATCATGCCCATATACTTCCACTTTGGCTCAAAATCCTTCAAAACACAAAATGCACTTATGCCATTGCTCTTCTTCAAAGTACATAGGCCCCTGAGGAATTTTTGGTGACTACAAGGAATTGCAATCTCTTGCCAATTCCTCTCTCTCTCATCCTCCTCATTCGTTGTGGCCATCAACAAAGCAAGAATCATACACAACATTATTCACAACAAGAATTCTTTGAACATAAGAGCACAAACCTAATCTCTACAACAAATTGGATTACAAATGCATATTCACAAGATCGTCACATCCAACTCCTAGATAGTCTAGCCACTCATGATTATCAAATTGCAATTGAAAATTCAAAGAATTAAGATAGCACCAAGAATAAGTAGAGATTTATCTCAAAATGAAAGGAAAAAAAAAAACTAGAATTAGAAAAGATTACCAACTTCAATCTTCAAACTGCATCCAATCCTTACAGGTTTGAGAGGATTAATCCTCCAAGATCAATAAGACTTCTTGTAAATCTACCTTCTCCTATACTATTTCTCTCTCTACAATTAAAACATATGAAAGTGGCTAGATTGGCATCCCAAAATTCAACAAATTCCTCCTATTTATAAAGCTAGATTTCGCTAAACTTAAGCAAAACTCGTCGCAGCGTGATTTAAGATCACTCGCGTGAAGCCGACATCATTTAATTCCAGCACGCGATCACGCTAGTGTCACGCTAGTGGCAGCACCGTGATTTGCTCCGAATCTTCCTTGTCTTGGCTCTAAAATCCTGCAAATCATAGCAAAATACCTCCAACTAGACATATGCATTCTCCAAAATGTCTTTTACCCAAAACTAATTCTTTTAACAACCATTTCGTGCTTAATGAATGCAAAATTCATACAAAATAAACCTCAAAATTAAGCATTTCTTAGCACTTATCAATTCCCTACATACTTCACGGGGAGCATAAAAGCTAAAAAGCATTTTTTACCCTAACTGCAACACAACAAGGAGAAGCTGAGCCCCTGAAAGAATTCTTAAAAAGATGGTAAAAGGAAGTACAAATTGTGGAAGACCTGGACGACCAAACAGCCTTAACACTATTCATGTAAACTCTGAGATCTAGAGACCTACTCACTAGCCTGCGAGGGGATACATCTGAAACATACGCTCAAGCCATTCAAAGAGCAAACAAATATATAGAAACAGAATAAGCCCTGCGACAAAAGCAAAGGCAAGAAGCAAAACAACCACGTGAAGAGACAGAAACACATCCAACAGACCAACCGTCCAAATGAGAAGACAGGACCAACACTAATCAAGTGTCACCAATCCACCAAACATAGGGCCCCAGCCTATCAGCGGAAAAAACTACCAACTATATAAAAGATCTTTTAGTGGACTATTGCTAAGGTGCTTACTGCCTAACAAAGCTGAGTAGATAGTAGAAAAAGCGCAAAAAAGAATATGCGCAACCCACCAAGGAGCCAACACCCTGGCCATGAAACTGCTAGTCCAAGGATATTACTTACCTAGCATGGTGCAAGATTGTATCCAGAAGGTCCACAACTGCCACACCTACAAGAAATTTTGGGAAAACAAAACTAACTGGTCACCTTCTACACACAGATCACCATGGCTAGACCATTCGCCAAATGGGGAGTAGACCTCTTGGGACCACTACCGCAAGCCCCGAGACGTCATAAGTTTTGTATAGTCTCTATTGACTACTTCATTAAATAGATCAAAGTCGAGCCATTGCTAACGACCACAGAATACTAGTGCCAAAGGTTCCTGTGGAAAAAAGTAATCTGCCATTTTCGACTACCTAAGCATCTCATTATCGACAATGGACGATAGTTCGATAGCAAAGACTTCTCAAAACTATGCAAAAACTATTCCATTAAGCACACCAAGGTATCTATAGCCTATCCCCAAACAAACAGACAGGTAGAAAACGCAAATAAGACAATCATTGATTAACTAAAGAAACAAATTGAAGAAGAAGGAGGCCACGTAAAATACCAAGCCGAGCAACAAGAGAGACCCCATTCAATCTCACCTATGGATTCGAGGCTAAAGCCCGTGTGGAAATCTTATGTCCCACCAGCAGAACACTATAGTATGAAGACCAAACAAACGAATAGTTGTTGCAACTAGAAATGAACTTCACGAAAAATGAAGAGATGTAGCTCAGCGACAAATGGCTGAATACCAGCAAGCTATCAAAAGATATCCTGGCACTTGTTTAAAACCCAAATACTTTGACGTGGGAGACCTAGAACTCAGAGACAGGCAAACAGCACAACCAAATCAAAGGGGGGAATTCACTAAGAAGTGGGAAAACCCTTATAGAATCTCGGCAGTCGTTAGACCAAGCACCTACAAATTGGAAACCATAAAAGGAAAACTGATCAAACGCTTTTGGAATTCATGCCGCCTCAAGAAGTTCTATCAGTAGTTAGCTTACTAAATCCTTACAGATAGATATGATATATTTTCAACTACTATTAGCTTTGCAATAAAATATTTTAGTTCGTTAAAACTACTCCAAATCAGAAAATCAAACAAGGATCAAATCAAAACAATACAAAAATCGACCCATGGAGACCAAAAGCATAAAAGTTGTTTATAGAATCAACTAATCAGGTATAGAGTCTAGAGGCCAAGATGTACTTAGGAATGCTAGGCATAGGGACAAGTATAGAGAAATCATCTTCCCACCACTAGGTGGACGACTTCTATTCCCACCATTAGGTGGACAATTCATCTTCCCACCGCTAGGTAGACGATTCATATTCCCACCATTAGGTGGACGACTCATCTTTCCACCACTAGGTGGACAATTCATCTTCCTACCACTAGGAGGATGACTCATTCCCACCATTAAATAGACAACTCATATTCCCACCATTAAATGGACGACTCATCTTCCCACCACTTGGTAGGCGATTCATCTTCCCACCACTAGGTGGATAACTCATATTCAATTCCTAACATTAAGTGGACAACTCATTTTCCCAACACTAGGTAGATGGTTCACCTTCCCACCACTATGTGGACGACTCATCTTCCCAACACTAGGTAGGCGATTAATCCTCCCACCGCTAGGTGGACAGTTCATCTTCCCCCACTAGGTGGAAGACTCATAACACCACCACTAGGTGGACGACTTACCTCCCTACTACTCGGTGAGCAATTCATCTCCCACCATCCGGTGGATGACTTACCACTCGGTAGAAACTCACTAAATAAACAGAATATAAAAAACCAACAGATGTGTGTGTGCATGTGGGTTTGGATGTGTGCATTCTGGGTGGGATTTTGATTTTGTTTTATGCGCTAGTATTTCTTAAAATATGTTTCGTTTGTATTGTGTTTTTTTGGCTAGTCCAGAAAGTATCTGGAATCCTCTGCTTGGTGCATTTTTGTTGTATTGTGTGTGCATTCTAGTATGATGGGTTTGGTTTGTGCATATATTGTCTGCGTTGGTGGGCTAGGGTTGCTAGTTAGGAGAGTACCCAAGAAACACCCCTTCATCACTCTTTTGTTCTAATTTTCCTCTTTACTCTCAGTCTATCAGGACGTATGTAGACTCTGTTCACTATATGACATGCTATGTGAACAGCGTCTACCCAAAACCGCTAGGGAAGTTGACTGGGATTGAGCATGGCTCGTGCCATCTCCTATAGAGTACGATTCTTCCTTTCAACTATACCATTTTGTTGAGTAGTTCTAGGGGCAGAAAATTCGTTTGCAATATCGATCATGTTCTGAACAGAAATCTGAGTATGAGACATTCTCAAATTCCTTGCCATGATCACTTCTCAATCTCATAATTTTGATGATAGGCTCATTATTCTCTTTTTGCAGTCTGGTGCACAAAGTTTTGAATGCATCAAATGATTATAAGAGAAAACCAATGCTATTACCCATGATTTTATATATATAACTATGCTAATTGAGTTGTACATTACGCAATAAATATTGTGCTATCATTTTTGCCAGTCAAAATTGTCATCATCATTGAATTTCTATTAGTATGTCACATAGCTTGTAGCTCAATGACACCTCTGTGTCTCTCCTAAATGGGAAGTCACAAGTTCATATTCTAGTGGAGTACATTGTAATAGAGTACACGCAGTACTCAAAAAAAAAATAGTTACTATATATATTAAATGTTACCATAATTACTAATTAATTTTAAAAAGAATTATATACTACAACTACTATATATATTAAATGTTACCATTATTGTTTTAGAAAGAGTTATATACTACAACTATGATTTTTTTTTTTTGGAAACAATACTACAACTATGAATATAAATAACTAGTATATATATACCTATTCTTCGGCACGGAGATATATCAAAAGGGGTAAAAACAAAAACAAAACAAAAAAAAAACGTAAACATTGAGAAAAAAGAGAAAATAGCTAGCATGGACGGTTTTCTTGTGTATTCACTTGTCTCAGCAATTCTGTTCATTTCTCTAACCTTCTTCATCTTCCACAAGCATTTGACAAACAAATCAAGAATGCCGCCGCCAGGCTCCACCGGGTGGCCCATTATCGGAGAGCACATGCACCTGCTGTATTCCGGCCCGGAAAAGTTCATCAACGACAGGATGAAGAAATACTCGCCGGAGGTGTTCAAAACCTCAATACTGGGAGAGAAAATGGTGCTATTTTGCGGCGCCGACGGCAACAGGTTCTTGTTCTCCAACGACAAGCACCTGGCGACCCCGTGGTTCCCGCGATCCCATCTCGATCCCATCACTTCCCAAACCCCGGCCACCATAACAAAATCCCACAAGCAGTTGGCCGTTATGCACCGCAACTTCCTCCACCAAATCCTCAAGCTCGAAAATGTTAAACAGTATGTTACCACCATGGACGCCATGGCACGCCAGCACGTCACGGCGGACTGGGCTCCCTTTAGACATGTGAAAGCTTATAGTTTGGTCAAGAAGTACAATTTTGCCGTAGCTTGCAATTTGTTTCTGAGTGTCCAAAGTTCAGAGACCGTGAAAAGGTTGTATGCATGTCTACATTTTTGCTTTTATATGATGTTAAAAATTAATTATGGCTACATGAGAACACTGTTGGGCGGAGACTGGTAAAGGTCAAGTCTAGCATCCGATGGTTGAGTATTATTGACGGAGACTGGTAAAGGTCAAATTCAACACCCAGTGTTTCAAAAATGTGTGGATGTATAAGGAAATAAAGTTACGCCTTCGCTATTAACTATAGCTTTTGGAGTGTAAGTGGTAACCACTTGATCTAACAAGTGATAACAGAACCTATGGGGAATTGTTGGAGGCCAGTAAAGGCCAAGTCCAACACCCCGTGTCTTTGAAACTGTGTGGCAGTATAATAATAAAGAAATAAAGTTGTATCTTTACTACTAGTTATAGCTTTAAATTAAGTGATAAGCTCTTAATCCTAACAAGTGGTATGAGAGCCGAGAGAAAATTGTTGAGTAGAGGCGGGTAAAGGCCAAGTTTAGCACCCAGCTTTTGAAAAATGTCCGTGGCTATATATACAAGGAAATCATTTATAGCTTTTGGCGTAACTGGTAAGCAGTTGATATAACAAACGCATGCTTAATTATTATTTTATATGTTACCGCGATCGTGACAGGTTGGCTGATGCATATAGTGTTCTCACCTATGGGTTGACGTCGTTGCCAATAAATTTGCCCGGCACGGCTTATAACCGCGCCATGAAAGGAGGGAACATGGTTCGCGAGGAGCTAATCAAGATCATCCAGGAGAAGAGAATGATGATGAAGATGACAGGGAAGACAGATGAAGCAGGCCAAGATGACTTGCTATCTCACCTTCTAGCTGCAACTTATGAAGATGGGAATTTCTTGAACGACATTGAAGTTTGTAACAACGTAGTAGGGATACTTGTTCCGGCCTACGACACAATAGGTTGTGCACTCACCTTCGCCATCAAATTTCTTGCGGAGCTTCCTCATATATATGGTGAAGTTTACAAGGGTAAATTCAGATAAATAAACCACTTTTGTTTACTAAGATCTTAATTAATAAATGCATCATGCAAGTTGCCTTTTGTTATGTGTATATATATACTTTTCAGAAGAACAAATAGAGATTGCAAAGTCTAAAGCTCCAAATGAGTTGTTGACTTGGGAAGACATTCAGAAGATGAAGTATTCTTGGAATGTAGTGTGTGAAACAATCAGGCTAATTCCACCAGCTCAGGGAGCTTTTAGAGAGATTTCAGAGGAGTTTACCTATGCTGGATTTACCATTCCTAAAGGATGGAAGGTATGGAATTATTATCTCAAGTAATAATTGGCTAATTCTAACGCATAGGATAATGTTGCTCTACTGGAAAATGAAATGAAGCTCTTGTTATGTATAAAGCTAGTCTAATATTCAATTCAATATAAAGTCTACAATAAATCTGACCTCGTAACGGAAGCAGTGTTAGAGATCACAATACTCCCACCATAGTTGATGTCCGATTTATTTCATACTTGACTCAGAACCTTAGTAAACTGTATGCGTTATGTATTGTATACCCTATATCCCATCAATATAGATTTTTATTAGGTACAAAGTCCAATTGAACAATTTCTAGTTATTCAGTCCAACCAAACTTGCACCACAAGGCCTTAGCTTAATATATAACTGGAAAATCGTACAGCTCTGATAAAAACTTGAATATAATTTGGATTTTGGATATATTTTGAACAGGCATGTTGGAATTTTTATACAACCCACAAAGATCCAAAATACTTTCCAGATCCAGAAAAGTTGGATCCTTTGAGATTTGAGGGGAGGGGACCTGCACCATTCACGTTCGTGCCTTTCGGAGGAGGGTCTCGGATGTGCTCTGGAAAAGATTATGCAAAGTTAAACATACTTGTGTTCATCCACAACATAGTGACCAGGTTCAAATTGGAGACATTAGTCCCAAATGAAAAGATCATCCATGTTTCATCGCCAGTGCCTGCAGATGGCCTTCCGCTGCGCCTAAAACCCCATGCCTCATCATAATCATAATAATAATAATAATGCCCAAGACGGTGTGATGATCAAGTTGTACTTACCTTTGATTTAAGTTAAGATGTCAAAAGTTTATAATGATTTCGATCTCTCTTTGCGCTAGTATATGTAGTTGTGTAATTTAAGCTTATTTAATAATGTGACGCATTATCTTTATGGCAGGAAACTCTGGTATCGATTACTTCAATATATTCAATTCCTACCTATGGTGCGTGCTTTCGATGATAAAAATCTATATATATATATATAAAAACAAAATCCTCCCAAACTAAATCCTATTTCCCGCCCAAAATATTGTACATTAAAACAATAAAATAATATTAAAAGTAGAATAATATTAACACACGAAATCCTATAACATCAAAACATTGTTATAGATTACGATTAGTACATCTTATAAAAACAAAATCCTCCAAAACGAAATCCTATTCCCACCCAAAATATTGTACATTACTATAACTAAAGTTGACAGAGAACGAGCACATTGGGCCAATTTCTAAAAATTCCTAACAATGATATATAAAATCTCTAAAGTTACAACACCGCATGCCTACATCTACACATTAGCTATTAATTTGAGCAATTATTTACTCGAATTCAAGCAATGGTAACATCAACAAACATAAATGACCCAACTCATATCTTCACTTGCATTATATAATATTTGATGTTATAATTTAAATAATTGTATATCCATTCAAATATTCTTAATATATTATAACAAACTCATTCCGTGCATCGCACGGGTGTAAATACTAGTGATATATAAAATCTCTAAAGTTCCAGCAACGCTTGCGTATATCTACACATTAGCTATTAATTAAGCAATTATTTGTTGTTTCAAACAAGGATAACATCATAAAACATAATTGATCCAAAACATATCTTCAATTGCACTATATAATATTTGATGTCATAATTTATATAATTATATATCGATCCAAATATTCTTAATCTATTATAACAAATTCATTCCGTGCATCGCACGGGTAAAAATACTAGTTGGGATAAAATTAAAAATGTTAACAACAAATCAACTCTAGAAGTTAGATAATTACTTTTTAATCGCAAATTTTACTGTGGACCGCGGTCCACAAAGCATTATGGTCCAAGGCAGTAAACAACATCGTTTTAATATAAATTATTGGTGTGATTCAGACGCCGCAGTTAACCATCATAGACGGACAATTTCTTTCCTTCATTATTCTTTTTTCAGTTCGCATTTTTTTGTGTCGCGCATAGAGTGGAGATCACAATTCGCGCATCGCGATTTTCATTGTTGCGAATTATGGGCGAAACATTAGGTAGAAGGAATTTGATTGATGCGATTGATTTGAATTCGTTGGCTGTTGATGATCACAGTTTATTAACCCTTGGTTTGTATCATCTTTTACTCAATTGATTGTATAATTTAAAATTTATAGGGTATATATTTGTTTGACATTGTTATTCCATGATTATTATTGTGTTTATAGATTGTAATGTCTATGTGTTACAGTTGAAGATAGATAATCTTCCGGTTGGTGTTGAATCGAATTCACTGTTTGTATCTGATGTTTCTTCTTCAAATTTTGTGGGTGATCACGATCATATTCTAGGTTTTAATCGTATTTGTGTGTTATTCGAATTCTTTATTTGTTTCAAGACCACGATATTCAGTTTCAATTTGATGTCGAAGTAGTGTCAGTTATGAGACACTATAGTGTCAGTTATGGGACACTATAGTGTCAATTATGGGACAGTGTAGTATTAGTTGGAGAGCATGTGAATTTCAGTTGATAATGTTTGACATTAGTTTCACTTTAATAACGTTGTAGTTTCATTTTAGTTTCGCTGTAGTGTTAGTTGATAATATATATGTTATTGCTTTGATTTTTTTGTTTATACAGATGGCTGTTTAATCCTTCTACTAGAGGTGGTGATACTTCTACAGATGTCATTTAGAAAGATTCAGGTTTTTATGTTTAGTTGGTTGGTCACTGAATTTAAATTTGTATTTTTTTAGAAGCATGATACTTAGTTACATTCACAATCAACATTAGTGTATTTTGAAGAACATTGTAGTATCAGATCAATATGTCTCTAATGTCAATAGATTTCTTTACTGAGTATGACAGTTTTAGTATAGAAAAACTAAAGGTTCATTTTAATAAATCACAGTTAATGAAAAATTGGTGGGGCTTTCTATTGCTTCAGTTGAAGAAGCATTTTATATGTACAATGATTATGCATTTCGAATGGGATTTAGTGTTAGGAAGGGGGAACAGTATTATGTCTCTGGAAGTTGGACTTTGAAGATCAAAAAGTTCTATTGTTCTAAGGCTGGGTTCAAAGTAAGACCAGAGACTGCTAATAGGTGTTATTCAAAGGTAGCGACTCGAAGTGGATGTAATGCAATATGTCAATTTGGAATGGAAAACTGGAGGAATGGAATGGAAAACTGGAGCAATGTTTATTGGGGAGTATCTTTAGTATCTTTATTACTATTAATTTTATTATTATTAATATTATTATTCTTATATTTTTTCCCTTTTCCTTTTATTATTATTGTTGTTATTATTATTACTATTATTTCCTTTTTCCCTTTATCCTTTATTATTATTATTGTTGTTGTTGTTGTTGTTGTTGTTGTTGTTGTTGTTGTTGTTGTTGTAGAAATGTACAAATGCTATATGGGTTGATTGTATTTAATGAAAAAATAGAGAAATGAAAAATTGGATGAATAGGGAATGAAAATTAGAAAACTAGAGAAATGGAAAGCTGGAGGAATGGAGAAGGAAAATTGAAAAAATGGCGAAATGAAACATGGGAAATGGAAAAACAAATAAATGAAGTAAATGACCCCAAAACTTTTGTTTTGTTGGTTGAATTGAGGAGAAAAAGGAATTATTTCCTTTTTGTTTTGTTTATCATCTTTTGAGCCAAAAGGCATAGGGATTCCAAATGGCTTAGAAGGTTTGGAATGCCATAAGGCCTTCCCCAATTGTTGACTTTAAACAAATTTTGGAACAGTAAAACACAATATATGGATTTTTATCAAATGGAAAATGGGTGTTTTTCTTGAGTTCTTTGTCCTGCAAATTGGAGTTTTTTGCAGGTTGGGGTGGGCCCACTGGAAAAGTTTACTGCGCCTCACGCACACGTGCACGTAAAATTATTTTTTTTAAAAAATATTTTGTCAGTTTTTGTTTTTTTTTTTTCTTTTTTTTTTTTCATTCACTCTCATTTTCTCTTTTCTAATCACACTTACCAAAACTCCTCAAAAACCATACCAAAGTTTAACTATTGAGGAAGGCCTAAGGCATTCTACGCACATTAGGAAATATGTGTTTATATATATTGTAACCCCTCGCCTATTCCAATGAGTCTAGGAAATAAGCTACGATTATACATGCCGGTCACGAACCGTAAAAATTTTAAGGACGAATTTTCAGCTCAGATTTCCCTAGGAAATGGACTGTTATACATAATATGACTAAGTATGAACTTCTTACTTAGTTAAGTTGGGATTAGATGAGTTATAAGGGTGAAAATTTATTACGAACCTGCGAACCGCTGAATTTCGTGATATGCCGGGAATTTTCCGATTTTGGTGGTTAATAACGGGATTATTTTTAGAATAATTTTGGTATTAAGATTTTCCCGAATTAAGTGATTTTCCACCGAGCATTCAT
>CM008336.1:28864571-28875358 GCA_002525835.2 Ipomoea batatas | reverse complement strand
CAAAAACTCGAAGGTAACTAACAGCAGGTTTCACGTTATGAAGCCTTTCAAATGGTGAAAGGAAACTTAACCTCTGTTGGGGAAGTCTATTAAACAAAGGCTGCCGTCCTCATCGCCTCAGCCCAAAAACGTCCAGGAACACTCTTCGCATGCAACATACTACGACAGACCTCTGCCAAGTGTCTGTTTTTTCTCTCCGCAATGCCATTCTGCTGCGATGTGTTTGAACATGTGAACTGATGGCGTATTCTAAAGCCTTGAAGAAAAATTGAGAATTCATCTGAAGTGTATTCTCCCCCATTGTCTGTGCGCAAACAGCAAATGACCCTGCCAACTTCTATTTCTGCTTCATTTTTAAATAGTTTAAATTTTGACAATACCTCTGACTTTTCCTTCATAAAGTAAACCCACACGTATCTGGAAAAATCGTCAATGAAGGTGACCATGTAGCTCATTCCGCCAATGGAAGGCTGCTTGACTGGTCCAAACACATCAGAGTGAATCAACTCTAATGGCTCCTTTGCTTGGTACCTGGATTCTTCATAGGGCAATTGGTGTGCTTTGCCATATTGACATCCTGCACAGACAGCGCCACTCCTCACTTCAAGTTGAGGTAATCCCCTCAGCATTGACTTTCTCATCATCATATCTAGCTTGGAGTAGCTAACATGACCAAGCCTCATGTGCCACAAGTCCACAGTCTCGTTCTTCCTTGCTTTATCTACGAATGCAGTTTCAGCAGACATTACATAGATTGACTCCAATCTTCGTCCCGACACCACTGGTTCTTTTTTAATCTCAAGATCTCGATATATTTTCACATCTTGCGGACCAAACAAGACAAAATGGCCAGAAGACGTCAATTGTGACACCGAGAGAAGATTCTTCTTCATGCCAGGAACATGATACACATTTTGGAGCGACACTTTTATATCACCATCTTGAGGAGATACTGTCACATTACCGACATGCGCTATCGGTAACTTGGAGTTGCTTGCTGTTACTACGACACGCCCTCCTTTATATTCTGCCACATTCTGTAATTTTTCTGCATCACCCGTCATATGATTGGAGCATCCTGAATCAACAATCCAATCATTTCCATAGTCAACATGCTTGAGTGTTGTTGCTGTTAAAGCTTGTTCACTTTTATTTGAAACAAAGGACACCTCAGCATCCCATTATTCTTCATCCTTCTTGGAAGTGGCAGCATTACTCTCCACGACCTTCTTCCTATGCCAACAATCTTTTGCCATATGCCCCTTCTTGTTGCAAACAAAACATTGTCCATTGAACCTCTTGCCGCGACTTTGGCTTTTTGAACTTCCACTCCCGCGATTATTCCTTCCATTCTGATGACCTCTGGTCTCGTCATCAATTCTGTTGGATCCACCAGAAGAATGTTGCTTTGTGTTCCGTCTATCTTTCTTAACGTAGAGTGCCTCCTCTTCTTTTTTCAGCGAGGCTCCTCCCATTTGCTTAGCTAGTGACTCTTGATTAGCAAGCAAATTCTCAAACTCGACAAGTGATGGCGCTGCTCTTGCCACCCTTGTACCGCAGCAACAAAGCCTCTAAACTCAGGCCGCAGACCGTGGACAATGATTCGTTTCATCCTCGTATCTTTTATCGGCGCTTCTAGATCCAACTCTGAGATCTCCCGGCATAACATCTTCACCTTGTGAAAATACTGTGCAATTGACATGTCACGTTGTGTTATGGAGAGCAGCTCACTTTCTAAAAGTTGGAGTTTTGAAACATTTTTCTTCGAGAACAGCTTGGTGAGAGTATCCCAAGCTGTTTTCGGTGTTTCCGCGTCTCGAATGTGCTCTAGGATCTCCTCTTCAATTGTTGTCTTAAGAGCAAACATGGCTTTGCCCGCTTTGATCTTCCACTTTCGTACGGCGCCATTTGCATCCTCTGCTAGTTGAACCACTTCAGTACCATTCACTACCTCCCATAGGTCCTGCCCTTGCATGTACGACATCATGCAGGTTGACCACATATTGTAATTATCATTGTTGAGTTTCTTCATACCACTAGCAACTTGTAAGTCAGCCATCAAGTTGACAGTAGATTGTCTCACCTAAAGGTACAATATGTGGACTTTTCTTATGGAGGCTCTGATACCAAATGTAGAACAGAAACTGGGATGGAAGAACAAGAAACAACAACCACAAGAAACTTAAGGAAGAAGACGATCTTGAATAATCTCTCAGATGATTAAATAACATTGAGATGTGGCCTATATATAGGCTACTGCAAAATAAACTAAAACATAATATAAACCATAAATAGACTCAAAGCACTACTACATGCACGATCCGAAATCAGCTCCACGTAGCGCCGGAATCGGTCTAAGCAAACCCACGTATTATTGGTGTTGTAACGGTTAACATTATTGATTACGTACTGAGCACTTGAGCAGACGGACGGCACAGCAACTGCAGATTGCAGACTGACGACGGAGCTTCGACGGACGGCGGATGAGCAGACGGACGACGGACGGACGGACGAAAACCACAGACGACGAAGCTTTCGGAGGAGAAATAGGAATCGGAATGGCTTTCCAATTGGGAATTTTTAAATTTTAATTTTTTAATTAACTTTGTAGTAATTGATATTTACTATTTAATTATTTATTAGTGATTTGGCGTAATATGTTTATTTATTTGTGTAAATTTTTATTAAGAAATAATTAATATTTTGCATATTAAGAAAAAAAAATTGCAAATCGCGTCGCTCACTATGTTGCTAGGGCGGCCGTTTCTGAATCAGGTTGCGGGGAGTGGTTTGATACTCCTTCAGTTTTTCTTGTCGACTGTCTCGTTGCTGATTCAATGAATTAAGCTTTCTTTTTCAAAAAAAAAAAAAAAATTGCAAATCGTATTTATATTTTTTATATTATCGTCTTCTCATTTTTTTTCGTTTCCATGTCCATGCTATATATATGGCTAAGTGCACTATATAAATTGATAGGATGGTATATTCCTCTATTATACTTATCCACGCTCTAAATTGTAATTTATGCTCTTTCATAATATAGCAATTATCAATGACACCTCTGAATTTTAATGGTGGAAATATTGTCCTTCAATTTTTAAAAATGATACATATATTACCCCTCCCGTGGTGTAAATATTGCCCCTCCTGTCGGTACGGGAGAGACAATATATGTACCGTTTTTAAAAATTGAGGGACAACATTTACACCACTAATAATTTAGTGGTGACATTGATAATTGGCATATTATGGAGGAACAAAAATTACAATTTTCTCTTCATAATATATTTATTGTTTTAATAACTAAAAATAGATATTGTAAAAGTCGTTGATTAAACCTCACATATAACACACAAAGGATTGAACAGAATTCTAAGTTATACATATAATATTTTATTTCCCACATTTTTGAAATTGTTGTTTACCTGGCCTATTTCTCATTTCTTTATTTCACGTTTTCATGCTACATCGTTACCATTACCATGCATATAAAGGATGGACTATAACATCAAGATTGTTTGGTAATTATTCGATAATAGTTAGGTGATAATTGATTGTGTTAATTATTTTAATTAGTAGGTAATATTAGATGTAGCAATGTATTTAGTAAAATGAATAAGTCTGGTGTGAGATTGTCTCACGTGATATACGTAATATTCTTTTAGTTAAAATGTAATATTTTATATAAATTTAATAGAAAGTATTAATTTTTAGCTAAGAGATATTATATGTTTCACCCGAAATAATCTTACACAAGACTTACTCTTGGTAAATTAGTTATTTATTGTTAATCGGTAATATACAAAATGACTTATATAAGGATATATTGTTTTATTTATTTATTGTTAATGTATTTTAAATTTTAAATATAAATTTGAGAAAATGAACTATTTAGCCCTTCATTCATTCAGTAATATCTATTTTTGTTCCTTGAATTATTTTCAAAGTGACCGTTTTGATAATTTTCAATAATATTTCATTAAATTTGAACAAAAAATAATAATTTATCCCCAGCGCCTTCACACCCCGGTCAGATAGCACAGTAACTCAACTTGATCAACAGAGACTAGACTTTTGCTCACTCTCCTTCATTTTGAGTGGTTGCTCCCACACTATCGCTAGTGAGACTCCATCCTCGATTTCTTGTGACATATTTCACCTCTGTGACTAGTTCAACTGGACAACTGGTCATGCAGACTAATTTTTTTATGAGTCAAACATTTTTAATATTATTATAGAGAATCTAATTAATCTATTTGATAAACTTTAAGTTCCAATGCGTAAATAACATGCCATGCTATCTTGGCGGAAGCATTAAGGCGATTGTTACGGAATGCTGGTTTTGTTTAGCCATTTCAGAATAATGTAAAAATAAATAAATAAATAAATCAATAACACTTAGTGATTTGAAATTCCTACCAAATTTAATTGGCAGGTTTAATAATTAGCAGTCTAACACTAAGAACTTACCTTACAAAAAATATAAATAATTATAACCATTATAAAGCAATAAGAAAAAAACAATATTGAACTACATTATCATTGAATCATTTAACAATTAACACCGGTAACTTACCTTACAAAAAATATAAATAATTAGCCGTTATAAAGCAGTAAGAAAAAGCTATATTAAGCTACCTCTTTGAATGGTTTAGCAATTAGCAACGGTAACTTACCATACAAAAAAATATAAATAATTATAGCCGTTATGAAGCAATATGAAAAAACTATATTAAGTTGGATCTTTCAAAGATTTTGAAGAAAACAAAAAAGCTTTGCCTAGATTTGCAACGGATTTTGTTTTGAGAGATGGCTACTGGCAGTCGGTGTGCAGCATGCAGGCAATTGAGGAGGAGATGCACTTCAGATTGCATATTTTTGCCATATTTTCCTCCTAACGATCCTAAAAGATTTACTGTTGTTCACAAAATCTTTGGTGCCAACAATGCCGGCAAAATGCTAAAGGTATTATATATATGATAATGATGTAATATATAATTATTTTACTTTAATTTCTAGTTGCTTTTTTATTACTCCATTAGCCATTTCATGCATACAGACTACACACATCTCTGTTTAAAAGCACTGTATATATATATCACTCTCTGGTGAATATGATGAATCAAAGCACATACACTTCCCGGCCTTTAATTTTCACTTATTTCCAATACACAAGTATGCATGCGTGAGTATATATACCTACACAAAGGAAATATTTTTGTGTGACTTTCTAAAATAGAAAATACGATCCTATTAGTATTAGCTCTTTTGGGAACTGAGAGGTAATGTTAAAAAAAAAAAAAATTACAATTAATTAAAAATAGATATTATCATTCTAACTTCACACATTTATTTTTAAACACTGATATTGTTAGATATATAAACTCGCTAATTACATGTAAACTCTATATTAATTTATTGATGTAAAATAGTGTACAATAGAGCATAGCATTAAATAAAATAGAAATAAGACTTTCTAAATGAGGTTGTCTTTTGTGGTGACCGGTGACCATAACACTTTGAACGAAGTTAAATCTTGCCTATTAGGTCCAATAAGTGTGGGGTCTTTAACAAGGGTTTAGGACTTGTTCTAAGTTAGAATATAATGGTGATATCAATAATGCAAATGATGACAAGGATGCGATATGATGCATCTTCAAGAATAGGCCGGGAGTCTAGGTGATAGAGAAATGATAAATTAAAATTGGGGGAAAATGAAAACACAAAAACAAAACTCAATATGTTTTTTTTTTTCAAATTTAAGATATAATTGTCAACAACAAATATGAGTAAACATATATACCCCTCCAACCTCACAGTTCGCTACCTGCAATCATGACCCAAATTTGCAAGAAGATCCGCACATTGATTCCCCTCTCTTAACACATACAACACTCGTATGCAATCAACTTTTCTAAGGAGAGCCTTGCATCCCTGAAATCCTTATTACCGCTTTAACGATCGCCCCATGGTCTAGCTCCATTTCAACACCTTGCAACCCTTTATCCCTAATTAATCGGCCTTCGCTGATGCCCCAGTGGTCACTTGTCTCAGCAATTCTGTTCATTTCGCTAACCTTCTTCATCTTCCACAAGCATTTGACAAACAAATCAAGAATGCCGCCGCCAGGCTCCACCGGATGGCCCATTATCGGAGAGCACATGCACCTGCTGTATTCCGGCCCGGAAAAGTTCATCAACGACAGGATGAAGAAATACTCGCCGGAGGTGTTCAAAACCTCAATACTGGGAGAGAAAATGGTGGTATTTTGCGGCGCCGACGGCAACAGGTTCTTGTTCTCCAACGACAAGCACCTGGCGACCCCGTGGTTCCCGCGATCCCATCTCGATCCGATCACTACCCAAACCCCGGCCACCATAACAAAATCCCACAATCAGTTGGCCGTTATGCACCGCAACTTCCTCCACCAAATCCTCAAGCTCGAAAATGTTAAACAGTATGTTACCACCATGGACGCCATGGCACGCCAGCACGTCACGGCGGACTGGGCTCCCTTTAGACAAGTGAAAGCTTATAGTTTGGTCAAGAAGTACAATTTTGCCGTAGCTTGCAATTTGTTTCTGAGTGTCCAAAGTTCAGAGACCGTGAAAAGGTTGTATGCATGTCTACATTTTTGCTTTTATATGATGTTAAAAATTAATTATGGCTACATGAGAACACGGTTGGGCGGAGACTGGTAAAGGTCAAGTCTAGCATCCGATGGTTGAGTATTATTGACGGAGACTGGTAAAGGTCAAATCCAACACCCAGTGTCTCAAAAATGTGTGGATGTATAAGGAAATAAAGTTACGTTTTCGCTACTAACTATAGCGTTTGGAGTGTAAGTGGTAACCACTTGATCTAACAAGTGATAACAGATCCGATGGGGAATTGTTGGAGGCGAGTAAAGGCCAAGTCCAACACCCCGTGTCTTTGAAACTGTGTAGCAGTATAATAATAAAGAAATAAAGTTGTATCTTTACTACTAGTTATAGCTTTAAATTAAGTGATAAGCTCTTAATCCTAACAAGTGGTATGAGAGCCGAGAGAAAATTGTTGGGTAGAGGCGGGTAAAGGCCAAGTTTAGCACCCAGCTTTTGAAAAATGTGCGTGGCTATATATACAAGGAAATCAACTATAGCTTTTGGCATAACTGGTAAGCAGTTGATATAACAAAAGCATGCTTAATTATTATTTTATATGTTACCGCGATCGTGACAGGTTGGCTGATGCATATAGTGTTCTCACCTATGGGTTGACGTCGTTGCCAATAAATTTGCCCGGCACGGCTTATAACCGCGCCATGAAAGGAGGGAACATGGTTCGCGAGGAGCTAATCAAGATCATCCAGGAGAAGAGAATGATGATGAAGATGACAGGGAAGACAGATGAAGCAGGCCAAGATGACTTGCTATCTCACCTTCTAGCTGCAACTTATGAAGATGGGAATTTCTTGAACGACATTGAGGTTTGTAACAACGTTGTAGGGATACTTAGCTTGTTCCGGCCTACGACACAATAAGTTGTGCACTCACCTTCGCCATCAAATTTCTTGCGGAGCTTCCTCATATATATGATGAAGTTTACAAGGGTAAATTCAGATAAATAAACCACTTTTGTTTACTAAGATCTTAATTAATAAATGCATCATGCAAGTTGCCTTTTGTTATGTGTGTATATATATTTTTCAGAACAAATAGAGATTGCAAAGTCTAAAGCTCCAAATGAGTTGTTGACTTGGGAAGACATTCAGAAGATGAAGTATTCTTGGAATGTAGTGTGTGAAACAATCAGGCTAATTCCACCAGCTCAGGGAGCTTTTAGAGAGATTTCAGAGGAGTTTACCTATGCTGGATTTACCATTCCTAAAGGATGGAAGGTATGGAATTATTATCTCAAGTAATTATTGGCTAAATCTAACGCATAGGATAATGTTGCTCTACTGGAAAATGAAATGAAGCTCTTGTTAGGTATAAAGCTAGTCTAATATTCAATTCAATATAAAGTCTACAATAAATCTGACCTCGTAGCGGAAGCAGTGTTAGAGATCACAATACTCCCGCCATAGTTGATATCTAATTTATTTCATACTTGACTCAAAATCTTAGTAAACTGTATGCTTTATGTATTGTATACTCTATATCCCATCAATATAGATTTTTATTAGGCACAAAGTCCAATTGACTAACAATTTCTAGTTATTCAGTCCAACCAAACTATTTAATAAGTTGCACCACAAGGCCTTAGCTTAATATATAACTGGGAAATCGTACAGCTCTGATAAAAACTTGAATATAATTTGGATTTTGGATATGTTTTGAACAGGCATGTTGGAATTTTTATACAACCCACAAAGATCCAAAATACTTTCCAGATCCAGAAAAGTTGGATCCTTTGAGATTTGAGGGGAGGGGACCTGCACCATTCACGTTCGTGCCTTTCGGAGGAGGGTCTCGGATGTGCTCTGGAAAAGATTATGCAAAGTTAAACATACTTGTGTTCATCCACAACATAGTGACCAGGTTCAAATTGGAGACATTAGTTCCAAATGAAAAGATCATCCATGTTTCATCGCCAGTGCCTGCAGATGGCCTTCCGCTGAGCATTCAACCCCATGCCTCATCATAATAATAATAACGCCCAAAAACGTGTGATCAAGTGGTACTTACCTTTGATTTTAAGTTAAGATGTAAAAAGTTTATAATGATTTCGATCTCTTTTTGCGCTAGTATATGTAGTTGTGTAATTTCAGCTTATTTAATAATGTGACGTATTATCTTTATGGCAGGAAACTCTGGTATCGATTACTTCAATATATTCCTACATATGGTGCGTGCTTTCGATGATAAAAATTGGGATAAAATTAAAAATGTTAACAACAAATCAACTCCAGAAGTTAGATAATTACTTTTAATCGCAAATTTTACTGTGGATCGCGGTCCACAAAGCATTATGGTCCAAGGCAGTAAACGGCGTCGTTTTAATATAAATTATTGGCGTGATTCAGACGCTGCCGTTAACCATCATAGACGGACAATTTCTTTCCTTCATTATTCTTTTTTCAGTTCGCATTTTTTTTTGTGTCGCGCATAGAGTGGAGATCACAGTTCGCGCATTAGGTAGAAGCAATTTGGTTGATGCGATTGATTTGAATTCGTTGGTTGTTGATGATCACAGTTTATTAACCCTTGGTTTGTATCCTCTTTTACTCAATTGATTGTGTAATTTTAAATGTATAGGGTATATATTTGTTTGACATTATATTGTTATTCCATGATTATTATTGTGTTTATAGATTGTAATGTCTATGTGTTACAGTTGAAGATAGATAATCTTCCGGTTGGTGTTGAATAGCATGTAAATTAAAGATATTATAATTTATAGTGCTATTAACTAATGTTAATATGGACCTGCACCCTTCACTTTTGTGGCGGAGGGCCAAGAATGTGCCCTGGAAATTAAAAGATCGAGTATGCCAGGCTGCAAGTTCTTGTGTTCATGCACAATGCCGTTACCAAGTTCAAATGGGAGAAGCTGGTAGGGAGAAGATAATACAAAAGATAACACAGAGCCATCTAATGGCCTTCCCGTTCGACTTCACCCACATCTTATCAAATGATTATCTATTGTTGAGCATATAATATATAAACATAAATATGCAATCGAACTATAAATTTAGTCTTTTAAATTGAGATGAAGCACATGCTTCAATTTTTCTCTCCATCCCTTGCAGAACCATAAATATGTAGATACATAATTATGCAGGAATGTGGCCTGGTGTGCTGTTCATGGGAATAAAATGCAATAATGAACATATATAATAATTTCTCTTTTGGTAATTTGGTGTAACATTTATATGCCTACTTATTACTTAGCCAAATCAAGCAGCATTTGAAGTAATGCTTCAGCATCAGGCCTTTCACTAGGAGAGGTGCTAATGCAGCGCAATGCAATCCTCAGTAACGCTACCATCTGATGTTGAACCTCCATAGATGTTTCGCTCACTCGGCTGTCAAGAATTTCTTCCAAATTTTCGGGTTGGTCCGACCTGCTAGTTACCCAGGTGGCTAACTCTATCCCTTCATATACACCTTGTTTTCCTGTCAACAACTCCAGCATGATCACTCCGAAGCTATAAATGTTGCCCGATGTTGTCACCCTCATCGTGTATGCATACTCTGCATTCCAAAACTTAAACAAGAATTAATTTTAAAACGAAAAATCTGAAAAAAAAAATTGATAAAATGTAGTGTGTCAGTTCACCTGGAGGGACAAATCCCACAGCAGCAGCAACTACTGAAGGGGTTCTTTTGTTGTGTGATGGCCTGATCAAATTACTGAGCTCAAAATCTCCGATAATCGGCTCAGACAGTGATTTCATCATGATACTTCTCGTCGACAGGTTGAGGAGGATTATCGGGGCATCTTCTGAACCATTTCTGTGCAAGAAATTTAGGCCTCTGGAAATCCCTAGTGCAATGCTGAACCGGCATTTCCAGTCCAGAACGTTGTTGTCTTCACTGTGGAGCAGGTGAAAGAGGGACCCGAATTCAGGGAACTCGTAGAATATGAATGCGCTGTGTGATGTTAAAACATAGGCAAGAGGGATCATGATATTGGGATTAGCTACACTGGCTAATCTAGTTAGCTCTTCCACAAACTTTTCGGGGTCGTGGAGTGTGAATGCCTTGTTGCTCCAATTGATCTTCTTGATGCAGTAGCTAATCCCACTGGGCATCACAGCCCTGTAAAAAGTGTACCACTCAGTACTCAGGATAGTGTTGGTT
>CM008336.1:28812134-28825517 GCA_002525835.2 Ipomoea batatas | reverse complement strand
CTTAGTAAGAATATGTACTTACAAAAAGACAAAACATGGGAGTTCAAATCAAGCCTGTTTACATTCCATAGTTTAGAGGCAAGTAAGCTGAACATTATCAGAACAAGGGGAGGTACCTTCCATTATAACAAAAATAGACTACAAGAGGGATCACTGAATTTAAGTCTATGACTTTATAGCAAAAATTTTGCCACATACATATAGATATGCATATATACACCATATGTGGCAAATATTGTCACAATAACTACAAACACTATTGCCCATGCTGCTTAGGGCGTGTTAAGTCTTAACATTTAGTGCATGTATGGGCGTATGGCACTCAAGAAGTCTTTGATTCATGCTCTAGGGAAGCAAAAATACAGGAGATTTGTCAAACTAAAGACCATAGTTTTGTCACTGATAGAAAATCATAACTTCTTTTTCGCAGTATTTGCCTGAAGTAGATTCCGGTGACATAACTATAAGTTTCCTAATCCAAGTCGTACCACCATAATTACAATTCTTATTTTTTAGAAACAACTCAAAGTTTAAAGCATATCAAAGAAAGCTGCAAAGACTTTGTAGTTCATCTGGTTTCTTATGAATACATGTCCAAGACCAAGAGCAAAAAGGTATTTATCTTAATGAATATGTGTCAGAGAGCAAAATGGTGTATATCAAATACACAGACTTCTAGGGCTTATGTTCCTAACCACACCTTAAGTCTTATCTCCATCTCAAGCTTTTTCCTATTATAGAATGCAGAAAGACCCATAATTTAACTCAGTATGTGTTCAGAAATGCTTAAACACGTGAACCAGAATCAGAAAATAATGATAAAAAAAAAAAGGAAAAATTAAAAAGTGGTGATAAATCGTGAAAATAGATGTGTCTAATGCTGTAGAACAAGCAGAAACTTAAGCCTGTCCTAGAACGAGGCACAAAGATGAAAGATCAAAAGAGTAATCGTTTCGTCACGTTTTTAATAAGCACAGTTTAATAGCACCAAGAAAAGTGGAACCAATCAAACACTGGAAGCATGTATTGAGAAAGTGAGTGACAGCATGTAAGCAAACAACTTACAAGTTGATAAGACGGCCATTAAGAGCTTTACATTCTTGGATTATTTCATCCTCATCTAAAAGTTCTTCTAATGTGAAATTGTCCTTGTCTAAAATTGTCTCCACCTGAAATAAATATGTATCCAGCAAAGAAATAAAAGTAACATTACTTCACATAACTAACAATTATACTTACAAAAGACAATACCGAGACTCTAGGCTATAATAATAGGTCCAAACCAACAAATTTACAAGATTCATTCAAACAACAAAATCCTTGTAAAAACATTGCAATCCTAGTTATGGTAGAAAACATGGCAAGAAATCAAATAATCTCCATTCATAAACATATCTACATAGTTTTCAAAAAAAAAATAAATAAATAAACATATCTACATATAGATAAGAAAATAAGAGGCACATAAAATCAGCATAAGAGAAAAGGATGAACGTAACAGCAAGCAAAAGTTGAGATCAAGGTTAGAGCAGTAACAAAACCTAAGTGGAAAGGCTACTACCCATATCCAATAACCTATATGGACAATTTCATTATTAACTTGATAACAGAGGAAAGAAAATATATAGCATTCCAATCATCTGATTTGTTAGCCAAACTATTTTTAAGAGTCACTGAGTCAGTGATGAGATTTCAAGTAATCTTAATGATATTGTAAGAATTTGGGTAAAATCTCATGTGTTGGTGTTAAATTAATACTCCCTCCAACCAATTTTATGTGTCTGGTTCGATTAACGAGGTTTGATTGAAGGTATTTTAATTCAATTTTTCACAATATTAAGTTTAGTATTAGTATATAAAATTTATATATTCAGAAACTACATTAAAATTTAAAAGTACTATTAAAAACAAAATTAAATAAATTTAAAAATAATTCAAAATTACTAAAGAAAATAAACAAAGAAGAAAGAATTGATTTAACCAATGAATAGTAAGCAGGACAGGTAAAATGGGACAGAGGGAGTACATTTATATTATATTATTATTTCTATTATGATTGAAACTTCTAGGAAAACAAATTGCTAGTACTTTCTTGTTAAATCAGGAAAGGAAATAAGGGATGCAGCAGAAGCAGGAAGCCAGTAGCATTGCACCTAGAGGATGAGGGTCTGTAAGCACACTAGTCAAGGTTTTATCATTTGGATAATATGATTTGGAGAACTTCATCAGAACTTGGTCTCCGGTTACTCCAATATGTTTTTAGTATCACCATTTTGTTTTCCATTTTAGGGTTCTCTAGTCTGCTATATCTTCATAAGTACTTCTTGCACTTGGGGGCACCCTTTTGGTGTTTTGAATAAAAAGTTTTCTATAATATTCCGTGCTTATGAAACTGAATTACAAGTTTGGTGAAGCTTCTTTTGCATCATAACTAAACATTTTTCTTGGGGCTAGATTGCTAGGCCAGATCTGTACATGGCTACACATAAACCTACATTCTCCTTAATTCTTCCTCAGCAACTCCACTATTCTTGTTAATAGCTCTCCAAAAGAATGAAGATCTGATTCCAGTACTTCTGAATTCTATAACATTCTCCTTTCATCGCTGTGCCACTCCTAGTTAACAAGCAACTCTATGTAGTAGATAAATTCTTAGCCTGTGCAGATTAACTAAATTCATATTCTAGGGTCTAGACCCACAGAAATATAGGTGCTTACCTAAAAAAATTTTAGCTTTTTTTAAAATTAAAAAAATAAAAAAAAAAAAAAAAAATCACCACATTTCATTCTCACAAGGTCTCCCTTTCATGAAAACATACCAATAAACAATCAATGCACTCTCATCAAATCAACTTATAGATAATGACACCCGGAGAAAGAATAGTTGCTAGCATTTTGAAACAAAGAAGCCAAAATCCTTTGCAGCACTAATTCACTCAACTATAACGAGCCCCTGATTTTACACAACTCACATCTACTTCTTCTGTGAAGAACTACTACCATGGACCTTCCATGAGTTGAACTACGCTGACAAAGTAGAACTAGAAATAGATCTAGCCACATAAGAGATTCCCTACAGAAATGGAACTTCCTGGTGATGGCCGTGAATCCCGTGATGCTAAGAAGTTAAGGTTCATTTAAAATCATTTTTTATTTTACAGCATTGGGAAGATACTCTGAAATCACAGATCACATATGACACTGCCACTGTCTGCTAATTTCTCCGAAACTTGTCCTCTATTTTATGTTCGTCAGTTTGTGATATGCTTTGTTTGGAGTTGGTTAGATGGCCCCAGCTCTTGTTGTTAAAGAACTGCTGAATGAACAAAGATATAAAGAGTTCACCAATATTGAACTCACTTCTCATGCAGGAGCTGGAAGATACAATTGAAAGGATGGGTTTCAGATATTGAATAGTCTTTTACTACTATTGGATATGTAGAACTTTCTTTTCTTTTTTTATTTACTTTTTTTATCCATATACCAAAACTTCACATGGTTAAAAACATATAGGCTACAAAAGAATGCATATTTATTGACTTTTGGGTGCAAGGATTTCGACTTAAGAGTAGATAATGATAATATGAAAACTGCACCATGAACCCAATGGTATGCAACTGAAATGACATGTTATAGTGCTAGATATATTGCCCTACAATGAATTCCACCCAAAAATCAATTACATTCATAATCCCACGCAATATACCTACATTACCAAACATTATTACATTTTCAATTTCCGCAACACAAAAACAAGAACCAAAATTCAACATATAAACTGAAGAACCAAAAACAACCACATGATCGTCAAGCAAAAGCTATATCGAACAAACAAAATCAACATCGGAAAGAAATTGAAGCGAAGGCCTTACAGGAGAGGCTGTGGAGAGACCCGCCATACGCCAAAACATTGTGAAATCTCGAAGAAAGGAATCGGGTGAGAGAAACGATTGGGGAGTCGGATNACTTCAAAATATATTGATACAAGATTATATAAGAGATGTTCATGCATATTTAAATATAAATACTAGTTTTATACGCGCATTGCGCGAATGGGTTTCTAATGTTTATATTTAAATA
The DNA here is from genome assembly GCA_002525835.2 of Ipomoea batatas. Lineage (NCBI taxonomy): Eukaryota > Viridiplantae > Streptophyta > Magnoliopsida > Solanales > Convolvulaceae > Ipomoea > Ipomoea batatas. Next base: position 28,821,437 of record CM008336.1, on the reverse strand, counting down.
AATATTTGAAAGTATATCAATGCAAGATTATATAGGAGAAGTTTATACATGGGTAATTGAATGTCGAATTTTTTTATTTAAATATCTAACTCAAAGTATATGAATACAAGATAATATAGAAAATTCATTATAATTATTACTAAATTAAATGTTTGCAACCTTATAATAATAGTCTAAATAAATACTACTTTTCATTTGAATTTTTCTAAGTGTTCTTAATTCTCTTTCGAGTAACATTGTCATTGTCTTCGCCTTTACTATTCGTTCTCTTCCTTTTTGTTGGTAGTGTGTTATTTGCAATTCGGTTATTGTTGATAGCATAAATGACAACGTCATGCAATGAGATTATGATATAGGAGCTATGGACTTTCTTTTAGGTGATCTGCTTGGGGTTCATTTGGTTCAACCATTATGTTGAATGAGTTATTGTGGATAAAGAAATCTCCAGTTTAAGAAAAAAGATTAAATAAATTAATAAAAATTTAAAAATTTAAAATATTATGTATTCCAAATATATTAAAAGGTAGTTTCTTGCTTCAATTTGCTGGGTAATGGGTTATTTGAGTACTTTCATTGTCAACAAATCATCCAAGTAGTTAATATGATTGGTTTCAAACAATTCTTTTTATTTTTTAATTTTTTTTTATGGTATTAAAGAAATACATATGCATCATTTTTTTGTATAACTACTAATTTATTTAATTCAATAAGAGTAAACTAGAGTGATTCCGCTTTAATTTGTTGGGTTATTTGAGTACTCTCTTTGTCATCCAATCCCCAAGTAGTTAATATAATTAGCTTCAAATTATTTTAAATTTTTTTTTCATAGTATTAGTAAAATACTTGGTAAATAAATACGGAGTATATAACATTATTTTGTACTATAACTTTGATATTTAATTACAAGATATTGTAAAAAATAAGATAAAGGACAATGTAATGAATATCAATTGATAAATTTGAATGTAAAGAATCTTTGCATGAGAGAAAATAAAGACAATATAACTAATGAAATTATTTCTCTTATTAAATTTAATTTTTTGATAATGAATAATTTTTTCAAATAAAGGTATTGTAGACACATAATTCTAAATTAAAGAAATACATATGTATCATTTTTTGTTGTAGCTACTAATTTATTTAATTTAATAAGAGTAAACTAGAGTGAGAAACTTAATTATGTCAAATTTGATTGAGATGAGGTTTGAACCTAAGACCTTTCTTATAGAAATTAATGGGTAAGTTCAAAGTTAACGGAATATTAACGAAGAAGAGAATATTTAACGGAAAACTTAACGGATAATCATAAAAGTAAGGTTAAATTATGTAATCTAAATAAATATTACTTTTGATTTGAATTTCTCTAAATCTTTTTAATTTTCTTTCGGTTAGCATTCTCATCGTCTTTATCTTCAGTACTTGTTTCTTTTTATTGGTAATGACTAATGTGTCATGTGCAATTGGGTTACTGGTGGTAATATAGAGGGCAACGTCATGCAATGAGATTATAGTGTAGGAAGTTGTAGATTTGCCTCGTTGTGTTTGTGTATACGACTGGATCTTAGTTATACTATAAACTCTTGATCTTGCAAACACCTGTTGATATTTTGTACTATTGTAGTAGTAGTTTTTTCCCTACATGTTTCATGTGTTGTAAGATGTGTGTCATACATTTTCATGTGAAAGTATTGAACAAAATATTAATATTTATTATATTTGTAGAGGGTTAATGGGTAGTACCTTTTATTCTAGTTTAATAACTTGTTTGCTTGATAGTAACAGCAATGACTTTGCAAGTAGTCCGAATACTAATGGCATAATATGTCCAGTTTCATCAACAATTTTCATATCCATTTTACACATGTTCATTTTGAAGTTCATATTTTTGGAATTAGTATAAATGAATATAGTACTTGAGTTTGTGTGTGCATGTGTGTGTGTGTGTGTTTTTTTTTTGTAAATTACTTTTTTGTTGAATTGATACTAATTTTGGAGTACCTACTGTTGGCTTTCACCACAATGCATGCAATTAAATAGTTTGCCACTTTGTACATAAACATTTTTAAATAGTGGATATAACTATATACCAATTATTTTTGTTGTTAAGATTGATGATGATTTTGCATGTTGCGGGATTTAGTCATCATTCTTTTTCTCTTCCGAAGCCTTTCCCGGGGCTTGTTCGGAGATCTCGCCCGTGAAGGGAGCTGGCCCGATATCGGAGACTTCTTCTTAAAGCACCGTTAGGAGTTTGGGGAGATCATCCTCGTCCACAGACGCTTCGAGCGTAACCCGGACATATGTCTACATGGCTTTCTGACACCCGTTGAACGACCACGTCCCGTAAGTGTACAGTAGGTCCTCTCTGATCGGCTTCCTAGAGACAGCACTGAGAAAAACCTCGGCCACCCGGGTTTCTTTACAGACATGGTTGGCTAGGAGGAGAGGATCGGTGATAAGTTTCTCGGCGTTTTCGGCTCGAAGGTTCGTAGCCGCCGATTGTAACTCCAGCTCCTTGATCTTCATATCCTGTTTGCTCAAGGCTTTCTTGAGTGGGGGGATCTCCTTTTGGTGCACCTCGTCACCTCCCTAGCCCAGACGAAAAGGTCGGTCACGGAGTGGGCCATCTAAAACGAATAAAGGGTTCAGTGGCAAGAATACATGGCTAATCGGTCGCATGAAGCGGAACAAGATAACACTTACCTGCATCAAGTCCCGACTATTTTTTCCCCGACCTGGTCAGTTGACCACCCGCTAGTATTCTCGAGTGGCGCCGCCGCCACGCAGATCTTGCTCAATAGAGCGCCCGGTGGATCACCACCGTGCTTCAGCAAGACGTCGACCACCAGAGTTGTAGATGACGGGTTGGGTCGACGTTGGCGCTTGATCGGCCCAATTTGTTCGACCTCTGACTCGGGGGCCTTATCTTTGTTCCTCTACTCCCTTAGGGCTCGCCGGGTGCGTGGTTGTTAGTGGTAGGCCAGTGGGATGGATGGGTCGCTCGCCTTGGCATCCAAGTTGGTGGCCTCGTCTTTTTTGGAGCCAAGGTTGATTTTGGTTGCTGGGGTTGGTGGGCGTGCGGAAATCGGGAAGCTCCTCATGGCTGCAAAAATAAAACAAACCGGTTATTTATAATCGATTGCCCGTCCTACTACCCGAGAACTTCGCCTCCACCTTGACCGATCAGGACAAACCTGTAGAGCCCAACTTGCGTGTTGGGGGGCCAACTACTACTGTCGCGACCGCCTTCTTCGATGCGTACTTCTCGTTTAGGTCGTACCGGGGAGGCTCGAGTCTGGCATTGGAGTAATCTTTGGTAGTCTGGAAAATGCTGTACTTGTATACCTCTGCGGATATCTTAATGGCTGCGTCGTTGAGAGCCCGGGTCTGGGCCGAATGAGTGTGCACCATAACATGGGTGGGCCATTCTCGAGGGACCAGAAGCGGCCAAGGGTACTCAACCGATAAAATACGATCTTTTTACCCCTTGTTGTTGTCTGGGAGGTCAGGGATCGTGCAAAAATGGCTCTGCGACTGTATGCACAAAACACGACCCAAATGTTTGGGGGATAGAGGTCGGACAGAAAAAATGAAGCGGAATAGCTCCATCGTGACCGGGAGGCCGTGGCGACCGCAGACCTGCGGGAAGCACGCCAAAATCCGATGCCCGTTAGGGCTTATCTGTCCGGGCAGAACCCCGTAATACTTCATGAACCATAGCAAGAAGGGGTGAAACGGGAAGGTTAATGGGGCCTTAAGGGCGTCTAAGTGAATCCCGAACCAGTCTCCCTGTGTCCTCTCTATTACATTTCTTAAGGACTGTCACGTGTTGAGTTTGACTTGGCTAGATAAGAGAGCGGTGACCACCTCAACCTCGCCCCCGAGTGAGAAGACCAGTGTGTTGCCGCATACCTTCGCTACTTAAGAACTGTCTAGTTGTCGTTGCTGGTGGTGTGGAGTCAGCAAGAAGGCTGGCTGGCCAGTATGGGGGGGGGGTTTACCCTAACCGGAGGTGTTTACTTCGAGCGTGAGCAGTTCTGTGACTGGTCTGGACACGTCCTCAGGGATAACAGGATCGGGCTTGTTGACCAGGACGTCATCGGCAAGTCGTGAAGGTCCGGGCGCATCATGAGAGTACGTCTCTACCGTGTTGATGACCGAATCGTTAAAGGACACCGTGAAGGACTCCACCTCGACTAAACCACCGTATCTTCGAGCGGAAACGTTTTGACTATTGGACTCGGACATGTCTTCACCTCACGCGTAAGGGAAGACGTCTCAGTTTCAAGGATAGCCCGGAAGTTCGAAGCCCACGCGTAAATCAAATGTTAAAAAATTAAAACGATCAAAATTTAGCTAGAGCTAGAGGATGGGAAGTGTTTACCTATGAAAACCGGGGCTCGATGCCTGCAAGCGTGTGCAAAGTGGGGGAGTTGCCGCGGCGACAGAGAAACAGCTCGGGATGCTCTGGTCTGCGGTAGCGAAGAATCGTAAAGAGAATTCCGATGCGGGGCCCTTAATTTATAGGGGTCGTGGGGAGAGCACGACATTTTGAATCTCGAAAACCCTAGCGCGAATCCCGAGAGGTTCTCTCTATGTGACACGTGTCCCGAAGCTGGAGGTCATGTTTACATCACCGATATGTCACCCTTTCGCGCCCAAAGTACGAGCCGATCAGGCATGGACCAGACAAACACCCCGATCTCCTCCTCCTCAGGCGTCGTCGAAGACCTGGCTGGGAGGGCTAGTTGATAGGGATTATTCCCCGATCTCCGTGTTGTACCCTCTGTTCTATTTCCTTTGACCGGTCTTCTCTTTCCCGACCTGTTTGCCCGATCTATCCGGTTAGATTATGTAAGGTAGGGGTCGAACCCAATTGAGTTCTAGAGCTCGGTATGATCGGGTGCTTGGCCTTCTTTGGATGTCCCCCTTGGGCTATGGACCTTGTGATTTCGTGCCACTTGACTTATGAGTACGGGACCCGCTTTTAGACCAGTGCATGCTCGCCACGCGTCCGCCATGTTGCCGGCCCGGTACCTGTCCCCTGGCGGCCTATATATATCGCATTTAATGCAACAAAAAAGGACTTTTGGTTGTTTCCTATATATAATAGTCAAAGAGACCGAGAACCTCTCAGCCACTGTCATGTTGACCGAACTCTCTTAGGGTATAACACCTTGTACCCGATTCCTTCATTAGTAAAAGAGTATTTTGCTTACATACGCGTATTTTACTCGATCAATTATCTTACCCATAAATTTCATTATTCTAACACATAAAGTACATTATACATTATTCGAACTCATAAAATACATTATCTTACCCCAAAAATTTCATTATTTTAACGCATATAAAGTACAATATTCTAACACATAAAGTACATTATTCTAACTCATAAAATACATTATCTTATCCCAAAATGTTCATTATTCTAACACTCGCGCAAAGTAAGGAATTTTTTAACATCAAAACGATGTCGTTTTGGACCACAGTCCACACAATAATTTGCCATAAAATTGTATTCCATTTAAAAAAATTGTTGTGTTTTTATTAAGTATGCACTTCGTTGCAACCGTGGTCCACATAGCAGCATGAACTAGGTAAAAAAACGATGTGGTTTGAAGTTTCTACATTAACAGTGGTAGACGGTAAATTCTATTATGGTCCATGTAACAACATTTTTCATACCATGGTTTCCTCTCCATTTGGAACGGATCAAGTTCCATTAGATTTTTTCTTGATGCCTTCCAAAACTTCAACAACATTTGACCATTAATTAGAATTGAATCTTTATCTTTCTGTAAAATAGAGAATAAAGAGAACAAAAAGAAATAATTAATTACGAATTTTGTGGATAAAATAACATGACTTCAATTTTTAATAAAGAAAATTTTACTTTACCATCTCATATGCAATTTGTATAATAGAGTTTATACCACTAACTGGTTTGATATCTTGATTTCCTCTATTATTTTTGTTTCTTTTGCTTTGGTCCTATATATATATAAAAGTTATTATTAATAAGAAATAAATTAGAAGAGAATCAAGAGATGTAAAAGACCCCAAATTGGGGTAACAAGATCTACTAATTAAAATATAATATAAAATAATTATAAATTAAAATTACCTTAAAATTTTCCATTTTTTTTAAATAAGTCTCCCATTTGTTTTAAATTAGCCATCTCCAATCATTTTCATTGACATCATTTGGACGGTCTTTGCGTTTTAGATAGCTCTTATGTAAATGATAATGCCTATTTTTATATTGTAATTGCACTTATTTCATGACATGGGGTTGCACATCATTTGAAAAATTAAATTTGTCCTGCAAGTCATATATAAAAGTATATAAATTCATTAATTTGAACAAGTAATTCTAACTTTATTCTAACTTTTCATTCCAAACCTAATATAATATTAAAATTATTTAAATTTTCAGTCTTACCTTAAAATACTCATATTTTATTGACATCCTCGTTAGGAATCTCTTTCTAGCTAGAGACTCGAAGTGGTGCAATTGCCGAATGCACATAATTACTTTAACTTTGAATACCACAGACCTTATGGTACGGTATATATGGTGGAGGAAATATAAAACATATTTCTTCGCCTCTAGCTTTTTTCTTGGCAAGTCCTGTATTATTGATTGTTCACCCTCGACCACGTTTTAAAATATTTTTAAATAGAACGATTATTATTATTAGTCTTTGTTTAAGCTAGTCAATATCTTATTTTTAAGCTTTAATCCTACTTGCTTTCTGCTAGTTGCCTCAGATCCTATATAAAAGCACTTAGGACAAGCTTTGTAATGACAAGATAAGAGAGTGTTTAAGCACAAGCATCTGCACAAGAGAGTGTTTAAGCACAAGCATCTGCAATAATATCCTTCGTTCTTTTCTTTATGTCCAATGAATATTTATAACATCAGTTTCAACACACCTAGCAACTCTATACCTCAATTATTCTACAATGTATGCAATATATATTTTTAATTTGCAAGATTACATCAACAGCAGCTGGCAATAAAAATGAGATGAATTTGAAATTCAACAAAGATTATGGAAATTAACGATAATTTCTGGGCTTTTATATGTAATAATTATACGGTCACTAAAAATGGGTCGATCAAATGAAAGCCAATTTTTCTTAATGTCATGGCGAGTTTTAATTTGATTCGTCATTAAATAACTAATATATAGCATGCCAGCCCAAGCAGTAATGTATTATGTACTGTATTGAAACAACGAGGTTCATAATTTATACCCGTAAGGTACTGTATTTTTTTTATTTTTTTTTGAGAACAGGTACTGTATTTCATAACACAAAAAACAATAATATTACAACATAAGATACATAGCATAGCATTATAGACCCAGTTAGACCGGAAAGACGACATACATAATTCATACTCGTAAGGTACAAAATTCCATAACACAAAACACATACACATGTTATATATTTACTTATTTTTCAAATCTGATTTAGGTACATAATTTGTGTTCCATCATATATAAGCACAAAATTTCACAGACACAGTTACTAATTTGTTCGAGGTATAAAATTCATACTCATAAAGTACAGAATTTCATAACGCAAGATACAAAAAGTCATAACATAAAATACAAACACATGGACCGGGGCCCATAGTGCAGTGTGAACTCTAGTCCACGGCCGCTAGCTTGTTTATTCAACCTATTAAATGATTCATATCACATAATACTAATAATTCCTTTGCCATCCCATTTCTGAACAATTTAAACCATTTTCTACCGCGAATAAGGAATTAAACTCGTTCAATTCATGAGTAAATGGCTATGATTTTCACCTGGGATATAACTCAGTAATGGAGGCCTCATTTTGGGATGAATAAGCTGCAGTTTCTGGAAGCAACAGAACCTCATTACTGATAGTACTGTGCATGAAGAATGGTGGTGCAGATGGTACTGGAAGACTCATAGAAAAACCACTAAGCATGAGAACAACTGTGGACATTGTTGGCCTATCTGCAACGTTTTCTTGAACACAAAGCAAGGCCAAGTGAATGCACCTCATCATTTCAGGCACAGAACCTGATTTACCTTTCAGGAAGGGATCTACCAGATTCATGGCTGTCCCTTCCCGCCACTGTGTCCAAGCCTGTCACAATTTAATCCAATTCATCAATCATCAGTGCTCAACTAATAAAACAATATAGTTTTATATATATATAAATGTTGTTTTCACTTACATAGCTCAGAAGGTCTTTTACAGATTCTCCGTTTTTGAAACAGCTATTCTTCTGACCGCTTACAATTTCCAGGACTAATACTCCAAAACTGAAAACATCAGATTTAACTGAAAATTGACCGTGCATTGCATACTCCGGTGACATGTATCCACTGCAATTTTTAAAAAGCCAATATAAGAATTATGTAATCAATCTAGGACATGAGTCCGTTACGGACCGTGTAATGATGATGCTTACTAAGTTCCCACAATTCTGCTTGTATTGCCTTCGCTTTCATCCAATTCAAACAACTTTGCCATGCCGAAGTCTGAGATTTTTGGATTCATATTTGCATCTAGTAGAACATTGCTTGCTTTGAGATCGCGATGAATAATGCGAAGACGAGATTCTTCATGAAGATAAAGAAGTCCCCTGGAAATGCCACCAATGATCTTGTAACGTGTCTCCCAATCCAAATTTTCTCGTTTGACAGGGTCTACAAGTGGATTACAACTTCAAAATTGAATGACAAAAGAAGAGTTTTATAAAAGAATCACATAGAGATAGATAGAAGAAAGCAATAATACCAAACAAAAAGTGATCAAGGCTAGCATTAGGAGCAAATTCATATACAAGAAGTTTTTCTCTCCCTTCCAAGCAAAACCCAAGTAGCCTAACCAAATTTCTGTGTTCAAGCTTGGCTACCAAAAGGACCTCATTTTTAAATTCCTGATCACCTTGCCTTGAATTAACAGAAAGCCTTTTCACAGCTAGCTGTAGTCCATTTGGAAGTTTACCCTGAATTGTATCATGCAAAACATAATCATTTGAGCTTTACTTGGTAAGAAATAACTATATTGAATCATTAAAATGAATGGCGGAAGGTTAAAAAAATTTACCTTGTAAACAGGACCAAATCCACCTTGTCCAAGTTTGTTAGAATCTGAAAAATTATCTGTAGCGGTTTTTATAATATCAAAGTTGTATTGTAGGGACTCCATAATACTAATGTCATCCAAGGAGCTCATTTCATCCACAACTTCACAGAACAAATATGAAAAATATTAGTGATGTGTACCTAACCAAAACTTTTAGGT
>CM008336.1:28682244-28693578 GCA_002525835.2 Ipomoea batatas | reverse complement strand
TGGGTATTTTACCATGTCTTTGGAGTATTTATTCATGTCGTTTGTTGGATATTTATACCATATCTTGGAGTATTGATTCTTGTCTTTGGTTCCTCTTTTTGGACTCTTGGTTTATTTAATTCCTTGAATTCATTACCTGGGAGTTGGTTTGTGTTCATAGTTGAGATGAACACTTTGTTGGTTGTTTTGGGTTGAGGTTGGAGTATGAGTATGTGGTCGTGGATTTCTTGGTATCGTTGGAGGTTGTTGGTTGGTTTGACTGTGCTACTATTGACTATTGACTTCTGACTTTGGACTTCGGTCCCTGTGATTGGGTTGATTACCCCTGTGATTGGACTTAGGTCCTTGTGATTGGACTTCGGTCCCTGTGATTGGACTACGGTCCCTGTGATTGGACTTCGGTCCCTGTGATTGGGCTCATCACCCCTGTGTACCAGATTTCCGGGTTCTGACTCTTGACTTCTGACTTTTGACTATGTGATTGACTTGGTATGATGGTTGGTTTGAGGGTTTGGAGGTTGGAGTTGGGATTCTCTCTTGGTTGGTTGTTTGTGAGTCTTTTGTGTTATTCGGTTGATATCTTGTTGTTCTCGTTGGGGTTGGATGGTTCCTTTTTGGATTGTTGTTCAGTTGGTATCTCGGTTATGGTTCCTTGTTGTATCATGCTTCGTTTTTGGATATTGGCTTGGTTTGACTGAGTCTCGGTTTATGATTCGTTCAACTTATTATTTGTTGAGTATCTGTTTTGAACTATTGAGCAGTTTGTTGGTGTTTATATTCTATATGGGTGTGTAAACCTATTTACAAGCTTATGTATATCTATATCTCCTTGCGGGTGTGAATGGTGGTTGCTTAGCATTCTTTTGCTAATGGTTCTTTGCGTGTTTTCCAGGTATGGATTAAGTCTGAGCGCGAGCGCGATAGAGCTGATCTTTGATGACGCTTAGACTTAGTTTTATGATGTCTAGACTTGAGTTTTGGGCCTGTGTGCCATTGGAGATTTTATTATACTCTTGACTAGTGATTTGAATATTATTGATTATGGATTGAGGATTTATTTTATCTATGCATGACAGTTAGTTCGTTTCTTATGGTTAGCCTGTGCATCTAGGCTGTGTTTTCTACCTAGATGTGGCATGACGCCCTTAAGTTTTAAATTCGCTTCCGCTTTGCTATGTTGTTGGTTGAGATAGGCAGCTGTTGTGTTGAGATTTATCTATCTCATCCTGTGTGAGGTTGGGGTGTCACATGAGCATAGAGAGGAAAATCCCTAATCCCAAAGTAAAAGGCATGAGGGGATCACTACTACAGAAATCACATACAACGTCGGCTAATTAACGTCGGCTTAGTAATTAGCCGACGTTATATGTTACGTAAAACCTTTAACGTCAGTTTTCACGACATAACCGACGTGTAAAGTCTCAACCTTTAACGTCGGTTTTCACGTCGGTTTTCTGCAGATCACACACTTGGCGAGATATTGCAAGTGTGTGAGAGCTCCATTGCTCACATCTCCTGGCCTCTATCTAGGAGGATGAGGTCCGGAGAAAACTCGTAGGCCAAGTGTTCGATGAAATTCTCAAACCAAATGAGGATTGGGAGTCCGAGTGTGACCCCACTCGGTAGTGTGCGTATGAAGGGTCCATGCTTGTGGATTGGATCATGGATGGGAACTAGAAGTCTCCACGATCATGGACAGGAGCGCGGACAGAATAAGTAATCCTGTCCATGACCCAATCCACGTTCGTGGATTGGATCGTGGAGGGTAATCAGCGCGAATTTGAAATGAGTGCTTTGGAGGGAAGAATATTTAAGCTAGGTTTAGATATTTTGTAGATATCTTAGAACTTAGAACTTAGTTTAGTTTCATATTTCATATTTCATATTCCATTAGAGAGCTTTAGACTAGGTTACTTTTTCTCTCTAAGAGAGGATCAACTAGCTACAATTTCAAGTGATGTACTTTGGATATTGAAATTGAAGACTCTAATTTGGTAATCATCTCCTATTTTCACTTACATTCCATTTCCATTTATGTGATATTTGATATCTTGCAATTGCTATTCAATTTCATCATGAATTGTAGTTAGATTACCTAGGAGTTAGATTTGATGATCTAGGGATTATGCATGCTTGATTTTCCATTGTCAATTAGATGAGGTTTTTGCTAGTTGTGCCTAATTGCTTTTGTGTAGATGCTGTTGAATGATTGATTATTTTCCATTGTCAATTAGATGAGGTTTTTGCTAGTTGTGCCTAATTGCTTTTGTGTAGATGCTGTTGAATGATCGATTATTGCTCATTGTCAGTCGGGGTGAGTGAGGAGTGTGAGAGAATGATAGTGACAAGAGATTGTGTTTCCATGTAATCTTACTTGTCCACATTCCCGCCCTACAATCCAAGAGGGCTAGGTCCTGGAGTGTGAGAGAATGATAGTGACAAGAGGTTGTGTTGGTTGTGTTTCCATGTAATCTCCCGCCCTACAATCCAAGAGGGCTAGGTCCTGGAGTGTGAGAGAATGATAGTGACAAGAGGTTGTGTTTCCATGTAATCTTACTTGTCCACATTCCCGCCCTACAATCCAAGACGGCTAGGTCTTGAAGGAGTGGTAGACCAAGTGTTTGATAAAATGACATAGCCGTCCTTTTGTCTCCCTTAAGTCTAGATATGATTTGCATTGAATCAAGTCCATCATAGCGTAATGCATGCATAATCTCTACTTGCGTACACCTACCGCTAACTACACGTTACCAAAATAGCGTCGTTGCCGGGGTTCGAACCCGGGTCACCTACATGACAGGCGGGTATACTCACCACTATACTACAACAACACCCTGCAATGGGTAGGTGTCGATCATGTCGTAGAAACACGAGCCGTGGCCGCAGAAGCACCTCTACCGTCGATCTCACGCTGGACACCCTTCACCGCCGTCAGATCTTTTAGGGTTGAATAGCTCGCTTTGCTCACCTAGGTTTTCACACACTACCATTAATATTTTTGGTTTTTGATTTTGTAAGCTATGAATATATTTTTTTAAAAAAATGAAAGCCTTACCCGTTTTGTGGTGTATACTACAGAAAGCAAGGTTGTGAGGGAAGCTTTATGGAAATAGAAAAGAAAATGGGCTTCTTTTTCTTCTATTATATTATGCTTCATATATTTTGGTATGGCTTTTCCTTTCTTCTGCCTCTTTGCTCTTCAAAACAGGTAAGGCTTTGATGGGATTATTTCCTCACTGTTTTGATAGGTTTTCATATTATCTTATTTGATTTTTTTCCTCACTATTTCTTTTTATATTTGTTATTTCATGGCTTTCATCCATCTCCTCTTCTATTAAATAACTTTTGGATCGGCGGTCTAGAATTTGATCTCAGGGAAATCAACAAGAACACCAGAATCACGTTATATTGAAGCGGAGATGGAGCTGCTGATCGGATTGTATTTTTCTTGCTCTTTTTTAAAGAAAATTTTTCACGGATTGTATTTTTAAAAAAAAATTTACAGCCACTCACATTTGCTACACTTGTACAAGTGTAGCGAAAACACTTGTACATGTGTAGCTTATGTGCATTTTTGTACTAGTGCTACCTAGAAAATTTAGTCATGTTACTCAAATAGCAAGCTAAGCGTTAGTTGCGTCTTATTCTCTCTAGTTCATGTTTGAAATGCTAGATTTGTACTGCCAAACTTATATTTTCACATATTGTACAAACAGTGCAATCAATAACTAAAACAAACATCGTACTAGCACCAAATAATGCATATCAAAATAATGTGAAAACAAAGACATAAAATGACACAAAATTTACTAATGCTATTCAAAGATAAATTGACTATGTTTGTGGGGTTCTCTACTCTCCAATCTTAATCCATTATCTTTTCACCAAATGCTATACAAAGTACAAACACTATAGAAGTAGTTACCAAGAACCAAACTACATGCTAACAATGAATGTTTTCAATAAAAAAAAAACAAAGAACAATGAATAAAATCAAATAAAGAAAGCTAGGGAATGAATTGTAAGCAATCATGATGCCTCATTGTATATCTATTACATAGGAGAATTGGCTTGCTACTACCGTTCACCTTCGGTCTACTAGGAACTTTCTAGCTTTGGGGTGCTTTTAGGCAACCAAGAGGCATAGTGACATTTTCACAAACACTTTGCCTACGTCACCTTGCCTATTCATACTTGTCAAGTCTAAAATAGGAAATCACAATTGATCGGAGCTACAACAATGCTAGCAATATCTTGCCTAGCTTTGATGCCTAAGATCATTCAAAGAGTTAGCCAACCTCAAAGAATACATACAAATCATCAATCATGAAAAGGAACAATTTCTCCAATCCGCACAATCCAGTCTCCAAATTAGGAATTAAGGACAACACTTAACATCACCTACTCATGATTGCAAAAGTAAAAAAAAAAAACACTTAACATCATGAAATTTCACAACTCAATCCCTAATAGAAAATTACCTAATCATGATTGCAAAAATAAAACCTAATTGCATAAATTGGAAATGGAAATTGAAATCTAAATTGAAAACAAGATCAAAACAGAAATAGAGATATACCAAAACAAAAGCAATTCAATTCCAAATCAACACTTGAATGTAGATCTTCTTCACAAGATTGCAAGGAAAGGTAAATGTTTCTCTCACTACGATTTAAGTGTAAGCTCTACATTCTCTCTAGAAAAATCTAATTCTTGATCAAAACTAAAAAAAGCTCCGTAAGATATCTATTCTAATTCCTTAAAAAGCCTCCCCCAATTGCCCTTGGACAAATTCCTCATGCCATGACCCATCCACGCCCTATCCATGCATGGATGGTCACGTGGAAAACCTCACTTACGCCATATCTCCTTCTTCACGCATGGAATGGTGGCATGGAGGCTGCTGAATATTTTCCATGCCACACTCCACGCATGGAAGTGTGTGTGGACTTCCTCCGACCTCTTCTCCCTTGCTTGCTTCACTTGCCAAGTTCACTTGCTTTCCCTTGAGCCTCAAGAACCTATAAAACCATCCAAAGTGTGCCAAGAATAGAGCTTTGCAATTGATTAACACATTAGAGCATAAAACACCAAGATTAACCACAAAAGGATATCAAATAAGCACAATTGCACCCCTTAATTAGACCCTTTTCCTATGTATCTTTGTCACTTATCAGTTTGCGATCTCCATTCACCACAAGTGTAAAAAGAGAAAGCGCAAGTATGATCTTTAAGGGAATATGAAATATAAGTTTCAACTCTCCCATCTAGAAAATTTTAATTTATCCTCTTATATTTTTCAGTTGAGATAAACACAAACTCTACTAGATCTCTATTTTGTAGTGTGACCTCACCCAACAAACTTCTGCATATAAGAACAAATTGCTTCAATAGAATATGTGTGTTGCCTTTCAAAGAAAGTGTTGTACAAGTTCTTGTACCAACAAATATCATGAAGTAATATCACGAACTTGAAAGACTTCTATCCCTTGAGATGATATAACAAAAAATAGTATAGAACAATTTTTAAAAAGACCTAAAACTAGTTTTACTAAAAGAATTTTTTCCAAGAAAAGGTACACTAGCCATAACACTTACAACAACAATATCACCATTCCTTAGGATCTCATTTAGGTAGAACTTTGGTGCTTTATGATGTGTCCAATTTCCATTAACATACCCATGTCTCATTTGCACAACAAAAACTACAATAATGCACACAAGATTTATCTTTGAGACAAATATGGAGGTTCTAGTCTCTTTAATGTTACTGAGTTAATTAGAAATAAATGATTTCATTCATTATTGGACCTTATTTAAGTGGGGAGGATGATGACAAATAAGAAGGTTTAGAGATCCATTAATTACCTTGAGAGCCCAATCACAAGTGCAAGATGTAAAGAGATCCAATATGCTTTAAATGCTTATATTCAAAGAAAATCGATCAAAGAATTTGACAAAGTTGAAGATAAAACCTTCAAGCCCAATGGTGAATATGTTGTCTTATTTAATAATATCTAATTGGGCGTAAGAGAAAACAAAGATGGCCTCGAATTACTAGAGGCACAAAACAACTTACGAAAAAAACCCAATAATGGATGGTTTCGTTATTAATTTAGTTTCCAGACATGTTTAGGTTGGGAAAAAGGACTACATACCGCTTTCTGCCCTGTAAATTTATGATTTGTGTATTTCATATAAACCTTTCGTTTGAACTGTGGCATTGATATTCTTGTCAATTCAAGAGTTTACACCCCCCCCTCCGCATGCCCTCTTTTTTTTCATTTTTTATCTTGCACTTTTAAAAATCATTAAAATGCATTTTTATATGACCATGTTTCTATAGTTGTCTTTTTTAGAAACAACAAGCTCGACTAAAGTGTGTGTGTGTGTGTGTGTTTGTGTGTGTGTGTGTGTGTGTGTGTATATGCTTCGATTGGAAGTAGAAGTGAAAGAAAAGAAGCTTGTATACCACAACAATAAAACAACACATCTGACTATGAGTGTGTAATAAACCTCCCACACTTGGATATCTAGAGTCAAATTTTCTACAACATTGAACCAATTGCAAATCAGAAATTGAAGAATTTGGGCAAGATACAAAAACAACCAAAAGGCTAAAAATTAAATGGAATTAGTTTCCACTTTGTTGTGAACTTCTAAAATAGGGGTTAATCCCACTCTCCCACCTAACGAATAGAAGATGGATAATTCACTTATCCCTACAAATATTTAAAGTCAGAAATACTTTAACACACACAGTTAAACATATATCATGCTAAACAACAAGAAAAAGTTTTAAGAACTTAATGCTAAACCCCATCCTTGCATATTTATTATAATTTATAAATTGGAAAAGAGTACAAGACAATTAAATGGAATAATTCCAATTATTTGTAAAGAAACTATTAGAAATAGAAAGAAAGGTTTTGATCTGAAGATCTTTGAGGGAAACTTCAGTTGGGTACATGCATGGGTTTTAGCATTGGTAGAGACTATTCAGATAATCCAAAGATTTTAAGCATTATCAGAATTGGGTTGTCTCTCTTGCATAAGTTCTTTCTCTCTCGCCTCTATCTGCGATATTTTGTCCTTCAACAACAAAAATTGACCAACAAGCTGACCATAATTTAGTTGGTCCACAGTTTTAGCACCTTCTAGGAGTTCAAACATAAGACACTCCGATTCCAACTCCGCATTCCTCTGAACTTTTTTATCAATCTCATTTCCAGCAAACTTGATTCTTTCTTTCGAGTAGCGTTCACCTCTTTTGGCCTTCTTCACGCTCCCAAACTCTACGATAGCCAGGAATATAAAGATTTTCACACGGGAAACAGTGAAACCCTTCTTAATTCTTGGCATGACTAGAGATATAAAATCACTCTAATTCTAAAGGCTAATGTACATTCATACTTGTAACTTTCTTTAGGTATTTATACACGTAAAATGAAGCTTGATCCTCTCTGCAATTATAGTCACCTAAATATTTTTTCCAAATTTGGAGGGTCACCTACATATTTTTTCCAAATTTGGACAAAATTTCCATATAAACCAACTTTCCATAAAGTTTGAAACTTACCATAGCTAATGATATTTGTATAATTTCATTTGATTTTTTTTTTAGTACTACTCTGTTACAATATAGTACCATACTGAAGCGACAAAATTTCCATATAAACCAACTTTGTAGTATCATACTGAAGCGATAATTTCATATGATCTTTTTTTAGTACTGCTGACTCTATTACAATGTAGTTGTTAGAATAAAATATACAATCATAATAATACTGTAATGATTTAACCTGATAGCGGAAGCCATAGGATCGAGCATCTCCAGCCATAGTTGTTCCATTGCTTGAAATTTAGGTTCAGATGTTGTCTACCACTTATCTCCTAAGGAACTAGATGGTGTAGTATATGACCTTAACCAGGAGCAGTGGGAGGACCATGCATATATAGCCTACATGCCATCATTATAGGCTAAGTAACGGTTTCCGTTACTTCTGTTTCAAACCACAATAACATAATGACCATAAATGGTCTATTAAACTTGCACCACTAAATAGTGCCATAATGGAAAATGTTACAGTAGTATCATACTGAAGCACAAAGAGTCAGCAGTCGCCTCTATTAAGGCTCGAACCCTGTAAACCGGGTGCCACTAGACCACAAGGTCTTTGGAGTCATATCTCTTTATATTCATTAGATATTTGTAAGTTAATCAACTCTATTTATAAATCAATTAAATGAATCATCAGAGATTATACAATATAGTTGTTTAAAAGTAATTTGTGTTATACCATATGGGAAGTCATGGGTTTGAGCCCTAAAGGGGTGGTATTGACTCTTTGTGCTTCAGTAGGTTGAGAAAGTAGTTATGAACATATACTACATTGTAACAGAGTCAGTAGTACTCAAAAAAAAGAAAAAGTAATTAATGTTATACCATATTTTTCTATTGAATTTTATTCCATGTATGGTATATATCATAAATGATACAAAGTACAGTATAACTTTACCATAAATGAATCACTGTGTATATGATAGTTATTTTTAAAAAATCTAGAATTATATACCAGATGGATGGGATAGTAAGGCTCAACTAACCAATCATGCGTTGGTTGGTTGGATTCTTCTTTCGACGCTTAGTCAGAACCTTAGGTTTTGGCTTAGGTGTATTGTAGGAAGTTTTAAAAGGTTATCAGACCATATAAATAAGGCAGGGATCACGGCCCATAGCCCAGTTCGGGCAAGAGTTTAACACCACACCTCATTTTTAGGCATTGTAGCCTAGAGTTGCAGAACTTAATTTTTAGCCTAGGGTAAGGTTCCAATGAGATCACTTGTTTATGTAAGATCGTGAGATCAGATCTTATGCATCCATGTAATATTTTTTTAATGGTCTATATTGATTGACACACACACACGCTCCGTTCGCACACATTTAATCACCGTTCGGACACACTTCAACTTGGAATCTTAATCAATCTAGACCATTAAAAAACAATCAGATCAAATCTTGTACATCAATATAAAAAATTTTACTGGTCTAGATTATTTGGCACAACCACTCCGTTCGCACACATTTAATCACCGTTAGCACACATTTTATCACTGTTCGCACACATTGTATCACTGTTTGTACACATTTTATCATCGTTCGCATACACTTCAACTTAGAATCTTAAATCAATCTAGACCATTAAATTGTTACATGGATGCACAATATCTGATCTCACGATCTTACCTAAACAAGTGATCTCATATGATCCTAACTCTACATATATATATATATATATATATATATTTATTTATTTATTTATTTAATATATTCATTATACCTGATAGCGTAAATTCATCTATGTATATAATGTGTATGAACAATGTGACAAAAGATCCCACAATTAACTCTCAATTCATCTCTTTTATTAAGTAACATTGAACAATGAGAGGAGAGAGCATGGCTTCTTGAGCCTTCTTTACAGAGAGAGTGGAGAGAGGAAAGAAGTCTCCAAACCAAAGGGTCAAATGCCCTTTATATAGGCCTAGACGTTGACCTGCTGATTTTGACTCTAACCCGAATTGTCTGACCTCGACCTGACTACACAAACGGGTACACGGACGTATAGGGAAGGTACAACCGGGGTATATTCCCTATCAAGCAGCCCCCCGAGTTCGAGCCCTGACGTCGAGCTAATGAGGAAGGGTTCGGGCTGGAAAACCAGACTAAATAGTCTTTAGCTTGCGCCGGTTGCTTCATTAAAAAAACTTAAGCTAAGAAAAAACCCAGTGGGAAAAAAAATCTCAGCCAAGGAAAAAAGAGTACAACCTTAAGCGCCAACGAGGAAGTGTTCGGGCTGAAAAAACATATCGTATAGTCTGCGACCTTAAGCATAGTCTTTTGGACTATAAGGATCATCCGAACTCTACTGATCAAGGGATCGGGCTCGCGATACGATTGAGAGGTCAAATTTCACCGATCTAGGAACTAGGGTTATTCACGGTCCAAGGACCTATATTCATAACTGGGGATGCTTTTCCCAATGCCCTTTACTCGGGCCAACTGGTCGCAACTGGTTTGAGCTTGATACCGGGAAGGTTATTTATGCTGAGGAATTGCTTCGAAGAGCTCCGTAGGTCAAGGGAGTTGCCCTACAATCCTACAAGTAGCCCCCTCCCCCCGTTCCCTATGTTGCGTGAATCGCCAATATAAGGGAGTAGGTACGACAGCTTCCCGAGTTCGTTTTCAATTTTAACAACGGTCGGGAAGTAACTCGAAAGATCTAATGCTTTTTTACCTTTGGCTCGACGACCGGAATATGATCTTTTCGATCTAATGCCTTTTCGGCTTTCGGTTTGATGACCGGAATGTGATCTTTTCGATATAATGCCTTCTCGACCTTCGGCTCGGTGACTGAAATATGATCTTTTCGATCTAATACCTTTTCGACCATCAGCTCGGTGACCAAAATCTTATCTTTTCGATCTAATGCCTTCTCGGCCTTCAGCTCGGTGACCGGAATATGATCTTTTCGATCTAATGCATTCTCGACCTTCGACTCGATGACCGGAATAGTGCCGAGATTTTTCCCGGTCTTAATGATGCTGATGGTGGTAGTATCAACCTAACCGGGCTTCGTGCACAATTAACCTGCATACACGTACCACATTTTACATAACAAATTAAATTAGAAGTTACCTAGTCGAGGGCATTATCTCCCGCCGGTTTGGGAACCATAGCTTTTTCCGACCTTTTGGTCATGCCCGATCTTAACGATCGCACATGGGCACATTCCCAACGCCCTGTAACTAGGAAAATAAGCGGGCACCTCACTCCCGTAACCAGAGTTTTAACCGGTCAAAATTGCCTACCTTGTAGGACTTGTGCCGAGATGTTATCTCAGGCTTACGGTGCCCGTGGTGGAAATACCAACCTAACCGGGCTTATTACATTTAATTTCATTATAACTTTTACAAATACAGGATTATGTGTAGTATAGGGTACAAGGCAGTCCCTGTTCGGCCCGAGATATAACAGTCATACTAGAGTGCATGAAAGGATTAGAAAACCCCAGGAGCTACTCTCTAATATGTGGGCCCAAATAATACACACGACCCACATATATAGAATACACGGAAATTAAACATACTGCCCAATTTAAAATCAGGCCAAGCTAAGCATTAGAATTCATGCCGACCACTGTAAACTGCAAGGGCCACCGACTCCTTTCAGTCTTCAAATGGTGGTTACGGGCTTGAGAATTTTGCGAACATGCAGAAGCTCGGAATTTCAAGTGTGCTGGAAATGCTTGTTCCAGCCTTCTCGGGAAGATG
>CM008336.1:28668817-28681618 GCA_002525835.2 Ipomoea batatas | reverse complement strand
AGGTTCGTCACGCATCTACACGTATAGGCTTCGTGATATCTATCTCTATATATTTATTTGTGTGAATACGCTTTGATTTATGATGAAGTGTTTTGATATTTAAAAGATGCTAGCCAGCATATATGGTATCCGTAGGTAAACTATAATGCTTTACTCTGTTTTTGTTTCTCTACTGATGTTGTTTATAGTAGATTTGTTTTGATTTTCCATCTTCATTTCTCCATCTCTGGTCGCTGCTGTTTCGCCACTCATTTATTTTGCTAATCAAATGTAGAAGATCATTATGGTGTTGTAAATATATTAGCTTAACTAATTTATTTTCTGTGGCAGGTGGTTGAGATTGGTAAAGGCAGCAAAGTCAAATGTTCTAACATATATGTGTCAGTATTATGTGATTGCTTCCTTGATTTAGTTGATTATCTCTGATGCAAACAATTTTCAATCTTCTAACTTTAAATCATTTTAACTGCAGGATCCACAAAACTCAAATCGAAATTGTGTATTTGCATTTATTGCGGAATCTACATTTTATGTTGAATTTATTTTTTATGTTTTTGGCTTGTAAGATTCACAAGTAGTTTGTGTATTTTTTAATCTTGTTTTTATTAATTTTATTATAGTTATGTTGTTTATTTCAATTATTTGTTTATTGTTAACAAACGGGTTTGTTCATGAACATGTTTGTGTTTGTGAACTTGTTCTTGTTCGCGAACATGTTCGTGTTCGTTAATGATAACGAACACGTTCGCGAACGTTAACGAACATGTTCACGAACATGTTCGCGAACGTTAACGAACGTGTTTACGAACATGTTCGTTAACGTTAACGAACGTGTTCACGAACATGTTCACGAACGTTAACGAACGCTAATAAACGATTAACAAACGATCCCGAACAGGATTTTCAAAAATCTTAACAAACGATCCCGAACACGAACACTAAAAATATCTTAACAAACGAACACGAACAGCGTCTGTTCGTTTATGTTCGGTTCGTTAACAGCCCTACTTATGCTTGATATGATCGGACTCGAGCCGAACAATGGTCGGGATGATTGTCTACACCAATCTCTGTGAGCCTTGCCGTACAGACTTCGCTGCCCAAGCTGTATTTTAGCAATGTGCATGCAACGGAATCCCACAAGGTGACATGTTATCTGCATGCTTCCGAGTGGGTGTGTACTCCTAGTTTCCTTGGTGCCATACAGATCAAAGTAAATAGAGCTTGGGTCGGGCAGAGATGATTGAGACTGGTACCGACCGCTCGAAAACTCGACCAAGTTGATGGCTCAGGAAGCTCGTCCCCTATATGCGTTCAGAGGCTCAGCGCCGGCTCAAAATACGTTTGCATCGTGCATATGATACCTTTGATTCTTAACACTTTTTCACCCCATACTTTAACAATTTTTTATAACAAAGTGCTTTAGTTTGAGTGGAATCTATGATTTGTTTGTGTGGTTTGATACTTCTAGATAAAATGGGTCACAACGAGTCATTAGAAGGCTTCTTGGAGCATAATATGTGTAAATAGTTATTTTAGGAGGTGAATTAAATCTTACTTAGCTTTGCGCTAACATTGGATACTCTTTGAGTATTTTTCAGGTGTATCTGCTTGAGCGTGGATGATGAGAGCGATTCGCCACTTCCTAGATAGTTGGTTAGAGTTTCATTTTTATAGAAAATCTAGAAGTTGTTTTTAGACGGGTGTATTTGATTTGTTGTATTCATATTAGCCTGGAGATATCTTTGTAAGTTGTAATCCTTAGCCTTAGAGTTTGGGTATAGAGAAATACCTAGAAGTTATGAGCTTTTTGTTTTGTTTCAATATAAGATAATGTGTTTCTAGGAGAGCCTAGTCTTTTGTTTTCATTTGTTATTTGTTTTTGCTTTTGTGATTGTGATACATAACTTGGTGTATTGCTAGCCTTGCATAGCATGCATTGTCAATATCAATAGGGGGAGCAATATAGAAGCCAAGAAAGCTACATGTCTAATGGAGGATATTACACTTCTCAATCCCATGGGTGCTATGGAGACTACATGCCACAACAAGGATACTATGAAATTCCATCCATTTATCCTTGTACAACTCAAGCCCCACCTCTGAAAAATTACTTTGATGCTCAATCCCACAACTCTTGCCCACCACAATCCCACCACCAAAACTCATACTCTCAATACACTCCAAACTACCAAAATTCTTACCAACCACAACCCTACCAAGATTCATCTTACCATTCCCAAGATTCTCACTACAATGCATATCCTCAACACCACCAAGATCCTCAATATGCTTCATATGATCAATACCCTCATACCCAACAAACATCTCCATACTCTACCTACCCTTCTTACCACCCTCAAAACAACATTCCACCCCAACATCCATACCATCAAAGCTCACATCCATATGAACACCTCAATCATTCACCAAATGTGGGGATGTATGAATTGGATGAGGAAAATTTAGCATTGGCTACGCATTGGGGAAGCACTATTGTACCCGATGGTGGCATTGAGGATGAGGGATATCCCATGAGGCCAAGTGAGGAAGAAAATGCCAATAATCAATGGGAACCTCAAGGACCTCTACATCAAATGTCTCAACAAGAATGCCAACCCCTTGATCAAGAGTCCGAGATGATATCCAAGTTGATGTGTGAGATAATGCAAGTCTCTTCACGAGTGGATGAGTTACCAACTCAATCGGACAACATGATTGCTCAAGTACGAAGTTGGGTAACTCAAGAGCCAGTTCAAGATTTATTGTCCAATGAAGAAGTTCAACATGAATTTCTCTTATCTAATGAAGAGCACGGGGTTAATGGAGATGATAAAAGGTGGAAAAGTCTTGAAAATGAAGTCCTTGAGGAGTGCAATGAGATGAAAGATGTGAATGAAGAAGATGATGACAAGCTTGAGACACAAGTTGAATTGGAGGAAAATGGTGGCAAGGAATAATTGCAACATGGCTTGTTGGATGAAAGAGTAGAGGAGAATGAAGTGAATGAAGAAACTTCTTCATTGGATGACACTCCATTTTGATGAGAATTTTAGGAGAATTTGGAAACCGGGAGGAGTTGAAGGCCTTAAGAGTTTTGGGCCACATTGGCCTATGTTTAAATCAAGGGATTCCCACTTCTTATTGGTGCATGAGAAAGACCCAAGACTCCCCTTACATTCCAATGAAAAGGGAAGTCAAGAAAAAAAAAAGAAGTGGAAACCAAGGAAATGATCAAGTTCTTGAGTACTATCTAGGTCCAAAGTTTAGAAAGAAATCCTTGGTTGATTTATGGATAAAAAATGGATTTGATGAAGGGATAAGTTGAAGTTTGATTTGGATAAGCATAGTTTCTTAAACTTTGAAGTGGTGAATATAAGCTTAAGGGAATTTATTGAAGGCTACCACTTGAAGTTCTTTTTGGAAGAAGAGGTTGGAGAAAAAGAGATGAAGATTGAAGAAAAGAGCATATTCTTGTAAGTAGATCATTGCCATTTCTTTGAGGAGAATATGATACTTTTGAGTTTAAAAGAGTTCTTAATGCCCGGCATTTAAGGACATTTATTGAAGAGAAAGTTGATGGAGAAAAGGAACTCATCTTCATCCAATCATGCATGGATAGTTTTTTGAGGAGGTTGAGTCGAGCTAGCGACATTAAACTTAGCGCTTCATGAGAGGCACCCCATGTTATCTTTCATTTTATTGCATTTTATTTTTCTTCTATATTTTTCTTTACACTTTTATTTTTGATATATCATGCTTTCACTTGTGCTTTCATGTCTATATTCTCTTGACTCTTAGGATTGACACCGAGGAGCATGCTTAGATCCAAGAAGGCTTCATGATGACTCTTGTGCATAAGAGATTCATTAAGGGAGTCTCACTTTCCTTCTCTACTTTCTTTAAGTTGCTTATAGTGTTTTACTTTGTGTGGATAGTTGAGATTGTGCTCCTTGTATATATTGCTTTATCTTTTATTGTCAATCTCACCCTACCCTATCCCCTATTGTGCTTATTGTGTATATATCCTTTGTGCTTTATTTTCTTTTACATTGAGGACGATGTAACTTTTTAGTGTGGGGATGGAGGGGTTAATTTGGTTGTGGGGAGGGGTTAATTTGGTTGATTAAAAAAATTGCTTGGATGACTCATTGTGCTATATGTTGGATAAATTGCCTTTCTATGGTTGAAGTTGTGATCACCCCCTCTTTGTTGGTTTGTGGTTTGTTTTGGTGCAACATGTTGCAATTCAACTTGTGATTGATCTTGTGATTGATGAGCCAAGGAGTTACATGATTGATCTATTCTCTTGCCAATAGCCTTGTTAACCACTTAATAATTGAATCAATTCTTGATCTAGTGTGTTGTGCATTGCTAGTGAAGGCTTATGTGAGATTCCGGTGATGATTGTGATGATTGTTTTGCTAGAACTTGCCTCATTACTCTCCAAGTGAAGTATAAGATTTGCATGTTTTGAAATGATTTAGGCCATTTTTGTTTAGCCCAACCCTTTAAGCCTACCTTTTACACATATGTTTATCCCTATTTATCCCTGTTGAGCCTTGTGTTTGTTCAATAAGTGCTAAGCACTTAAACCCTTCATTGTGTTTGTTTTTCTTGTGTTAACCCTTAACCTTAGCCTTTTTGAGTACTATTGACTCTGTTACAATGTAGTATCTGTTCATAGCCACTTTCTCAACCTACTGAAGCACAAAGAGTCAACAGGTGCCTCCACTGAGGCTCGAACCCACTCCCATCATCCATGTGGAAGTGTTAATCGGGACACCGGGTGTCACTAGACCACAAGGTCTTTGGCATGGAAGAGATCTTTATTGGAGCTTGTTTTGTTAGCAACCTTCTTGATAATTTTGTCTAAGTGTGGGGGTCTCGAGAATAAGATGTTTGTTGTTTTGAAAAAAAAAAAAAAAAGAGAAAGAACAACAATGATGTTGAGAAAAAAAATGTTGAGAAAATGATTAAAAGAAAAGAGGAAGAAGAATAAAAGTTTGAAATTGTTTCTTGTTTTTTTTTTTAAAGTTTTACTCAACCCCTACTACTTTAGAGTGTTGCTTTGTTCTAAATTGTAAATTGCTCATTTGTTCATAGTTGCCATACCTCTTCTAGCCCAAATTGTGAACAAGTGTGAAGTTTTCTCTTTTGTTTTATTCCTATACCCCTTCTTTGTTAACCATTCACCCTTAGCCCCATTACAAGCCTAATAAGAGACCTATTTGATCTTAGCATGTAAGCTTAGAGTTGAGCTAGTGGGAGTATGAAGGGCAAGCCTATGGGATCTTATTAAAAGCCAAGTTTTGCATAATCTCAACTTAGCATTTGTGCACACTAGATTCTCACACACTTTAACGGTTTTGGTGTTTGGTTATTGGCTTAAGAATGGAACTTGTGTGCTAAGCTAAGGCAATTCTTGAAACAAGTTGTGTTGTAGCAAGTTGGATTGTGGTTTGATAGGTTGTGCAAAGTGGGAGTATAATCAAGTTCATTGTTAGATTGGTAATTTATTTCTTGTCTTTACTAGAGGACAAGCAAAGGCATAAGTGTAGGGGAGTTGATAAGTGACAAAATGTTCAAGTTTTCACCTTGCATTTAAGTTTATATTCATTGTCATTTGATTTGATATAATTTTACCCAAAATATTCCTCATTTGACTCATTTATGTGTTTAGGTGGTGTAATTATTGATGATTTAGATGAATCGAATGATTTTTGGAGTATTTCGGATGCATGTAGAGTCAATGGGAGCCAATGAGAAGCTATGAATATGGAAGAAACACCTCTTAGAGAGCCAAGTTATGATGTTTATAATGGTTTTGGTCATTTGGACAAACAACGGCAAAATTGGAGCAACACAGCAAGAAGTTGAAATTCCCGCACAACACACCATATCCTTGTGTAGGAATGTCCAAATCAAGTGATTTTTATATCATTAGAAATCTAACTTGAAGGGTTACAACTTTGATGAAGACAAAAAATGCTAATTCAAAATATTTAGAGGTGAAAATTAGCCTATAAGACGGATAATGCGGACAGAAATACTTCCCGCAGGTGGCCACAATTGTGGCCACGGGTCTGGCCACGCCCGTGGCCACTGGGCAGTATGCCCCGTGTTTCTGGCCACGGGCTTGGCCACACCCGTGGCCATGCTCGTTGCCAGCTTTTCTTGCTTGTATTTAACCCCGTTTTTAGCCATTTCGACTCGGTTTCGACCCATTTTAGAACTCTAGCTTCTCTCTTTCATTTTTTTTGATATTTTTAGGTTAGATTAGACATATATTTAGGTTCCTAAACATTTTGGAAGCTTGTATTGAAGCATTTAAACTTGGATTTGAAGGATTTCATATCTATTTTCACTAGATAAGTTCTTCTTCTATTTATTTCATTCATTGCAATTTACTTTCTTATTTTATTGCTTTGATCTTTATCTTGCGTTTGTTAGGGATTTCCTTGTTGATTATGAATCTTGTGTTATTTTTCATTATGATTATGTGTGATTAGTTCTCCTTGGAGGGAGGTAGGGGCGTAGACTAGGTATTTGATGGATGATTTTGAATTGGTTAATGAAAGTTGAGACTTGACTTTGATGTTGTTGATGGGCATGATTATTTGAGTCTCGATTAGGGAGTGACAACCTAATCTAAGTTGAAGGAGTTGATCAACCATGCTTCACCTTTGAGAAAAGGGGAGTGTGTGATGTTATGAATACCAAATGTTTGATAAAATGCCTCTTTGAAATTCTTGAGTCATGAGAATGTCCTTGAATGTTCTAGGAGTGTGGGATGACCTTGAGAAAGGGTTCCCTATTGTTATATGACATCTATCATCTTTTGGTCCCCAATTTGGTTTCATTATCTTGACCTACCTATAGTTCATATTTACCTTCACTTTATTATCAATTGTTTTCATTATAGTTTGTTGTTCGATATTGTGTTTGTATCCAAATCAACCCTTCGGTTTAGCTAGATTTCCATAAGGAACATTAGTATCTTATGCTTGGAACACTAAAACTCTACTCCTATCACCAATCCTTGTGAGAATGATATCCGGTGTAAGGATACCCTCTTACAGATCCACTCACCCAAAAGACTACTCCATCAGTGCATCAGGTCTTCGCCGACCTGAGTCCTAGAGAACACACGCATAAAGGCTTCAGTTGGCCAAATTTTCTTGAAGAGATGCTCAGCCAAGAGAGCAGGGTTGGCGATAGCGTCAGCAAAAAAGGCCAGGGAGGTCCGATAATCCTTGAGCTGAAGCTTAGCGTTGTTAACCCAGAGGTTGGCCGCTTTCACAGCTTGATCAGCTGACTTCATCTGCAACTCCATGTCCTTCAACTTAGCCTGCGCCAGACCCAAAGCCTTCTTTAGAGGGGCCACCTCTTTTTGATGTACCTATTTAGACTATTTAGCCCAAACAAAGAGGTCGGTCACCAAATGAGCCATCTGTAATAAATGACCAAGAGTTAATTAAGACTGACACAGTGGCCTTGCCGATCAAGAGTTAATTAAGAGGCAACTGACTCGCATTCAGTCTCGAGAATTCTTCTCACCAACTAGATTGGTCGACCACCCCTTTGTTAGCTCAGGAGGGGGTGCCACCGCACAAATCTTACTAAGCAAGGCAGCTAAGTGATCATCAGGGACATACTTCATGAGGACGTCAACCACTAGGGTCGGTGAAGTAGAAGAGGGTCGGTGCCTTTTGAGCAAAGCAACTTCCTCCATGTCCAAGTTCGTCGCCTTCTCCTTCCCTCTTTTAACCGAAGGACGGGTGATAGCCACTTCAGAGGTCGGGCTGACCGGGCGCGTCGAAGTCAGAGAAAGGCCAGTAGGAACGGCTGCCTCAATGGCCACGCCAGAATTAGCCACATCATCCTTGTTGGAGCCAAGGCTGATCTTGCTCGCTGTGCGGGTGGAGCGGTTGGAACAGGAATGCTCCTCATACCTGCGAGAAAGAAGAACAATATAAGTTGTGACAGTCGGGAAAAACTAAAAGGTTCGCCCGAATAGCTGTGTGTGAACCCAAACCTTCCAGGTCCTGCCTGGGCTGCGGGGGGGGGGAACGGTTACTATCACCACGACCTTATTGGGAACATACTTCCTGTCAAAGTCATACCACGGGGGCTCAAGCTCGACCTGGTCATATTCCTCGTATGTGTAGAAAATTTTGTAGTCGTAGAACTCGGACGATATCTTCATAGCAGCGTCTGAGAGGGCTCGTGTCACGTTGGGGCGCGTATGGTACGTGTAATGGGTTGGCCAAGTACGGGGGACCGGTAGAGGTCAAGGGTATTTTATCGACAGAACCCAATCCTTCCATCCCTTGTTATTGTCCTGGTGGTCTGAAATTGTGCATATATGCCCGCGAGATTGAATGCATAAGACACCTCCCCCGTGCTTGGCGGACAGTGGTCATACCAAGAACACAAACCGAAAAAAGCTCAAGAGTGCATGGAAAGTTGTGCGGGTGCATATTTGAGGAAAACATGCCAAGATTCGATAACCGTTCGGTGCAATCTGTTTGGGCAAAACCCCATAGTACCTCATAAAGCCTATAAGGAAGGATTGGAAAGGAAACGTAAGCGGAGCCTAGAGTGAATCCCAATAGACTCTGAGTCATTTCCCTTGTGTTCTATCAATAATATTCCCTCGAGACTAGCGCGTGTTAAACTTGACTTGGCCGATCAAAAAGGCGGAGATTTCATCGATCTGGGCCTGAGTGAGAAGGCTGGAATGTTGACATAGACCTTCGCTATTTAAAAACTTCTACCGAATTGAGGTAGGAGGGGCAGAGTCGGGAGGCAAATCCGCGAGCCAGTTTAAGGCCTGCGTATTACCTGGGGCAATTTGCCATGACTAGAGGTCCCGACGTCCTCTACTACCAATGGCACGGTGACGGGCCAGGTCTTGGCTTTTCATGAATTGGAAGCGAATGGTCATCAAGATTCGCGATTGGTCTTCGGGAGAGCTCGCCCAGTAGCATGAATGACCGAGTCATAAGAGGAGTCCGAGAAAGAGCCGATCTCGACCAAATTGTCGTAATCCTGAGTAGAGAGGTTTTGGTTATCTGAGCCAGATATGCCTTCACTTTAAGAGTAAAGACGTCTTAGTCGAGGGCGGTCAGAAAAGCCTTAAAATTATCCCTATGCTCGGGATGATTAAAAGTAAACAAAGGCAAGCGATAAGTAAAAGAAAAGGTAAAAACGTACCGTTAATCTATGAGCAGGGTTGACAAGAAGAGGGGCAAGCCGAGCTAAATCGCAATCCAAGGGTTGTAGGTCAGATGGCTCCGGTCTTTGATCTACATATAGTGCGAAATGGTTGTCAATGCCTTAAGCCCTTATTTATAGGAAGACCCCAAGCACGCGAAGCATTTTCAAAATTCAAACCTGGCACAAATACCGAAGAACCCCTGTTATTCGACACGTGCCCTCGGTTAAAGTAAGGGGTAACGTCATCCTGGCGTAAGCCCTTGTTCAAGTGATGCTTCGCTTAAGGCACGACATAATGAAATCCTTAGCACGACCCTCTCCCTTGCGACCGACGTCTAGGATCGGACTAAGAGGGGCTACTTGATAGGGAATAATATTTCCCGGAAAACATCACCCGATATAGTACTAGAGCCCCTACCCGTCTTCCGGTCTTAATTGGGCGGTTCTCAATCTATACAAGCCGGATTCTCGGCCTCCGATCTTCGCAAATAACCCCGGGCTAGGCCCTCCGCCTGGCTTGGTCTAATCGGTTCATAGCGTATTAAGCTTGGATCGGGCATTCCGAACCGAGCATTCTGGCCTTCAATCCTGAGGACTTCGCCCCAAACCTATCTTTACACCTGGCCTCATCGCATAAGGCCACCATCATGACCAGTGCATAACCGCCACGAGGCCACCATGCCGAAGAACCGGGATTTGACCCCAAAAGCCTTATAAATATCGCATTTAATGCTGGTGGGTGGACTTTTGGCTGTTTTCTCTCTCAAACAATTAAGTAGCTCGGAAACCTCTAATCTACTGTTACGTTGATCGGGTTACCCTTCAAACACTATAATTAATAAAGTATCTTTGACCGTACATTCAACATCGTCATTGCGTATTTACTTTATCAACATGGAAGACACAGCTTGTAAGGACGATTTTGCTCTTACTTTACACAGCTTAAAACGACTCAAACTAACAAAAGGACCACGATTGGTTAAAATTTAAAAGTTGAAAGATCATGGTGATCAACTTGAATGTTTATTATGATTAAATATGACAAAATCATTATACGCAAAAGATCCCATATGACATTAACTCCTATTACATTTGAGAGTGTCCAAATTTACGAAAAATGAAAAAAAAATGTTCTCCATTTTCTAATTTTAAGTAATAACAAGTGAACATGTTATCCATTTCTTAAAGAATTTGTCTATTTTTTGAGTTAGTAAAAGCACTTTTAATATTTTTTTACAATTTTTGATAAATATATAATCTTATCAAATACACAATATAATTTTATAGGAGTTTAAAGTATATCTTTTAAAATTATAAAATTTAGTTTGAAGCTCATCACCTTAATCACCAGTTAAATATAATAATAAAAAAACAAGTATAACAGCATAAATCATCATATATATAAAGTTCTTTTCTCAATGTTCTAAACTTATATTAGGGATGTCGCCATGTCGGTTTGACTTTGGGGATGACCCGATAGCATGGCAAGTGGGTGTAATTTGACAAACTTTTGGGGGTGTTTTTGTGAATCACATAAAATCAGTAACGTAACCGATAGTAATATATACCAACCAAATTTTTGAATTTGATTTCTCACCTGTCTCTTTCATTCCTACCTTCTCATATTCCTCCAACTTCCTGTCTGTCCCAATAATTTACTCAATTATTATATACAGCAACGCATAATAATAAACAAATTTAATCCTTACATGATAAGAAAGATGGTTTTCATCAAACAACCGCATTATAATGCACTTTGTTTAATTAATTTTATGCCTAAACAAATTGACAATTTTTATAATGTCTTATAAGTTATAACAATTATATTCTAAATATTTAAAACAAAAAATTTAAATATTTGTATTTTGGGATTATTATACCCGAACATGTATAACAATTAAATACTCTCACACACACATATCAGACCAGAACAAATGAATTAAAATATAATATTCAATAATTCTTGCATAGCGATATTCTATACTCTAAAGTTTATTTGAGGTGTGTTTGGTTCATGAGTTTACACACTAGGAATGGTAATCAAAATCATAGTTAGTGTTTGGTTGACAACATTTTAAAACACAACTATAAGATTTGATTACCCCTTGAATTAAAAACTTTATTCCCTAATTTAAAACGAGTATCGTTCCATTTTATTGGTAATATGATTTTTAAGTTTGAACTAGTGCTTTTAGATTTTTGTTTTGATTTTTTTTTGTTCATATTGGTGCTTTAGATGTCATTGTATTAAGATCAATTGTCTTAATTTTTTATTTTTGTATTTTTAAAACCTTTATTCTCATTATAGGGTCGTATAGTCAAACATCAATATTGATAATCATTCTAATTCTACCCTACTACCAAACATGCAAAATATTTTCACTAAAATCCATTACCATTACCATTACCAAGTATTTGATTCTCATTCCGAATTCGATTTCCTTGTGTGAACCAAACATATCCTTAGTAATTTTATTTCAAACGATTATTACAAGTAATTAACATGTCAATAATACACAAATTACATAGCATACAAGAGTGCAAGACCGTGAATAATTATATATATGTGTGGGTGTAAAATGAAAATAAAGGATTTGGATTTCACTTTTTTTTTTTTTTTAACATTTGGATTTCACTTTAAGTACTTGAGTTTTGAGACTGCATGCAATTTGTATTTCTTGGTTTCATTGTTCCACATGCTTTAAGGTTATTGTTTGTTTTTTCCTAGAATATATTTTCCCCTTTCCTGGGATGCATGTCAGAAACAAATAATAATTAAAGGAACAAATATATTATTTTAGTACTCGAAGAATGAGAATTTTATCCATTAATTTCATTGTGTTACATGTCCGAGGCTATTTTTATTTTATTTTTTATTTTTAAATTTCCCTTCTGTTTTAGGTGCAAGCTAAGAAAAGAATAATAATAATTAAAGACATTGGTTTAATGCATGGCAGTTTAAATTAACCATATTGTAGTACAAAGGAAAAATGAGTCAAAATTTTCATCTGAAAATGACCGAATTGTTCTATACGATGATGTGGAGTACTACAATTAATTTTTTTGGGATGTTTGATAAATAACTATTAGCTTATTGGATTAATGAATTTGACTAGTTGATCACATTAGTTGATTGTAGAAAGATGTTTGGTAAATTAGCGGATAGTTGATAGCTGGTTACATGCAAATACAACATTTTCAAAAAACTGATCGAAAAAGCTGCTTTTTGAACATTTTTTAAATTTTAGCATTTTACAAAAAACTAATTAATCAAACACTTAATAGTGATCAAATAAAACAAAATTAGCTAAGTTAACTATGTTACCAACCAAAGCGTTTATCTTATTAGACAATGCATAAATTTTGATCTTTAACCTAAACATAGTATTACTCTTTTTAAACATTTAATAAAACTATGTGGTATAATCTCTCTAACTATTTAATCACATAAGTTTTACACTTTTACCATCATCTTCTGATTGGTCTATCGTAAATTAATAAGTTGTCATTGAATTAGTTGATTTTTACCATAAATCTTTATAAGAAACTACATTTGTGAACAAACATAATCCCTGATAT
>CM008336.1:28559524-28572917 GCA_002525835.2 Ipomoea batatas | reverse complement strand
AGATAATACTAGCCGGGGTCCTCTGAGTATAGTGACACCCCCATGTTCAGTCCTCAACTTTTAATTTAATCACCCGTGGTCCTTCAACTTTCAAATTAACCACCTATTGTCCTTCAATTTTCAAAATTTTAACCAGCCCTATTCCTAACTTTGCCCTTACTTAAACTAACGAAAGGACCACGGCTGGTTAAATTTGAAAGTTAAAGGACCGGTTAAATTAAAAGTTTAGGACTAAACGTGGCGGTGCCACTATATTCGGAGGACCCCACCTGGCATTAACTCATATTTGTCCTTCTGTCTTAGAGTTAATGTAATTCTTGATACTTTCTAGGCTTGACTACCGAAAAGCTTATGAAGCATTTTGAAAAATCTCTAGCAACTAATTACCTTTGGGCGCCAGAGGGAGCTGCTATAATATGCTTTACCTCAGGTATGCCTCATGCTTTGATATCTCTTTTTCCAAGTGTTCTACAAGCCTACTTCCTTATTTAATCTCTCATGCTCTTTCTAAATGACAATAGGAACCACTGGCAGGCCTAAGGGAGTTACTTTAAGCCACTCTGCTCTGTTAGTACAGTCTCTTGCAAAAATCGCAATTGTTGGCTATGGAGAGGATGATGTACGACCTCTATAAACGGATAAGATGTGTGTTGAATCACAGATAATGCATCCCGCGATAATTTCAAATTAATTAGCTGTTGGAATACTTACAGGTGTATTTACACACGGCTCCACTTTGCCACATTGGTGGGATATCATCAGCTTTGGCTGTGTTAATGGCTGGAGGTTGCCACATCTTAATACCCAAGTTTGATGCTGGATTGGCTGTTGGATCCATTCACCAACATCATGTCACCTCTCTAATTACTGTCCCAGCTATGATGGCTGATCTAGTTTCATTTTACAGGTATGCAAGATCAGCTTAATTTTATATTTGAGGAAAAAGATATGAAGTATATGGTGGTAAAATTCTATTTGCATATAGGGATCTCAATCTTCGCTCGAAATTGATGGGCTGGCTCGATAATGCTGAAAATTTTTTAGGGTTAGGGCTGAAATATTCTAGCTCCATAAAAAATCAACCCAATAAACCTAAAACCGATAAGCCCGGTGGTCCGAATGGGCTAGCTCAATAGCCCAAGCCACTTAAGGCTATTCTTTGTCATAGAAGTGATGTAGAACAAAATATACATGGAGTTTATATGTAAGCTCATCTTTAGTATTTTTTTATTAAATTTCTAAATAAAATTTTAATAAATTTATTACAAAATAAAATATTTTTATGAAAATAAATAATGAAAAATAAAAAAACTTACTATAAATATTATATTATAGTGTAAGTATATTAATTATTTTAAGTTGGAATCCGGAAATAGAGGTTTAGATTGATTGGATGACATATAAGTTTATATTTATTATTGTAAATGCGCTAGTTTATTACAATTGAAAGTTTAGAATGGTAATTTGGAAATGTCAAAAGTTTTAGTCGAGCTTGCCCGATAAGCTCAACAGCTCGAGGTTTTAGGGTTAGGACCAAGAATTTTGAACCCGACAAAAGAAAAACCGATTAGCCCGAATTAATAAGTCCGATAGGGCTAGCTTGAAACTGAATGGGTTGGCTTGATTAACATCCCTATTTGCATGTATGTCAGGATGTTGTCTTGGAGTCTTTCCCTGGGAAAACTGAATGATGAATCTAAGGAGACCTAATGACTGGAAACTATTTGCTTGCTGTTAACATGTTCAGTTTCTTAGCTTCTCCTTTATATGACTTGGATGGTTTAGTGTTATATATTTTAGGTTTTCTGTGGTTCAAATTTGTAGCTTTCATAAATATTTTGTAACACAGCAAGAGCTTTAACGTTTGAGTCATTTTATAGCTCCATTTCCCCCTGTATTGGCATCTTAGTACCTTCACTATGTCATTTTCTGATTTTTCATTTGATGTTTTAAAAATTTTTACAGCAGAAAGGGGGCACCTGAAGGGTCAGAAACTGTGGAGAAGATTCTTAATGGGGGTGGGGCCCTTTCGGTTGAGCTTATCACCCATGCAGCTAAAATTTTTCCAAGAGCTAAACTTCTCTCTGCCTATGGTATGCTTTCACAATTATTTCAGTTGAAAATGGTGGTTTTACACATAGAATTAGGCCTATTATCTGCTTGCCAGTCAAAAGGGTTTTTACTTCTATGTATTTCTGAAGGGAAAAGAACTAATATTTGTGAAAGGGGTTATTTGGGACCATGAATGGAAAATTTTTAATGATTAGGGTATAATGTCAAAGCTCCAACAGGTTTTATGGGCTGCAAAAGTGATGGAGGGTCACTCAACTGGGCTATAATACACATGGAGTCAAACCACACTAAAGATTGAATCGAATGAATTAATTAATCTGACCAATGGCCTTATAAACCCATTGATTCCCTCTTATATTTTCAATGTGGACTTT
Source organism: Ipomoea batatas (assembly GCA_002525835.2). Lineage (NCBI taxonomy): Eukaryota > Viridiplantae > Streptophyta > Magnoliopsida > Solanales > Convolvulaceae > Ipomoea > Ipomoea batatas. Next base: position 28,570,470 of record CM008336.1, on the reverse strand, counting down.
TAACAACATCCAAACAACATATTACAGATTTGTGTGAAGTTTTAGCTTTACTGAGACTTGAATTCTCTTCTGACTGACATCCGCTATACTATAAAAATCTGAAGGGATGACAGAGGCATGCTCTTCACTGACATTCATGACTCTCAATGATCCGACCAAAGAAAGTGTTAGACAGCAGCTTCAGTTAAATGGTGTTAGAAACTCCAATTTGGCACGTCAACCAGAGGGCATCTGTGTTGGAAAGCCGGCTCCACATGTTGAACTAAGAGTTTCTGCAGAGGATTCATCTCATATTGGGAGGATACTAACACGAGGCTCCCATGTCATGCTTGGATACTGGGGTCAAACTTCTAACAAAACTTCCGATCTTGCTGGTGAAAACTGGCTGGACACGGGTGACATAGGGCAAATAGATAACCACGGCAATGTCTGGCTCATTGGGCGATCTAAGGGTCGTATCAAAAGTGGAGGAGAAAATGTTTATCCTGAAGAAGTAAGTACTAGTAGAGAACTATAATCTGTCTCCTTATCATCCTCTAGTCAAGCTTAAATTGATAAAAGTACATATTTTCACATTTTCTTGGACTTCTAGCTTTAGAAGCAAAATTTAAAGTACAATTTAAAAAAGTTTTTATGAGAAGTACTTGTTTGGATTACTGTATGGCTCTGTTTGGTACGCCCAGCTGAAAGATGAAAACTAAAAAGCTAGTAGCTAATAAGCTAACTTACTGAAATTAAAGTGTTTGGTAAAGTTAATTGTTGAATTAGCTGATAAATGTAGAAAGACTAAGATATTAGGATTTTGATTAATGAAGGACAAATGGTGTCATTTTTGTAAATTAATAAAGATAAAAGAGGGAAAAAATAAAAAGTCCAGGAGCTTATTAGCGTTTCAAAATAAGCTATTATTTTAAGCTCCACATGTTTTACCAAACAGAACTTTATAGCTTATTTGAAGCTTAAAATAAGCTCTACCAAACAGAGCCATATGTATGCTTGTTAGAACAACTTGCATCTCCTAATTGCCATGAACTTGTTTGGATTGTTGTCTAATTGCCAAGAATTGTTTGTGGGCGCTAAAGCGCTTTGAATAATAACCAATATCTTTGTGTTGTGCAAAAGGTGGAGGCTGTCCTGTCACAGCATCCCGGGGTTTCTAGCAGCGTTGTTGTTGGAGTTCCAGATTCTCGCTTGGGAGAGACGGTTGTCGCTTGCATTCGGCTCAACGGCAATTGGCAGTGGGATGATTCGAGTTCCAATCCTTCAGTTAGTGACATGGCAAACTACCTGTCTGGGGACATCCTCCGGTGCTTCTGTAAAGAAAAACAGTTGACTGGGTATGTATGTGCTTTTAAGGTGTATCTGTTGATGCATGATATGAATTTATTGTTGAAACTTTAATGATGAATCCAGGTTTAAAGTACCAAAAAGATTTATTTTGTGGAGGGGGAATCAATTTCCAGTGACTTCTACTGGCAAAATAAGAAGAGACCAAGTCAGAAGAGAACTCATGTCTAATATGCACTTGATGATATCTAGCAAATTATAGCACAGTTGTTGGGAGCAGAGATAGTAACAACAGATTACACTGGATGTATATGAAATTATTATCTGCCACATTTTTTTTTGTTGTTGCTGCAATCATAGCGAAAATATTGAGTTAATTTTGTACTAATCCATTTATGCAAGAGTGCAGAGGAATACGTAGATTCGGTTGGTTTTGGCTTTATATCATGATCCATGGTTCACTTTGTAAGTTGGATGAATTACATATAGTTCATTTTTAGTATATTGAAGGAAGGTTCATTGTCGGTATATTGAATGTTTTTAGCATGTTAAAGGTTTAATTTTTGATATATTACTTAAAAATGATAATTTAATATACTAAAAATGAACATTTATTAATGGTCCACAATAGAGAATTGGAATCAATTCTCCAAAGTGTAATATTGGAATATCTCATTACCACAATTACAATAGAGAATTGGAATCACTTCTCCAAAGTGTAATCTTTGCTTTTTTGACCCAGAGGATGATGAAGAAGTATCCCTATTTTGCATCCTCCTTGGCAGCGACATGCTCTTCCGCAAATGGCGTGAGTGAATCTGCAAATGGCGTGACCCTAGGGCAGAGGAGGTAATGGGTATTGTTCTGGACGCAAATTCATTTTAGGAAGGAAGGAATTTGCTTGATATATTAAAATGACTTCTTTGCCCTTGGTAATAAAGGTGAAAACACGAAAATTGTAACGGTGGACGACATTGGGTACTGTTTAAAAGTCAAGGACTAAATTGGGTACTTGTAATGCTTTGGGACTAAATCAAGTATTAGCTAATAGTCGGAGGAACAAAATGGGTATTAACTCAAATGATTAATATATATGGTATGATTAAATCGATTTTCCATAAAATTACAACTACATGTCCATAAAGTCAATGTGCAAGTTCATAAAGTTATTATTGCAAGTTCAAAAAATCACTATTATAAATTCATTAAATAACTATGTGAGGTTCATAAAGTATTTACTATATGTTCACAAAATCACTACAAGCTCATAAAATTACTATTGAAAGTTCATCACAAATTATTAAAACGATTTATTGGAAAATATATCAACATAGGTGTTACTTAAAATATGTTAACAAGAATTTTAGTAAGCAATTATATATATATTGATTTTAATTCAATTAAAAGAATTAGATAATGATTTATTTAAGTGACAATTGATCCATTGACACCATTTTTATAATCCAGGGACATCATGTTTTAGAGTATGAACACCAATCCGTTGTAGTCTAGTTGGTTAGGATATTTGGCTCTCACCCGAAAGACCCGGGTTCGATTCCCGGCAACGGAAGTTTTGGGTTTTCCAAATGCTTTACAATTTTCACGCAGTTATTCATTTGTTAACTACGGTATTTCTACTTCTTTCCATTTTCCTTTATTTTAAATATATGGTATTTCGACAGTTAATGCATGCATTTATATTTATTATATCCAAAAGTCAAAGACAAATTTCCCACCAATTTCTAAAAGTTCCTACTACATGTTCATTAAATAATTACAAACACATTCATAAAATCATAACTATATGTTTATAAAATTACTACTAAATGTTCTCCACAAATTATTTAAATGATATATTGAAAAATATATCAATATGTGTGCTATTTAAAATATTTTAATGAGATATTTTTATATTGATTTTTTATACAAAAAAATAGAATAATATATTTAAGTGATAATTGATCAAAGGCAAAATTTTCTATGAGACCAAATCCTTGCTACATTGGGCTCCTAGCAAGTATTAATTTTTTTTTTGAAAATGCAAGTATTACATTTCCTCTCAAAAGTATTACACTTTCTTTATAAGTAACTCTTCAATCCCTAATATTACATTTTGATTTAAACGTATTACATTTTCAGTAAAAATATCATCTTTTTTTCTCATGAGCGTTACAATTTCCTTCATAAATACAGTCATTATAGTTTATACCATGGACTATTATTGGTCACCTTGTAAGGTAAACACATTGACGTAGTGTTCATTTTTAGTATACCGAAAGTACATTTTTAGGTAATTGAATGTTATTTAAATCTAGGACCAAAAAAAATTGGACTTAACACTTAGAACTGGATAGACCAAAATGTCCTTATATTTAATGTCATTTAAACAGTTTTGTTGACTGAGGACCAAAAATGGATTGACATCTATATATTTACGGCCAAAAATAAATTAACTCCTTTTTTTTTATTTATTTAATACATGGGTATTACTTTTCTTTTCTTTTCTTTTCTTTTTTTTTTTCCTTGTAAATTATCAACCAAGTTTGAAAAAAAAAAATTATAATAAGTAGTGTCGAAACTGAAAATGTGAAATTTTCGATTCTTGCATTATGAATGGTAGAATCAGAGAGGTTGGAAAGATAAATTGGTGCTTTATTATATTGTTTGATAGGGTGACAGTTTGATACCAACTTTTTTGTTTAGTTATTCACAACTTGATGGAATATATAAAATAAATTTTGGTATTTTATGAGCACTTGGATTAAATTACACATTAAGAAGTGTTTTGATTAAGTATGAATATTTTATAGATTATCTGATCTCAGCTACATTATATTCCTAATGCGTTTGAATTCAACCTACTAAAGTTAAAATGATTAATTCTCAAAAAAAAAAAAATTAAAATGATTAAATGATATGAAGTATAAGTACGTTGTGTTTAAATTTCATACGTGAAAGTAAGAACTGAGTTGTGATTAAATTTCATAAGTGAAAGTAAGAACTGAAACAATGATGTGTTTGGTTCAAACATTGAAATAAAAATGATGATGAGAATTAAATATTTAGTAATGATAATGAATTTAAGTAGATGGAGTGACTTTAATGCATGGACAATATGACCCTTTATTTCTCCTTTACTTTTTGATTCCATTGTTCAAAAGTAGGATAGTAAAAGGATAATGTGTTTTGTAATTATTAAAGAATTTAAATCCAATAGTAGAATAAAAAGTAGGCAAACAAATTAGACATGGTAATAGATATCAAACCCCAGGTGCAAAAGTTTCTAGCCAAATACCACCCAAATTCAATTGTAGGTTTATGTCCAAAACTAAATAAGAATTTAAAAAAGAGCGAGGAGTGTTTGAAGAACATCTTATCAGTCAACTTAATGAGTTATTTGACTAATTTTAATTATTTGACCAAATTAAATAACTAAAATGAGTGCTTGGTAAATAGGTTTTTGATTCAATTAATTTATTGATGTCAATAAGTATTAAATGAAAAAGTTACTTGGCATCGGTTGATTGCATTTTTAAAGTCTAATTTGCCATTAATAGTTGTTGGTTAGAGTCATTTTCATTTTTGGTCCTACTGTTATTGAGGCATTGTCAATTTTAGTCCACTTCATTAATTTTTGCCACATTGCGACCAGTCTTATTTAGTGTTTGCCACTTTTAGTCCACCGTTAAATTTTTTGTCAAATAATCGTCCAAAACAGGGATATTTTGGTCTTTTCATGTTTTGATCATCTCATTTACCCTTTGCAGTGGTTTTCCTTAAACATTTTCATCCAATGAAGAGGTCCGGCGAAAGCCATGGGTTTGTAATGTGGATTACATGGCTTTCGCCGAACCTCTTCATTGGATGAAAATGTGTAAGGAAAACCACTGCAAAGGGTTAAGGAGATGACCAAAACATGAAAAGACTAAAAATACTCCTATTTTGGATGGTCATTTGAAGAAAATTTTAACGGTGGACTAAAAGTGGCAAGGACTAAATAAGACTGGCCGCATTGTGACAAAAATTAATGATGTGGACTAAAATTGGCAATACCCCAATAACAATAGGAAAAAAAATGGAAATGACTCTTGTTGGTTATTATAATTTTTATATTTATTCAATGTTTATTCAAATGTATATTTTTTATATTGAAATATTTTTATTTAATAAAAAATGGTTAAAACAATAAATAATAACATTGAAAATAACATTAAGAATAATTATTATTTTTTAAGAAATAAAGTTATTTTAAAATTTATACTAGAATTAAGAATAATTTAAGGATAATTTAATAAATAAAATAATATATTCATATCTTTTAAATTTATTTTATAAGTTACCCACAGACAATAAACATCTTATTTACAAAACAATTTTCTATAAACCTCTAATACTATTAGCTAGTCAAAATAGCTAACACAATCAACAACTAGTTATCCGCTAACAACTAATTGTCAAACACATTCCAACACTATTCACCCTACATATTTTTACCAAATTCAATATTTTAAGAAAAATTAGTTCTTGCATTTAGTAGAAAAGTCAAAATAAAGCACCATTCCCTTATTTTAATGAGATCCACAATTAGGAAGGAAGTCGTAGACACTGAAAATATGCAAGGAAAAAATAGAACATTTCCCTTTGAAGAAAATAATAGGGTGGGGAGAGGCTTTCACAGTTTCCTTTAGTAAAGCAGTTTTATTTGGTAAGTTACCGGTGTTACCCTAGCTGTTGCGGCGGCGGGTGGTCCCTTCGGATGGTACAAACGCCGTCTAGTCTGGGTGGAGATCCACCGGATACACTCATGGAGGAGGGAGAGTCACAACATCCATTAGCGAAGAAACAACGCCACATGAAATGATCGTTTGCGGATACAGTTGCTGACAGCAATATCCCGGTCACTAGAGACTCATCGCGGGTAGATGCCAACGAGTGGGCATTCGAAGACATCGAAGTGGAGTCAGATTCGGAACTGGACGCTAGTGACATGGCTGATGGTCGACCGAGAGTCACCTTCTCCAAAGAGCTACGTAAAGAACTGTGTAGTACACGGAAGATTGCACTAATCATCAAATACTTGGGGAAAAATATTCACTTCAATGTGCTAAACCAATGATTGCCTACCATGTGGAATCTACAAGGAAAAATGACATTAATTGACATCGGGTATGGATGTTTTGTCGCCCGTTTCGAGAGTAAAGTTGATTATCTCCACGCCCTTTGGGACGGTCCGTGGAAGATATTTGATAATTATCTTGTTACTCAGCGTTGGGAACCTGAGTTCCGTCCTAAAACAGCAAAGTTCTCGAAAATGGCGGTGTGGGTTAGATTTCCAGATTTGCCAATGGAGTATTTTTGGGATGACACTATCCGAGCCATTCTGGAGAATGTAGGGAAGCCTCTCAAACTAGATAGAACAACCACAATTGCGGCGAAAGGGCGTTTTGCTAGGCTGCGGTTGAAATTGATTTGAACAAGCCTCTGATCTCCGAAGTGTGGGTTACAAATTCTGTGCAGCTTGTGGAGTTCGAATGCTTACATGTCGTTTGTTTCAATTGTGGCGTTGTTGGACATAGGGAACAGTCCTGCCCGAAGAATAAACCGTTGGGAACTGAGGTCCCGGTAATGGCCCAGAACGATGAACCGACATCAAAAGCTAATGGTGCTCAACAATCTACTACGCATGCACACACCACTCCTGCACAATATAAACCCCGCTACGGGAGCTGGATGTTGGTCATGAGAAAAACAAAAACGACAACTGGGTTAACAACCTTCGCCATATCGCCATACCAAGAAAGACAATTTTTTTTTGGTAGATTCACGGGGTCTTTCTCTGTCCGTTTAACGGTCCAGGTCCACCCACGTTCGCTCCGAGAGGCACAGGAGCTGGCCTAGGGGGAATCGTCACTTGTGGGAATCGAACCCGGGTTCTCCCGGAATTCTTCCACACAAAGAGAGCTCACTTGCCACTTGAGCTACCCCATTGGGTTAGAAAGACAATAATGTCACCGCCAATTAGAGTAATCAATTCGGTGTACTGACAGACATGCACGATCAGGATGGTCCTCCCGGGACCGAAAACGAGGTCCAAAGGTAAGTCTCCGATGCCTCGTACCACCTCTTAGATTCCCGGTCGGCCCCCGGAGTCGGCTACTGCCACGACCCACCCCGAGATTCCGCGCTCGCCCAGCTTAGTGTTGAGATGGCGGGGGGATAGTCTGGTGCTAACCGTGGCAAGAGAAGAGGAGTTGGGAGAGACCAATCGGTAAATTATGTCAATAATTCTTCAAAACCAGGAAAACTACCTCATTAAGGAGCTTAACTTGGTGTTGGACCAAGAAGAAGCCTTTTGGTTCCAGAAGTCTAGAATGGATTGAGTTAAGAATGGTGATCGGAACACCCGATTTTACCACAATGCTGCCATGATTAGGAGAAACAAAAACCGGATCAGATTCCTTGAAATCAATGGGGCCTGGACTGATAACCATTACTCCCTTAGTAACCATATTACTGACTCTTTTACCTCTCTCTTTTGCAGGGTTGATACTAATGGATCGAGCGGTTTAGCACCGGTGGCATGGGGCAACACTATCACCCCCATTCAGGCCACGGGCCTGACTCGCCGAACCTCCCTCGAAGAAGTTCGAAGGGCTGTCTTTGGAATGAAGAAGTACGGGAGCCCGGGACCAAACGGCATACCGGCTGTCTTCTATCAACTTTTTTGGAGTGAAGTGGGCCCTTCTCTAACAAACATGGTCAATCAGGCGTTGGAAATTGGCTCGGTCAATAACACATTGCTGAAGGCATTTATGACCCTCATCCCCAAGAAAGATGTCCCATAGACAGCAGCCGATTTTAGACATATCACCCTCTTGAATGTAGCGTTCAAGGTGATATCGAAAGTCCTTGTGAACAGACTATGACCTATCATGTGCAAGCTCATTGGTCCTCACCAGAACAGCTTCCTTCCGGGCCGGTCCACCATGGGCAATGTGATCCTGACCCAAGAGGTGGTACATACCATGAATACCAAGAAAGGTAAAAAAGGCTTTATGATAGTCAAGGTTGACCTTCATAAAGCTTATGATAGTGTCTCCTGGTCTTTCCTGGAAGACACCTTAGATGTGTTCAGGTTCACGAGACCTATTATTGACCTCATTCTCTTCGCTCTCAGCGAAAGCGAGATCTCCATCCTTTGGAATGGAGGGTGTCTCCTTCCCTTTAGACCAGGGCGTGGGCTCAGACAAGGAGATCCTCTGGCCCCTTACCTCTTTAATCTTGTTATGGAACGTCTTGCTTATGATATTCAAAGCAAAGTGGTTGCAGGGTTGTGGAAGCCGATTAAAATCTCTAGAAGAGGACAAGGCATCTCCCATCTTTTCTTTACAGATAACCTTATGTTGTTTGGTGAAGCCACGGAGCATCAAGCTAAAAGCATGACTGACTGCCCCAATGCCTTTAGTGCAGCCTTGGGGCTCACTGTTAATCTAGCTAAGTCCACTACTTTTTGTTCTCCTAATGTTAATACAAGTCTCAAAAACAAGATCATAGACATGATGAACATATCGGTTGCTACTAGTATGGGATCCTACATAGGAATGCCCATCCTTAAAAAACGGGTTTCCCGTCACACCTTCTCATCGGTGGTTGACAAAATGCGTAAGAAGCTATCATCATGGAAAGCAAGTGCTCTAAGCATGGCAGCAAGCATACCCTGGTCCAGTCCTCGCTTGCGTCGGTCCCAAACTTCAATTTAGCTTTCCTGACAAAGATGGCCTGGCAAATTTTCACGAATCAAGACAAACTCTGGGTTACAGTCATGCGAGATAAGTACGTAAAACATGGGGATTTTCTCCATATTACAGCATGCTCAAATGGTTCGTGGGGGTGGCGGAGTATTCTTAAAGGCAGGAACGTCCTCACTAATGGACTAAAATGGAGAGTTGGAGATGGAACTAGCATCAACTTTTGGAACAACTGGTGGACCAGTGAGGTTCCACTTGCCTCCACAGTCAATGAAGGAGATCCGACTGATCCAAGAAACATAAACGTGTGTTCCTTCATTACACCGCATCGTTCTTGGGATGTCACGGCATTGAATAATTGTCTTTCATCATCGATTGTCAACGCGATTCCTCTACCAACTTCATCGAGTCAGGTAGACTCGCTGAACTGGCTTCATTCTAATTCTGGTCAGGTTTCAGTCTCTTCGGCCTTTGCTTTTGTTTCAGGTCACAATGGAGTAGAGGACTCACATGGCTGGATTTGGAAGGTCCCTTGTGTGGAAAGGGTTGAGCTATACCTTTGGAAGATTATGGTGAATGGATTATTGACTAACTCTGAGCGTCGGCGGCGGGGCCTTACTGAAATTGCCACATGTCCAAGATGCGAGGCGGAAGACGAGACTCTGGATCACTTGCTTCGTCGATGCGACTTCGCGATTCATTGCTAGGAGTTGGCATATCCTCCGAGAGAGTTCTCATCTAGCTTCCACCTTCCGCTGTCGACATGGTTGGAGAACTCTTGCTCGAGTGTTCAACAAGGCTGCCGGGATGGTCATTGGAAGATCCTTTTCCCCTATATTCTATGGAATATGTGGAAAGCACGAAATCAACTAGTCTTCAACAACGTCTTCTCCCCGGCGGAGGACACCGTGAAAAAAGCAGAAGAAGAGGCGATAGAGGCGCATAGAATTCTACTGAAATGGACGGGCTCTCTTCATGCAAGACAACTCTGGTTGCTTGGTCACCGCCACAACCTGGATATGTCAAAATTAGCTCTGACGGTGCGAGGAAAGCAAACTTGGGATTAGCTAGCGCAGGAGGACTAATCAGAGACAACACAGGGAACTGGTTTGTGGACTTCACAGCGAACGTTGGTACCACAACTAGTTTCAAAGCGGAGTTATGGGACTTTCGCGAAGGGTTAACCATTGCCAAGGACCGTGGATTCACACATATTATTGCAGAATCGGATTTTGAGGCCATGGTGAAAGTGCTAGAGAAAGATGATGGGGACAGCCGCTTCGATCTCACGCTAGTGGCGGACTGTAAGTCGCTTCTCCGGCCGTTCCAGGACTTCAAGATTAGTCACGTGTTCAGTGAAGGGAATCAGTGTGCCGACTTCCTGGCAAATATGGGGCAAGTGTCAACCTGGGGAACGTCCCTGTTGGACCATCCTCCCGACGGGCTGCATGAGCTACTGACACATGATATGAGAGGCATCGCCACAAGTAGAAGGCGCTAATTTTTTGAGGGACCCCGGGGTCCCTTTATCTCACCCAAAAATAATAATAATAATAATAATAATAATAATAATAATAATAATAATAATAATAATAATAATAATAATAATAATAATAATAATAGGGTGGGTGTTTTAGGTTTTTTTTTTCTTTGGTTTTTCAATTTAAAAAAAACGATACCATTCGGTTTAACATTGTAGTTCAGTTTCGATTTGAAAAGTTTAATTTATGTTCGGAATTAGTTCGGTTGATTTAAGAACCTCAAGTCTTAACATTTCCTAATTTTTCAAACACACTACCAAACAATATATATTCACATAGTCCAAATCCAAAGTCTAAACATCTCTTATACTATGGTCTTCCCCATTAGCTTATTTTGGCACAAGATTTTAGGAGAAAGAACTTAAGCATT